>VDFB02105785.1:438801876-439237963 GCA_007258455.2 Sequoia sempervirens | reverse complement strand
CTGCTGAAATATGCTAAACACCTCTGATTTAAGCTTCAAAAAATACCTAGATCCAGTGATAGAGGGCGTATGCATTGGACCACATACATCAGCATGGACCAACTGTAAAACCCTTGAAGCCCGCCATGAGTCTCCATCAGAGAAAGGAGTCCAATGTTGCTTTCCAGCCTGACAAGCCTCACAAACTCCATGAGTTTGAGTCTGAATCGCAGGTAGACCACCAATGAGATCATCTCATGAAAACTGAGAGAGATAGTTCATGTTCAGGTGCCCATAACGCTGATGCCAGAGACTGCAAATAGAAGTGCTCCTGGCTACCATAGCATGCTCTTGAGAATCACCAGAATCAACAAGTCCATAAAGACCATGATCCTCAAGTCCCTGAATGATGGTAGTATGTGTCTCTCTGTCAACAATACTACATGTATGCATACAGAAGACTATGTCCAACTGAGGAGAGTGAATCATAATTTGACTTACAGAAAGTAAGTTCATTTCCATGCCAGGTACAAAGTATACATTGAGAAATATCAAATTTCTCCCACCAGATTGAATCTGAACGTTGCCCTTGCCAACAACAGTATACTCTGCGCCACCTCCAAAGATAACTGAATCTCTGAAAGGCGTGTACTAAATGAACCAATCCCGGCGATGCATGAAATGGCGTGAAGCACCAGAGTCAATGTACCAAGTAGAAGAGTTTGCAGGATCTGCAGGACTCTTTGCCATGAGTGCAAAGAAGGCAGACTCATTCTGCTCAGTGTGCTCCACCATATGTGCTTGCGGTCGAGACTCTCCTTGCTTGCCTTGTGCAGAGGCCAAGCGTTTCCGGCAATCCTTCTTCGTGTGGCCAAACTTGTGACAATAATTGCACTGAATATTCTTCGACTTCAAAGAATTTGAAGATTGCCCCTGATTGTATTGCTGAAAGGACGAAGGCTTGCCTTTATTCTTCTGAAATGTCTTTGCAGGGAATGCCTACACTGAAGAGGATGAAGTGGCACTAGTACCAAATTGTTGTTTCCAACGATCTTGCTGTAGAAGTTTATTGCAAAGATTTGGAAACGTCAAGTGAACATTAGTCACAGTAATGTTGAGCATCTCAATAAAGTGCTCATATGGTTGTGGCAGACTCTTCAGAGTGATCACCACTATATCTTCTTCCGCCATTTTTCGACCAATAGCCTCGAGCTGATCTCAATGTCCTTGATCCTGGTCAAGTGTGCCTGCAAAGGTGTATTCTCATCCATGATGATGGAAAACATGTTCTTCATAAAGAACACACGATTCTTGTCAGAAGTCTCATGAAGACCTTTCAAAAGATCCCAAATCTCCTTCGCTAATTTACCTGAAGGAACTGGTCATCAGTGACTGATAACTTTATGAGCATAACAGCGTCCTGATTCTGCTCATCAAACTTCACCTGATCCTTATCAACTATGAGAGGTAGTATTGTGGTGCCTAGAACAATTTGATCAAGACATCGATACTCAAATATCGTCATCATACACTGCTACCATGTGTTGTAGTTGCGACCGTTGAACTTTTGACTATTGTCTAACATGATGTTGGTCAAAGAGGCCATGCTTCACGCTTTTTGAGGCACGAAAAAATGAAGATGACGCAAACAAATAGACGGTGCAAAATTCAAGACAACACACCCTGTTTCCAAGAAATAGAAAAAATCCAAACACGGATTTCAAGGAACTAGCAGCTGGTGGACGAAATACAGTTTTCCAAATTGCTGGAAAATTTTAGAAAATACTGATACTGAAAATTGAGAGTAGTGGGGCCCACCACATCAGAGCTATAAACTTGTCAGAAAAGACAAATATTGCTGGAAAAGAACAAAACAGAACTTCAAATCCGTTGATCACAAGTAGAGAAAATATAAACGGCGTCACCTGGGCAGAAACGGAAGCAGAAGTGAAAACGGCTTCCCCAGATTTCCCACGCACAAGAAACAAAACAGATAAGACTTAACTCCTAGAAAAGACAAAAAGTCCAAAATCGATGTGTAGAAAATGAAACTTCCACAACACAGAAAACACAAAGTCGGCACAGATGTGTCTTCAGCTGAACAAATGTGTAAGCTCTTCACATGGGATGAAGACGCACAAGCTCTTCACGTTAAAAAACGGATGCACAGATTTCTCATTTTGAAACCGATGGCAAAGAGCAAATCTACGCACACAAGTAGATGGGAACCATTGAACACGCATGCACAATGCTTAGAGGTAACCAAATCCTGTCTATGCACACACTCAGGAAGATACAAATCACACCCGTCACTAGGCACGTCTCACGTGAAACCGAAGAAATTTGTTGAAGACGTTCAACCAAAAACTCATGCGCACGGGAAAGCTCCAAATAGGAATTGACGTAAAAACAAAATCCCGATGACAGGAAGAGATCGAACACGGACGTGCTAACACTCGAACATGGATATTCAAATATCCGATTCAAACACCAGACGGATGCACAATCACTCCAATGCGTCGATCACAGAGAGTCGACAAACTCAGACACACTGGCAAATCGCAAATGCACAACGGTAAAAAAAGTTAACTCTTGGAAATCGACCAGAGAAAACAAAAACAAGATCAATTAACTTGGCGCTCTGATACCATATTATAGATGTAATGATCT
Organism: Sequoia sempervirens; assembly: GCA_007258455.2. NCBI lineage: Eukaryota > Viridiplantae > Streptophyta > Pinopsida > Cupressales > Cupressaceae > Sequoia > Sequoia sempervirens. The sequence continues at coordinate 439,235,314 of VDFB02105785.1, read as the reverse complement.
TCAATTAATCAAAAGCAAAATATTTACATAAGAAGATTTAAAAGGTAAGATCCAATAATCATGGTTATGTGATTATAGACAAAACAGAAAGAAAAGGAGAAAATCATGGATACGTGATTAGACATAACTGAAAGAATATAGAGAAGCATTAAACAAGAACTACATCTATTTCTAATAAAAAGAAGATGGAATATCAGAATAATGAGCTCAAAGCTTTCATGGAGAAACAAGATCAAATGAACCAAACGCTGTTGCAAATATTACAGTCCCTTACGGCTGCAATGAACAATAACAAATCTGGATCCAACAATGCTGAAGAAGGCCATCTAGAACGTTTGGGAGGGGGGAAACATAGCAAGACCTCAAAGGGATCTACTCATAGACCCTCTTAGCCCAAGTTCTTGCTTAGGACAGAGGCACATCATGAAGAAGAAAATCAGCTTAGCTATGGCAGCATCGTACAGGATTATATGAAATTGGACACTGAAGCTCAAGCTGCAATTCCCTTTGATCAGTTCTACAATGCTAAAAGAAGTGAAGGGAGACAATATCGAGGGAATAAAGATCTTCAACACAAGGTCAGCAAGCTTTCACTCCCTACATTTGATGGCTCAAGAAAGGTGATTGCACATACATGGGTGCAAAAATTGGATACATATTTCTCTCTAGGCCCCATGACCGAAGATGAAGTTCTCAAATTTGCCATCTTGCACCTAGAAGGGCTAGCTCACGAATGGTGGCACCATGGTATCGCGACTCAGGGATTTGGACTTGTGACTACATATAAAGATTTTATGCAAAAGCTAATGGAGAGGTTTGATAGGAAAGACCCCAAAGTGTACTTCTAGGAGTTGACAAGACTGAAGCAACTGGGTACAATGGATGAGTATGTTTTAGAATTCCAAAGGCTAGTTGTGATGGTACCAGATGTTTCAAATAAGAGGCTCATGTTCTTTTTCATTGAAGGTCTATCAGATTATTTTCATGGCCTGGTAAGGGCTTTGGAGCCAGCAACATTAGAGGAAGCTATTCGAAGGGCATTGAGTCTAGAAGACTCCGCCAAGAAAAGTAAACCTATTGCCAAGAGCACACCAGCGGGGCAGCCAAGGAAGCCTTTCCCTAAAGCAAATCCTCCACCTAAGTGTTTTCCTCCAGGACCAAATGGATCAGACATGTCGAGGAATGAACTTCGTCGGAAGGGCTTGTGCTACCATTGCAAAGAAAAATGGAACGAGCATCACAAATGTCGAGGGAGAGGTCAAGTTTACTACATTGAGGTAGTTTCTGATGATGAAGCCGAAACCGAAGCGGGGGACAATGAGGGAGCCACTAATGAGGAAGGACAAGAGGTTATTATAGGAGGTCCCATGGGGGGGTACCCTTGTGGCACTTTCAAGAGCACCACGATACCATTCCCTCCCTATTTGAGGAGTTCTCTGAGGATAGAAAGTGATAGTGTTGATTGATAGTGGGGCCACTCATAATTTCATCGACAAGAAGAGGGTAGCCAAGCTACGCTTCAAGGTAGAAGACTTTGAAGTGTTTGATGTTGCAGCCACAAGAGGAAATATCCTTTCTTGCACTAGTAGGATCCAGCAAATAGAGCTGACCCAAGGAGGACACAAGATGAGAGATGACTTCTATGTTGTTGACATTTGTGATACGGACATGGTCTTAGGAGTACAGTGGCTTCATTCATTGGGAGAGTACACTACCAACAAACAAACCATGGAGCTGAAATTCAAACATGATGGCAAAGAGGTTGTCCTCAAAGGCCTCTCCAAGAATGGACCTATGGTGGTTTCAACAAAAAGGATGGAGCAATCTTTTCATAGAGATGAAGTGGCATGGGCAGCAAAGTGCCTGATCACAAATACTAGCTTGTCGAAAGAAGGAAGAACTTACCCCATTGACATTCAGGCTATTTTGAACAAGAAGTACAAGGTGTTTCAAGAGATTTTATCTGGATTGCCACCTGATAGGGGATTTCAGCAAGTTATAGAGCTAGAGGAAGGAGCTCAACCAGTTATCACCACCCCATATCGACATCCTAGAATGTACAAGGAAGAAATTGAGAAGGCTATCAAAGAGATGTTAGATATGGGGCATATTCGTCCAAGATCGGTCCTTTTGCCTCTTTTGTGGTGTTGGTCAAAACGAAGGATGGAACTCTCAGGATGTGCATCGATTATAGAGCACTCAACAAGAAGACAATCAAGAACCGCTAGCCCATTCCTAGGATCGATGAATTGATAGATGAACTACATGGTGCAATATACTTTTCAAAGATTGATTTATGTTCAGGGTATCATCAGATTAGAGTAAGGGAGGAGGATGTGCACAAGACAGCTTTCAGGTGTCATTATGGGCACTATGAGTTCTTGATGATGTATGAATCAAGTATTCACCCTTCAGCTGAGAAAGTTTGTCTTGGTTTTCTTTGATGACATCTTGATCTATAGTAAGATGTGGAAAGATCATTTGAAGCATATAGAGGAGGTGCTTGATATTCTTGAGAGGCATTCATTTTATGCTAAGATGGCGAAATGTGAATTTGGAATGATTGAGATTCTATACTTGGGCCATAAGATTAGTGCTCAAGGGGTTAGCGTTGATGAGGAGAAGATCAAGGCTATTCAAGATTGGACTAGACCCAAGAACTTGACATAGTTGAGGGGATTTGTGGGTCTTTGCAGCTACTATAGGACGTTTGTGAAGGGTTTCTCCCAGCTTGCAGCACCTTTAACCAATTTGACAAAGAAAGGAGTGTTCTCTTGGAGTCCCACAACACACCAGACTTTTGATAAGCTTAAGGAGGTAATGAGTTTGTGTCCTATTTTGGCTATTCCAGATTTTTCATCTCTTTTTGTACTTGAATGTGATGCTTCAGGAGAAGGTATTGGAGTGGTGTTGATGCAAAATAAGCATCCCATAGCATATGAGAGCAAAAAACTCACAGATTCAGAGAAGGTCTTCTCCATTTATGATAAGGAGATGTTGGCTATCATGCATACCCTCGCAAAATTCAGATAGTATTTGATTTGTGGGAAATTTGTGGTGAAGACGAATCATAACAACTTGAGGTATTTCCTCAATCAGCGTGATTTGAATGATAGATAGCATAAATGGGTAAGCAAATTACAAGCCTATGATTTTGATATTGAATATGTGAAAGGGAAGAAAAATGTGGTGGTTGATGCACTTTCTAGGAAGCACTACCATTGCACTATGTCCAATATATCTGCTGATTGGAGAGTAGCTATAATAGCTGAATATGCCAAAGATTCATTTGCTAATGATATTCTGGAAGGAAAAGTAATGGATGATAGGTACAAGGTGGTTGAAGACCTCATCCTCTACAAGGAACGAGTATATCTTGTACCACATTCCAAGGTCAAGGGAAGGATTGTGAGAGCTTGCCACGATACCCCTCTTGTTGGACATCCAGGCTTCTACAAAACCTACAAGCAAGGGAGTGCTTCTCATGGAAAGGGCTGAAGAATGATATATTGTAGCATGTTAGGGAATGTTTGGTGTGCCAACAAAATAAAATAGAACATGTTTTACCAGCTGGCTTGTTGCTGCCCCTCCCCATTCCAAATCAGAAATGGGAAAGCATATCCATGGATTTCATTACGAGGCTACCGAAGGTGCAAGGTAAAGATTGCATTTATGTTGTGGTGGATAGGCTAACAAAATATGCTCATTTTTATGCCATTACCTCAAAAATCAAGGCTCCTCAAGTTGCTGATCTTTTTTTTAGAGAAGTCTTTAAACTTCATGGGCTGCCAAAGAACATTGTGAGTGACAGAGACAGCAGGTTTATCAGCCTGTTTTGGCAAGAATTCTTTTGTTTGGCTCACACAAAATTAACTCCCAGCACTAGTTACCACTCTCAAACGGATGGACAAACGAAGATTGTGGACAAGTGGATTGAAGGGTACTTGAGGAACTACGTGACAGTGCAGCAATCAGCTTGGGTGAAATGGCTACATCTAGGGGAGTTTTGCTACAACACTACATACCACATGTCCATCGGTATCTCCTTTCAAAGCACTCTATGGATATGATGCCACTTCCTTTATGAATCTAATCCTTGCAGACAACAAAGTGTCGAGTGCTAGAGATATGGTGCAGCAGAATGTGGATATCATGAACGCCCTCAAGGAAAATCTTCAGCATGCTCAAAACCAGCAAAATTTATATGCAGACCAGCGAAGGACTGAGAGAGTTTTCGAGGTCAACAACATGGTTTACTTAAGATTGCAGCCCTATAGACAGTCATCCCTCAAAGGAAATGGGGCTGAAAAGTTGAAGCCAAGATTCTATGGGCCATTCAAGATCACAAGAAGAGTTGGGGAGGTTGCATATGAGCTAGAGCTACCATAGGGCAGCAAAATTCACAACATATTTCATGTGTCATGTCTAAAGCGAGCATTGGGACAGCAGATTGTTCCATCAGCGGAATTGCCACCACTTGATGACGAAGATAAACTGATATTGGAGCCTCAAACAGTGTTGGATGTGAGACAGAAAGGATTAAGAAATAAGGTGATACCGGAATATTTGGTAAAGTGGAAGAACCTTCCAGCTGAAGACACAACCTGGGAAGGGGTGGAGATCTTTGAGCACCCTAACTTAAGGTTGCTTGAGGACAAGCAACAATCTGGAGGGGAATGTCATGTCCCAAATGCCAACAAATAATCAAGCCTCGAGTTTTTCACAAGAGTGTTTCTCAACACTAATTTAAAAATAATTAATTAAATTAATGTTTGAAATCTGGCCGACTTACTTAAGTTGGTGCCAAGTTTGTAATTTGAATTTTATTTTATTTTTGTTTTGGGCCGACCTCTTGGGAGGCTAAGTATATATGCTATTTCTTGTGTTCAATGAGAGCATCATGAAATTGGAAGCATTGGCTATCTTTGCTGCTTGGGTGGACGCAATCTCACGCCAAGGGCACACAGGTCTGGACAAAACCCCAAAGCCTATGATTTCTTATCTAATTCTCTTAACATTCAATGAACGTTTCATAACATATTTTCAACCATTTCCAGGTCATCCTTGGTGGCACAATTGCGATTGCACAATTTGGCCAAGCCTCTGGCTCTGGCCGACTTTCCTCATTTGAGCACCTCAGCCTCTTGAGCACCCTCACGAAATTTTCCAAAAGCCACAACATCAAGGAATTGGGCGTATTAAAGGAGCTAGGCGAACATGACTGTTGGCAGCGACATAGACAAGTCTTGCACGGGATAGGAAGACATTGCGCGCAAATCAACAAAGTAACGACTTCCCTGAGACTTCAATCGCGCCGGTTACACCACCAATAGACACAGAGCAACACCCGATCCTCAGTTCTCACGAAGATTCTTGAGACGCCAAGCTTGTTCCAACCATCACATCCATTGGAGGATTGCACAAAGACATCACGGGAATGGGCTGCGAAAGTGAACATCAATATATTGAGCAACATCAGACTTCTCTAAACTCATGGAATCGCACTATTGCAATGTATAGAAATTATCGATTCCAGGTGGTTCGTTGTTTTGTATTAAGTGCTCGATTGAGCTTTTCAGCTATTGCTCTATAGTTACGCGGATCAAGATTCAGTGAATGGAATTGGAGTGTATGATTTTCCGTGACTTGTTGCTTTAAATTCTAGAAGTGTTATTTTTGTCAACATTTGTGTTAGTTAATTTTGTTTCTGGAAGTGTTATCTCAGGCGAGGCTTTTTACAAATGTTGGCAGAAATATTGAACTATAGGGCTGAGATATGTAAGTTATGGGGTGGTCTAAGAGGTGAATACAATGCACCTACACGTTCTTCTTTGTCTCTAAGGTCAAGAGGTCATCAGAGACATGATTCTAGTTCTACTACTTTGCAAAGGCCAATTGCACATATGCCAATTTCTTGTACTTCAAATGTAGCAAAGGCTAGGGGGAAATGCAAGATGGCAAGTGATGCTCCTAACCCACTAGCAAAATTATTCAATGTGCAATTGAAGGGTGAGGCAAATGACATCATTGGAAAATTCTTCTTTGCCAATGGCATTCCATTCCATCTTTCATGTTCTCTTTATTATAAGTAGGCGATGGCAAAGGTAGCAAGGGCAGGACCATCATATGTGCCACCAACAAAATTTAGGACCACAATCTTGGATAAGAAATATTCCAAGATAAATATGTTAATGGAGAAAATGAAGGAATCATTGGTCCCAAACGGATGTGGCATAATCATTGAAGGCATCATCCACTCATCAATAACATGGTTACATCATATTGATGAGCAACTACACAGTTGAATCCTGATAGCAATATCACAATTTGACACGTTGTGGAAAATACCTCCTACTTATCAATTGATGAGCGGGCTCTATAATCAATGATCCATAACGCACAACACTTGCTAAAAGTTTTGCAAATGGGATTGCAAGCTAAGTGGGATTAACCATGGGGAAAACTTTGTGGTTAAGCGCGCTTGAGCTAGAGTAGTACTGGGATGGGTGACATCCCGAGAAGGCCCAGTGCTTCACCTCTGTGACCATCACCTAGATGCAATGAGTGCTAAGTGGACCATTCATTATCATGAGAGATTGGTTCTTGTGAACCACTACTCATGAAACATGGGTCAATGAGTTTGACTTGTAAAACTACATGGTTGAATCCTAATAGCAATATCACAATTTGACATGCTATGGAAAATACTCCTACTTTTCAACATGGTTACCCCTATTTTCTTAAGGTAGTTGATTGCTCAAGGCATCTCAAGGATGGCTCATGTGTACAAAGCTGAAAGGAAGTTAATTGAGGGAGCTTATAGACATATTTGGTGGACTCCTTGTGTGCATGCCGTGAATAATGCACTCAAAGACATGGGAAAGATTGATTGGATCAAAGCAATGGTCAATGATGCTATAGACATGCAGATGTTTATTTGCAACCACCACACTTCACATGCACTCTTCAAGACCTTCTCTATGAAGGAATTCTTGAGACCTATAAAGGCTAGATATGCATCATATTTCATTCTCTTAGATACGATGCTTGAGTTGCAAGAGACATTGCAACTAATGGTTATGACAGCAAAATGGAATCAATGGCCCAAGTCCAATACAGAGCAAAGGAAGAGGGTGAAGGATGTAGTGAAGAGTGATATTTTTTGGGGTGATGCAAAATATATTGTCTCCATCAATACTACAATCTTCCATGTGATTAGATATGGAAATGCCAATGCACCTAGCCTTGGATATTAAAGTATTATTGTAATATTTAATGGTCATCTTAGCTTTTAATTAGTTGGTAGTTTACTTTTAGTTAACTTAGTTTGCTTTAGTTAGCTTTTAGTAACTTTCTGTTAGTTGTTTTAGTTTGCTTTAGTTGAGGATTGTTTCTTTTTAGAAACATCGTCTTGTAATTATTTATATAAGGAGCTTTCATCTCCTTTGTAAATAATGAATATTGAATATCAATTATCATTTCATGGTATCAGAGCATAGGCTCATTTTGTGCAAATTTTTTGAGCAACAAAAATTCGTGGCTGATTACCTAAAGATTTTTTTAAAAAATTTATAAGTTTTTTTTGTTGATTTTATTATGATCAGATATAGAATAAGAAAAATGAACACATGAACACAAATAACGCAGCAATATACCCTAGGAAAACCCTCCAACTTGAGGGGGAAAACCCAGCAACAAAATATATCACATATATTGAAATAATGGCAACAAGTCTCTTTACAATGAGGCCAATCATAAGGCCAATAACCAGCACCACACATTGATGCATACTCAGAATAATTCGCACTCCTTGAAGAATTCACACAACTGAAAAAGAAACTGATACTTGCAAATGAATAAAGACAAACTCCACTTGATACATGAGTGAATGGAATGAACTCACATATAGACAAAGTGGAGAAGAGGTCGCACCTCTTCATGAACAAGGTCGGCCACATATAAAAATTATAATTACAATAAATGATGCTAAATACAAGGAAGGTCGGCCCAAATAGAAGTTACATTATTGCCTAAGTGAAACTCCTCTTCACTTTAATTATCTCAATAAATGAATAGCCAATAGGCTATATGAATTTATTATTCACAATGAGACGGAAGTATGTAGCCCAAGGCTACAATCATCAACATTTTTGCTGATTTTTCTAGGCAGATTTTTGAAGCAAGTTTTTGGAAGATTTTGGCAGATTGTCGGAGACTTTCGCAGATTTTTGGAGCTTTTTTGCAGATTTTTGCAAATTTTGGAGTTTTTTGCAGATTTTTTTAGAAAAATATTGCCTTTGCTTTTTCAAAGTTTTTTGAAGATTTTTTCTAAAAAAAAGTCTTGATTTTTTAGAATTTTCGAAGGTTTTTCGGAAAATCTTACAGTTTCTAAGCCTCCTTTTTTAGACGATTTTTGAAAAAATTGTGGGAGTTATGCCAGCTGATTGTCCAAGGTTTAGTGCCAGCTGATCACAAACTTTACCTTGTTTTTCATGCTTTTGGAAAGCAGTAGGGATGGCATCTACGCAGTCTGACCAGGCGTCTACCTCTAATGCATTTATGGCTAAAAGACCAGCGGATCATGTCAAATCATCTACATGGTACTGTTTGCGTTTCAATTCGCACCTCTAGAGTGTGTATCGGAAACAGACAGTTATGCATAGATAAACTGCTCTTCAAATTAAGAGGGGAAGCTCCCCCTTTTGCTGATTATGCATAAAAAGTAAAATAAACTAAATTCCTATCCTTTTTATCTCAACTGAGAGCACAAGGTTTATAAAACTCTTTCCGTTGCAGCTGAGGTTTTCTTTGGTTTTGTAATCTCAACTACAACTAGGCCTAAATTTATAATGCTTCTATCTCCTCAAGTAAATTCAAAGCAAGAGGATTTAGAAGTAAACGGGGAATGATTTTGGCTAACTTAGACAAACTTGTTCTTAGAAGGCATCCGAAGGCTCATTGCTCTTTTAGATGTACACTGAAACAGAGTTTATAAAGTAAAACATCAAACGATAAACTAGATCTCAGGATTCCCTCGAAGGCTCATTGCTCTTTTAGATGTACACTGAAACAGAGTTTATGAAAGTAAAACATCAAACGATAAACTAGATCTCAGGATTCCCTCGAAGGCTCATTGCTCTTGTTACATCCCACCCTAGTGACTTATATACACTCTTATTTTTGCTTGCTTTAAGAATGTTGAATGTTGCAAATGATGTGTATTTATGCATGAAAGATGGAAATCTTATGATCTTGCTATGAAAACGCAATGGGATATGTACTATGTTTATTCCTAGATGTTCATACTGTGGTGAACTATGAAAGGAAGTTTATATCTTACAGTAATTGAGTTGATTGAAATATGTTTTGATCGTTAATGAGATGATAGTCTAATCCTTCTTCGTTTGTTGGAGTTGGATACAGGAAAACGTTCCGCGATGCTCGGGAGCAGGGAAGTATCATCTGAGTAGAGAGGTAATGTTGTATGTACCCTGGAATCGCCATCTGAGCTAAGGTTGGTCTCTGGATCTAGTTAACCTTAGAAGTGAGTAATCTGCACCTGTCGTCGTAGGTTGTCGAGTGAACCTTGAGTGGTTTGTCATCGGTGCTTTTAGGGTTAAGAAACCGGTTCTTTTATCTCTTTGGTCGTTGACGTGCTTAACTTGGGTTCGTGTTCGGTAATCGTACCGTTAGGAGTAACCTTGCTTGGTAAAGCTTATAAATATATATATAATAATAATAAAATATTATTATTATTATTATTATTATTATTATTTATTTTGCTAATGAAACTAAATAATGTTATATTGAATATAAAGAGAAATTATTTTATAAATAATATGTTTTTAATTATAAATAGGAATAATCTTGTTGTTAGACGAATTTATATTTAAATTAACTTATGTATATATTGTTGATATCGTATTTTTTCTGGTGAAATGAGTTTTACCGTCTATGTTGGTGATTCGCATATCCTCAAGATGTGCGATCCAAATAAGTGGCCACAATGCAATGTCGCAGATTAATCTCCATGTGATCACCCGAAAATGGAGTTGGTTGAGTGTGGAATAGAAGGTAAATCGCGCGACTAGTAAATTTTACTAGGGAATCTCCTTAAATCGTGTTTTGCCATCGTGCGTTCTTCAAGGGTAGTGGCAGACACAAGCGCCTGAGAAATTTTCTCTAATCTCATTTTAAATCCCTGAAATCGCGTCATGGGGGCGTGGAGGAGAGAAAACGCGAGGGTAGTTTCAATAACTACCTGGAACGGCCATACAGGGAAAGGGGAGATCTTTTGTAAGAGTTTCTTTTGGGAAAAAAAAAACGCATATGGAAGAGAAGATACGGGAGAAGAGAGGTTGTAGAGGAAGGAAAGAGATTGCTTCCTGAAAATAGACGTACCAGGAGGGCACGCGAAGTCCATAAAGGCAAAGGTGTTTAAAGAAGAGGGTTTAACAGTTGAAAGATCATTTGGTTGCCCTCATTTGAATTCGCTGTGGAACCAGGCTTCAATTTACAGGCACGTAAATTATTACATTCTTTTTCTGATAAGGAGTCATGTAATGTGAGTTATGCTATAGAACTAATGCCAAATCTCATAGGAGTTTGCAGACTCAAGTAATACGTTTAACTGAGTATAATATACTTTCTTCTGTCTGAGTTTCCAGAGAAAGAAATGCATTTGACTGAGTATATTATACCTTCTTTCTGTCTGAGTCTTTTAGAGAAAAGAATTTTGGAGTGTAGATAATGAAATTCTTACTTCATACTTAGTCCTTAAATTTTTGGAGAATGTGTATGGAATCTTTTGAAACACCCTTTTGATATAGTGAATTAAGATAAGAGGAAAGTAAATTAAATGCTGAAGCTATGCTAGGTCTATTGCTGGTTGACAGAAAAGAATAACCAGTAAAGAATGAACTGATTAGTGCCATTGTGCGCTTTTCTGATTGACGTATTGTGAAAAGGGTCTTTAGCTTATAAAGTGCCTAAACTTCTTCTGATTTTGTTGAAAATATTATTGATTTACAATGTATGTATACAGCAGTATAAATAGTAACTCGTATAGAGTTAGGTGAAGGGAAAGTTGCTTCCCTAAGACATGACCGTTGAGCAATAGTGTCTGGAAATAGAAAATATTATTGAAACAAAACTGTGAACTATGCTGCTAACAAACAGCATCACCTTGATGACTTATGACAGCTTCAAAGTATGAAGTCAATGAGTAAAAGGGTATGAAATCATATGAACTTTAACTTAACAAAATTAATTTAGAAAGAGTTAGTTGAACTCAAGCAATGACTGTATATTCCGAAGCTCTCGGTTCTTAGAAATCTGAGGCTTTTGTTACCTATCTTTTAGGTAATAGTTTGTGTCAATTAAACTATACATGTACAGCAGGCGAGTATAGGGGTACGCAATCCTTGCAGAAAACCCTAGTTCGAGAATTTCTAGACACACATGGCAGGTAGCCAAGAAGTGTGAGAAAGGGTAGAAAAACCCTAGGTAGGTCATAAATTTTATGCCCTAGGACAGGTGTCCAGATTTGAGAAAGTTACGGAGAAGTATTCTCCAGAAGCCCTAGTTTGAATAAGCTTTTCCAAGTCGGGCAGGGTGGGTGAGTAGCACAGTAGTGCAAATGCTATGGCCATAGTAGGGCAAATGCCACTGACTGCCCTAACACTCACATGTAACTCAGATATCTAGCTAGCTAGAAATGTCGGCTTAGTAGGAAAGAATCCTTGGTAGTGAGGCAGTGCCAGTTAGATAGGGTTCAACCACCAGAGCTCAGATGGCTGTTAGAGGGTTAGTCCAACATCACCTTTCGCAAGAAGGGCAGGGCCCCCTTCCAGTAGGAAGGTGTGCGCAGGGGACTGGATAAGTCCGTGGTTGGAGGTAAAGCACTCAGATGATGCTTCCCTCAATTCTTCAGTTGGCAAGCCAAGTCATGGAAGACGCTGAACAGATGAGGACTTCTTAACCTTTCTCTTGTACTTGCTTTGTACTTATTTTGAAATGTTATCAGATCTCTCATAATATTTTGTAATGTAAATTTGATTACTATGTCATGGAAATTGTTGTACTGCAATATTAAAAAAAAAATGCTCTCAATGATGCATAGATGATTATTGTTTATTGTACTTTGATTTGAGTTCTAACAGCTCTTTTGAGGTGTAGGCTGAAATAAAGGTTATAAAAACAGAACATCAAATGATAAACTAGATCTTAGGATTCCCTTGAAGGCTCATTGCTCTTTTCGAGGTGTAAGCTGAAATAAAGATTATAAGAAACAACATCAAACGATAAACTTAATCTCCAAATTCCCTCGAAGGCTCATTGCTCTTTCGAGGTGTAGATCAAACCAAAGATTATAGAAACAACAATATTTGAAAGATCTTGAGATTTTGGATCAAAGATGCATTGTACCTTTGATTTATTTCCTCAAACTCAATCAATGATTACACTTTTAGGACAGCAAATTGCATGAAAGAAGACAATCATACAACATACGATCAACCAAATAACACTGGACAAAGATTGAACGCAAGTACATGACCAACAAGAAAGCTAGCAAAAATAGCTCAGTATTTTTTTATCACAAGTATGGTTAAAATTCAATGAGCAAGGTTGCTCTTATTTATAGACACTCAAAGGAGTAGAGAACCCTCAAATCTTCTTGAGTTAACAAACAGTTCTTGCCAATCTGCAAGATTTATTCCTATGTCTAAACAAAGGTAACTAACAATTAACTGGAAAGACTACTTCAGTTAACTAATTCTAAAACTTAAACTAACTCCAATTGTACAAAAGTGTCTCCAAAAATAGACATGCATGAAAGGTGGGACAGCAAGTTAACTTGGAAAAGGCGTCAAGTTTAACTGCTGTTTTAAATGCTATTTTTGGAGAAGATAGGACATCCTAACTGGTAGTTCATACTTTAGCAATTTGAGTAACCAAGTCCTCCAACCAGCTATTAACTATCTCTGCATTCAGACAACTAATACTCTTCAACATAATGCACTGCCTCTTCAACATCACCTCGCCATCCATGATCTGAGCCTGAAACTGGCGTCCCTTTTCGGTTGCATCATTGAACTTTGCTAGCATGGCTGCAACTTGAGTCAACCTGCAGTCAATAGGGTCACCATTGAAACTGCTACGGATGAGATTTTGAAACTCCAACTGCACGTCACCGAGATCAACATACTCGCCATCCTCACGTTGATACTGGCAAGGAATCTGTGACACAAAAGTTCTTATGAACTTGATGGCACTTGCAACCTTTTCTCTATACTTGGCCATTTCTACAAACATTGTTTCGTAAATTTTTACTTTGAAGAGGAGTTGTTCTCTCCAAGTAAAAAGCTTCTCTTTGTTTTCCGCTATAGTGACTGTATCAAATGCCATTTTCAAGTCGGCAATGATGATCTCATCCTTGGGTTTCTCTTCCGCCATGCTTAGCTCTAAATCCTAAATTTTTGAGCGAAGGTTGTGGGCATTGTACCTCAACTGGTACAACTCTGCAAGTATGAACCGACCCTTGGTGACGAACTCTTCAACCCAATCTCTTAGGTGTCTCCCATATATAACCAACCGACTTAGCTGATTTTTATCTATGGATGTCTTCAACATCTGTGGAAGCAAGGCGATGACGTTTGAAGTCCCATTAATCAAGTTGGAGACATACTACCTCAAGTGTTGATTTTCAACCTTGAGGGCTGCCTTGTCTTCACTATCTTTAACCACTATTTCTTTCATGCTTACTACTGCAACCTCAAAGAGATCTACATCAGCCTGGCGTGTGCTTTTACCAAGGTTGGCTTTCACCAAAGTGAAGTCGTCAACCTCTACTTCATCCGCATTCTTGTCCTTAGGTGGTGTGGCTATCTCAATGACAATCTCATTGTCGGCATTCTTTTCCACATGAACTTGCTTTTTGAGCTTCTTTTTTGACGTGTCTTCATAGACATTGTTGAATTCTACAAAGTTCAATTGGTAGGACAGCTTTCTCCTCTTCCTACCTAGGAGGTTCTCAAGCCAAGACAATGAGTCTCAGGTAACTTCACCAGAAGGATTAGTTCTAGTCCCATCAATTCCTAATGAGTGAGATTGTGCTAAGACGTCACAAGCTGATGTATTTGGCTCCAAGTCAATGTGAATTGGAGACGACTGCAGTGGTGGCAGAAGAATGGGATGTTCTGCTTCAACCTCTGGCATTGCTTCAATAGTATTTGTGGCTGCAACAAATTGTTGTTCTCACTGATTTACATCAGCAACCTTCATCTTTTCCTTTGTATGCCCCGACATTCTACTTCCCTTAGGAGGGTTAGTCATTGCCTTAGACCTGGGTTTTGATTTGGAAGTGGAAGGTAGTGTGGTAGTAACTGGTGGCGGCTCTGTATTTGGAATAACTATCTTCTGCACCTTCTTGCTATCCAGGAATAGCCTACTATTTCTTACAACCCTACTTGATCTTTCCTCAATGGATGTGTTTTCCTTGGCGTACTAATCAACGGATTGAAGTGGTTGCGAGTCAATTTGATCTCCGAAATACGTGGAAGTATGACTTCACCATCATCATCTTACAAACCTTCCACATCCTCTGACAAGAAACCAGTGATCTATGGAAGAGTGAATCTATTGTAATTGCGCCTATGCACTTCGAACTCGTCTTCACACCTAAACCAATAATCCTCCATGGAAGGTTTATGTGAGAATGGTAGCCAAGGCGAGCTGCAAAGTAACCTCAAGGGTCATATGAGCATCTTTCAATGAGAAACTAAAGATTAAGTTTTGTCATCTCATTGCTCATAGCCTTGGCGTCAACTACTAATCTGCACCTATATATTCCCATCTCAAAAGGAAAGTTGGCAACTGACTTGCATTTATTGCGCAAAAAGGTGTGGACTTCATGCAATTGTCGTAAGAACTCCATGAATACCACCTTATCCGATGGATAACGGGGTAACATGGTCAGATGACCTGAGTAACCATATACGCGAATGTAGGTAAACATGGGGAATTGGATGAACCAATCGGCCCGATCTACCATTGCCAATCTGGCTTCTAGTGAAATGCGTATATGTAACTCATGATCAAGGTCCCTCACTGTGTGCATCAGGAACAGGTCATCTACCCACTAGAAGTGTCGTTCTGACTATGAAAATTCAAGCTGTGAGAAATGCTCATGAACTCACTGCACACCTAGAGTTCCAACGATATTCAACCCTCTAAATTGGCCTTGAAAGGCTATTAGATATATGAGGTATAAACCCATATGGAATTCGTGGGCTTTGAAGAAACCTGTCATCTAGTTGTGGAGAGTGTCGCTGATCAAAATGGGCCAATCATAATGTTCTTTGTTATTGACAAGTTGAGACATGATGTAATACATCCATGGTTGAAACTTGTTTGCTTCTGCTTGACCCATGACATAGTAGAATAGAGTGATCATGATTGCGTACTCATCACGGAATTCTCCACGTCCTACGTTCTTTGGCAAGCTATTTCTTTTCTCTTTGAGCCACCTTTCTGCCATTCTTTTTTGACATTGTTCCTTTCTACTGTTAAACACTCTTTCACACTCTTCCATTGATATGACCAAGTTGTTTGCACAACGTGGAATAGCAAAGCATCTCTCAATAACCTTTGTCTTGACACTACAAATTGTTCACCCATCAACTGGTTGGATTTCTCGCGAAGTGGGGTTGTAATGCTTTACACAAGCGATTACAAATTCAATGCCCTGTGCTGAGATATGAAATGAGGCTGCCACAAGTAACCTGGATTGCTCAATATTTTGCATTATGATCCCATCTACACCTTCTAGTTTGTCCAAATCAACTTCTGGGTGTGCTCGATGTAAATCGGTGTCAATTGTCTTCAGGAAATCATGAAGCAAGACCAATTTGGTATTGAGTTCAACTTGAGAGAACTGCATATTGAAAATTTGGAAGAATGACTGGGCACACGCCTATACTTGAACAAGTTTTTCGCAGAGGTAAAAATAGCTTCCTCGAGAGGCAATTTTTATGAAAATTTTTGAGACGTGGGTTTTGTTGAAAATATCTTTTTGGATGGACCCAGAATGTCAGATTTTCAAAAAAACAATTTTTTCTTAGACATGCAACAACCCCTCATAGGCAAAGGCTATAGAAGCTAGTTTTCCTGGAAAATTCCGACACATGGGTTTTGTAGGCGCCTGTGAGCTGATCAAACCCAGTTTATCTATTTTTGGAAAAGATGACTTTTTGCAGAAACCCTAAAAAATGGGGGCAGCGAGGCAATTTTTCTGAAAAATTATGGCATGTGGGTTTTGTGGCCAATGTTGTGTTGAATGAACCTAGAAGGTCATATCTATGAGAAAATGGAGTTTGCTCAAACATGCAAGAAAACCTAAGACAAAAGTAGAAGAATTTGGGGGAAAAAGCTAGAGATATGAATTGCTATCTTTGAAAAATGACGTCTTGAGATATTAAGTCTTGAAAAACATCCTTCTATGCAACCTGTTCTTGAAAATATGAAGAACGTTGAAAACCTTCATCGTTTGATCCTTCAAATGCCGTAAAGAATGAAATTCTATGTTTGGCATTTGGAGTCAACCTGCAAGAATGATGAGAAAAGACGCTTAGATGATTGATAAATAGGTTTTGGAGGTGGAAGCATCAGTGAGGGCGCCAAAACCTTGATTGAGGAGTTATCTCGCGTGATTGGGAGTTAACGGAAAGAATCTCCCGCAAATTTGGGACGCCTAGACATGAGAAATTCTTCAAAATATTTTAACTGGAGTTGACTTTGGACGCCACCTTGCCAGTGTTAGAAGATTTTTGAAGAATTTCAACTTTTGCTTGATAAACAACCTCTATTTGGATCCCTGATTCCGGTTACCAGATTGATCCTGAGGTTGGGCTGTTAGATTCACTGCGGAGCTAGATCAACTCTGAAGAGATGTTACTGGAGGCTGCAAACCCTGAAAAACTGAATTTGGTGGCTCAAATTTCTAGGCACCTTTCTTGGATGGTTTTCAATTTCTTTAATTTGACCTCCCGTGCTTCAATCTACAATTGTCGGTGATTGACGAATCTCGTGATCGAGATGTTTGATCCATTACGAAGTTGGAAACATTCCGGAAAAGATGACTGGTTTCACAAGCTCAAAAAGTTGTTGTAGGGGGTTCAAATTCCTAGGTGCCCCTGGCCTATAGGGGCACTTTTGTGCTTCTGAGACACAATTTTCACCTTGTCACCTTTGATGAAATGTTCCAGTTTGACCTTCTTTGGAGGACTTCCCATGAGTTGTGACACTTGAAAGTTGCGTTTAATGTCTCAAAAGGTTGGGTGCCTTTTGCTAGCAAGGTGCATTTCTGCTCCGTGTTAGCTAGTTTTCATGGTTTTCAATTTTTCTTTCGTTTTATGTGTCCATTTGATCTTCATATGCCGGCATTCGATAGGTCTTCTAAGCTAGCAAATAGATTCACTACAGAGCTGGACTAAAATCGAGATGAATTGCTTGGAGGTTGCAAACTCTAAAACTAACTTCTTAGTGCTTTAATTCTTTCGCGCCCCTAGCTTGCACGGGTGCTTTTCCTTGTTGGACTCCATCAATTTCAAGTTTGTTGACTTTCAGCGTTTCCCACTTGATCCTTGTTTGTGAGTGCTTCACCAAGCCCGTGATCAAGATGCTGGATTCATCGTGAAGCTAGCAGGATTCTGAAGAGAATGACTAATTTTGCAAATCTCAACGACTGCATTTGGCCCCTTGAATTCATGGGCACCCCTAGCCTGCAGGGGTGCTTCTGGCTCCAATTGGCAGTCATTTTCAATGATTTTACTCTTCTCGCACTTCACGTTCACCGTGTCGTTGACTTGGGATGATCATCGTTATTGTTGACGTGAACACGTTCACCATTGTGATGGCTTTCGTCATTTCACATGCACGGGCACTTGAAAAAGTTTGCCCAAGGCGTTGACTGCCAAGGCATCTCCTTTGTAGTAAGGCATGCATTTTCCAAACAGAATATTTTTAGCAAATTTCAACTTTTGAAATTTTCCCCTCTGGCATTGAGCATCTTTCGCCATAAATTCCTTTGTGAAGCGTTTGAAGCTTAGATCTTGATATCTAGTACTAGCCATCTGCCATTGACGACCTAGGAGGTCCTAACTTTTCTCTTGAAAAAGTGAAGTAGACCCACCAGAGCAAAACTGACTTTTTCGTGATTCTGACTAGACCAGTGTGATCGTGATGAGGAATAAGCCAATCAAAATCATTTTGAGTCATTTCTGATACGGTCCTATTTTTAAGGTTTTTTCTAAAAATGGGGGCTTGAAACCCTAATTTTCAAATTTTGCAAGTATTCTCCCGACAATAAACCCACAAAAATCCCATGCTTCGTTTAACCTAAAATTGACTTTTGATGACAATTTTACAAGATTTAGATCATTTTTACCAAAATGCCTTATTGAAGCAAAAATTTTATTTTGGGTACAATAGGTACTTCGATTCTGGAGTCTCTCGGCATTTTACAAACATGAGAGATTGATTCACGAAGTATATGGCTTCATTTGATTCGGTCATCTTTGGCGGTGGCGAAGAGTATATAGTTGTCGACAAGGGCAACGTCTAGATCACATCTGGTGGGAGAAATTTAATATTTCTCAATGTATACTATGTACAGAGCATGGAGCTTAATCTGCTCTCCGTGAGTCACATTATGAGACATAGTCCGAAGTTGGACATCATTTTTAGTTCACACAAGTGTTGAATTGTTGATAAGGAGTTCAAGAAAACTATGGCAATTGAGCTCAAGGATCATGGTCTATATCGACTGCTTGATACAGGAGATCCTCTAGAGCATGCGCTGGTTGCAAGGAGTTCATCCATCAACACTCTTTGGCATAAGCGGTATGGGCATCTCAATATTGCCTACCTCTCTCAGCTAGCTCAAGAGAATTTGGTAGAAGGCTTACCTAAGATTCAGTAGTAGACACATGGTGTTTGCGGAGCTTACCAAGCAGGGAAGCAGCATCGTACTCCATTTTCAAATGGAAAGTCCTGGAGAGCATCCAAGGTTCTACAACTGGTTCATGCAGACGTTTGTGGACCAATGAATACTACATCGGTCACTCGTGCCAAGTATTTTCTCTTGTTTGTTGATGATTTTAGCAAAAAAATGTGGGTGTATTTTCTCAAGGCGAAGTCACAAGTATTTAATGAATTTCAAAAGTTTAAAGCATTAGTTGAAAAAGAGCCTGAATGTCAACTCATCACTCTTAGGATAGATAGTGGGGGTGAGTTCTGTTCCAACCAATTCATCAACTTTTGTGCAAAACATGGCATTAGACGCCAGCTTACCGCACCCTATACCCCTCAAGATAATGGTGTTGTTGAGCGAAGGAATCGTAGCATCACAAAAATGGCCTGTTTTATGTTGGAGAACAAAAACGCTCCCAAGAAATTTTGGGCTGAGGCAATGTACACTACAGTATACCTTCTTAACCGGTCTCCCACACAGCCCATCAAGAAGATGACACCAGAGAAAGCGTGGTTTGGGAGGAAACCAAAAATTACCCACCTCAGGGCTTTTGGTTCGACTGCATATGTTTGGATTCCAGATGCCAAGAGAACCAAGCTGGATTCCAAGAGCTAGAAGTTGATGCTAACAAGATACAGTGACAATCACAAGGCCTATCGGCTGATTGATGTGGCTATTGACCGTTTGACATTCAGTAGGGATGTTGTGTTTGATGAGGAAAGTGGGCCCTTTTTGCTCTCTTCTCCCATCAATAGTCCTAATAATCAGCCTCTGAAGACCAAGGATTTGGGAGCTAAGCTTTCAGTAGCTCCACCTAAAGGGAGGGATTCTAATGATTTAGACATTGTAGAATCTCCCAGGCAAGATCCTCTACCAGCAGGGAGGGAATCTGATGATTCTAACATTGTGGAATCTCCTAGGCAAGATTTTGTATCAACAAATTTTCCTCAAGATAATCTAGATCAGCATCCAGATGGTATTATTCCAGGCAATCCAAGTCATGATGATGCTCATTTTGATTTGGCCGCTGATACATCTCCTCCTCGTCCTAAGTGGTGGGTGAAGCTCATTTGTAATGTTCATGATGATCAGCTTGTTGAGGGATGATCATCTAGAGGCAAGAGCAAAAAGAACATGGTTAACATGCTCTTATGGCCAACATTCAAAGTATTTATGAGCCCCAACAGTATTCAGAGGCCAAGGGTAAACTTGAATGGGAAAAGGCTATGGATTTTGAGCATCGTAGTCTTTTGAAAAACAACACATGGGTTCTGTCAGATCTTCCACCAGGGAAGAAACCCATTGCCTTCAAATGTGTCTACAAGATCAAATACAAGGCCGATGGAACACTGGATAAATACAAGGCTCAGTTTGTGGCTAATGGGTTCTCGCAGAGAGAAGGTATTGATTATGAGGAAACCTTTGCTCCCATAGCAAAGATGAGCACCATCCGACTTGTCCTAGCCATGGCAGCACAGTTTGGTTGGAAGGTCTACCAGATGGACGTGAAGAGTGCCTTCCTCAATGGAGATTTGGAAGAAGAGGTATACATGATGCAGCCTCCTAGTTTTAAGGAGGCAAGAAAAGATCACAAGGTATGCAGATTGCTAAAGGCTCTCTATGGCCTAAAGCAAGCACCCAAGGCATTGTACCTGAAGTTTGACAAGTACCTAGTTGCACATGGGTTTCAAAAGAGTCCCTCAGATGCAAATTTGAATGTCAAGAACACTGGCAATGATATCATCCTTCTTGTCATCTATGTGGATGATATCATCATCACTAGCAATAGGTTACATTCGATTGAACAAATTAAGTCAAATTTGTGTCAGGCATTTGAGATGACAGACTTGGGTCTCCTACACTATTGTCTTCGTGTAGAAGTTTGGCAGACATGTGGTAGTATCTTCATTTCTCAGTCGAAGTATGGCAGGAGTTTGCTTGAAAAATTGAAGATGGAAGATTGCAAAATCTCATCCACTCCTATGGAGAAGGGGTTGAAACTCTCAACCAAATCAGATTCATCAGTGGTAAATGAGTCTACATTCAAGCAACTTGTGGTAAACCTCATCTATCTTACTACCACTAGACCCGATCTCAATTTTTCTATGCGTTACATTTCTTGTTTCATGCCTGCCCCTAAGGTGGAACACTAGGTTGCAGCAAAGTGAGTATTGCAATATGTCAAGGGGACACCTAACTTTGGCATTCTATATAGATGATGCAAAGATCCTAGGTTGGGTGGCTTTACAGACTCAAATTGGGCAGGTTCAATTGATGACAAGAAGTCCACTTCTGGGTATGTTTTCAATCTTGGTACAGGTGTAGTCACATGGACAAGCAAGAAGCAACAGGCAGTTGCTCTTTCCTCAATCAAAGCAGAGTATCGGGGAACAGTTAAGGTAGCATGTGAGGCAATATGGCTTCGAAGGATGCTTGCTGACATGCAAATGTCTCAAGCAGGGCCTTCACCCTTATTTTGTGATAATCAAGGGGTTCTCAAACTTGCAAAGAATCCAGTCTTCCAAAGCGAACCAAGCATGTTGAGCTTCATTGTCATTTCAGCCGCCAGCTTGTTGAAGATGGATCTATGATGTTGCAGTATGTTCCAACTGAGGATCAAACTGCAGACATTCTCACCAAGTCTCTCAATCCGGATAAATTTGTAAAATTTCAGGATAAACTTGGTGTAGTTAGTAGGATGACCATTAAGGGAGGGTATTAAAGTATTATTGTAATATTTAATGGTCATCTTAGCTTTTAGTTAGTTGGTAATTTACTTTCAGTTAATTTAGTTTGCTTCAGTTAGCTTTTAGTAACTTTTTGTTATTTGCTTTAGTTAACAATTGTTTCTTTTTAGAAACATCGTCTTGTAATTCTTTATATAAGGAGTTTTCCTCTCCTTTGTAATTAATGAATATTGAATATCAATTATCATTTCATTAGAGAGGTGTATGAGCGCATTGATTCTATGTTAAACTTGTTGGCGTTTAAATTAGAACCTCTGGAGTGCTGATTGTAAACGTTCAACTATTTCAAATGTTTTGTAACACTTCTTCGTTATTTAAAGAGCAGAAGTCCCTCTCTGCTAAAAGCAATGCGTAAGGAAGGGAATGGTAAACTAAGGTTCCTATATTTTTGTACTTCAGCGGTAGGACACAAGGGTGCACAAACACAATGCGTTGCAGCTAAGCTTTTCTCTGGTTTCTGCAGATCTTAACTACAACTGTTCTAGCTTTTAATCTATCCAATATCCTCAAGGTAAACAGAGCATGAGGGTATAGGAGCGGGAATGGATTGGTTGGATCACTTGAATCTGCCGTCTCCTTGGAATATGACCGAGGCTCTGAACTCTCGAATATATGTAGAGATAAGGTTAGATACAAGCAAACGCTCTTCACGGTAAGTTGGACCCGAGACCTGCCAAGGAGGAGGAACCCCTATCCGAGGTATGGGCTAGGAAACGACTTACAAGAAACAACAGATTACAATGTCTTGGCCGACAAACTTGCTAAGGAGGAGGAACCCCTATTTGAAGTATAGGTTGAAGGACAATCCATTAGACAACAACAAACAATAACTACCAATGACAAATATCCAAGGAGGAGGAACCCCTATCCGAGGAGGGAAATGAAACAACAAGCTATTGAACACAAAATGTAGAAAGAACTCAAATAGGTAGATCAAAATGCAAGCGCCTTCTGATATTCTTCTTCAAGCTTCATCAACGAATTTACAAAGGTTGGGACAGCAAAGGCACAAAATCATGGACAATTACAATCAACCAACAAACTCTCATCCAAGAGTGAACAAATATTCGCTTTCAAAGTTGTTGGCAACAATGGCGCAACAATTTTGCATAGCAAGTAAAGGTTAGCTACGGCACATTGTGTTTGTGCACCCTTGTGTCCTACCGCTGAAGTACAAAAAGATAGGAACCTTAGTTTACCATTCCCTTCCTTATGCATTGCTTTCAGCAAAGAGGGACTTCTCCTCTTTAAATAACGAAGTGTTGCAAAACATTTGAAATAGCTGAACGTTTACAATCAGCACTCCAGAGGTGCTAATTTAAACACCAACAGTTTTCTGGCGCCCACCGTGGGGTAACGAGGCACAAAACTTCAAAAATAAAAAAGCTAACGCTTTTATGTCACAGGAATGATCCTCTGGCATCCGATTGCATGATCCATACAAGAAGCAATGGATGGAAACAACAATAATGCTAGCGAGAGGCGTCTGCCTTCATTGCCTTGGGGCAATAGTATTGGACCTCTGGCTTTTCATGTAAATCATGAGTTACCTGAAGGGTCAAGGAAGCACTTTCCCCAATTTCACGGCAATGGAAGTCGACACCCAAATGAACATTTTGTTGCATTCACAACGGCTTGCACCATCTTGCATGTACCACATGAAGATATCGCAGTGCATCTTTTGTGGAGACTTTTTTTGGGGATGCTGCTGACTGGTTCAGTCACCTGAAGCCAGGCGTTATTACAAGCTGGGAAACTATGAGCGAGAAGTTTTTGGCAAGATTCAAGCCCGCTGATGACAATCATATGTTGTTTGCCCAGCTTGCGAATTCAAAGATGGAACGCAACGAACGCATGAGGGAATTTGTATCAAGATTTAATTGTCTTGTTACAAGAATTTCTTCTACACTCGATCCATCACCAGAGATTCTGATAAGTTGTTTCATAAATGCTCTTCCATCAAAGATAGCCTTCTTCCTGAAGATGGCGAAAGAAACAGAGTTGAAGAGTGTGCAAGAACACGCCATCAAGTTGGAGGATAATATGATCACTTCCGGCTTGATAAAAACAGATTCTATCAAATCTCTAGTTCAACAACCGTACCAACCAAAGAGAGACAATCTTCAACCACAGTTGCCAACACCTCCATCAAGACCAACGATTGAAGCTGCACACAGTGCAGTGTTTTGTTGTTTCCATGACAGTGATGAACATACCGAATCCACATGTCCTGAGAATCTAAGAATGACCCAAATCATGGGATACGCCGAAGCTACTCCCAGCTCTAGTTTTGTACCAACAAGTTTGAATGTTGTCTTACCACAGACGAACAACTTCGATGGCGACTCCGCAATGGGATACTTCGAACCCGTTATTAAAGAAGAAAAAAAAGCATATCGTCAATATTCTCTTGCGGTGAATCATGAAAAATTTTCAACGCCTGTGACTACATGTGTTCAACACTTCAAAGCACAGAAAGAAGAGGAAGAAAGACAGAAATCAAACGAAAAGGGTGAAGAGATGCCTTCCACTTCCAAGCCCAGGTCTTCACAAAAGAACGCTATGCCAATTGCTCAAGAGACGTCTTCAACAGATTTTGACATCGTAGCTTCCATGATGAAGACTAAGGTACAAATCTCTCAACTAGAATATCTTCAAGATCATCCAGAACAAGTAGATCAGATTCTCAATATTGTAAAAAAGCAAGTTGTGCTCAAGTCATCTATTCCAGCAAGAGCAAAGCCTAAGACAGGTCCCGGTAATTATGTGACTCTGGCAGAGATAGAAATTGAAGATCAAAACATTGCTTGTTCTGAAAAGAGACTGACATAAGACACAAGGTCATGGACAACATAGTTCGATGGATGTTGTTCAGATACAAGTTCAGAAGTAGGGGAAGTGATCATCTCCCCTAGAGGACAGTTGCACCCATCTGTGCAATTGGAATTCATTGAAGTTGAGAAAGAGGTGCTTTTGTTAGGCCTCAAAGATGCCAAAGACATGGGAATCAAACTCCCATGTATTAAAGGTGATCTGGAGCTGATCCATGAGCCGATCAAAGGATATTTTCAGGTCAACAAAGATCATCTACGACATTATAGAAAGCGAGTTTGGAACTCGATCGACTAGTTTGAAGAGTTCATCATTCCGAGGATAAACTATAGCGGAACTAATGCCTTAGGGGTATCAACTTTTCCATTTGCATCATATTCTGACTTCTGTCATAGTACTTTTGCTTGGATATATGAATACCTGCAATTCCCATCAAAAAAGAAGTAAAGCCTTTCAGGCAGAAGCAGCATTGTTGGGAGGCTCTTCACGCTGCCATGAAGCAGCAATATTTGAAACATTTTCGTCCCTTTGGGGGTGGAGTGTTTTCTTTGTAAATAATTTTATTTTGCTTTAACATTATGTTGTTATGTTTTTCCCCGTTTTGTGATGTTTGGTTGTGTTTTAGGTGATTTCTTAGTTGTCTTGTTTTACGTGAATAAATTGGGGAACCCAATAAACAGGTGAACTCTAATTCTTAGGTGTATTAGGAAATAAAGTCCTAACTCTGTTACCCAACTAATAAAATATACTGGTCTGCAAAACTTGAGATTCTCGGTTCTCCTATGCCGTAGGTATCCAACATGGTCACCAGACAGAGCCTAATGTTGTACCCAAAATAATTTTTTGGCATTCTACTTAAATTGAGCTAAATCATGTAAAAACGCCGTCAAAAAGTCTATTTTAGGTCAAACCAAACATAGGGGCTTTGTGGGTTTCTGTCAAGGAACACATCTACAAAATTCTGAAAATTTGAAAATTAGGGTTTTATGCCCCTATTTTCAAGGAAACCACCGAAAATAGGACCTTCCTGGAAATGATTGAAAATGATTTTGATAGGATTAAATGACTTCACGATCACACTAATCAAGTCAAAATAATCAAAAGACACGTTTTACTCTAGTGGGTCTATTTTTGTTTTTCAGGAACAAAGTTAGGAGCTCCGCAACCATTAATGGCAGATTGGCCAATACCAAGTGTTGAAAGCTAAACTTCAAAAGCTTCAACGATGCAACCATGGCGGAAAAGGTTTAAAATGATGCTATTCAATGAAGGAGATTCTCGTTTCCGAAAAAGGTCAAAATTTGACTTAACTCTGGAAATGCTACCAAGGAGAAGTCAGTTCAAAATGTGCAAAAAGAGCTCTTTTCAAAGAAAGGCACCCTTGAATCTCAGGGGCCAAATGTAGTCACCAGATTCATCCAAGGCAGTCATCCTCGGCGTTCTCCTGCTGGCTCGACAACGAAACATTCAACGAGATCATCTAATAAACTGATCACCGGCAAATGTCAACAGAGTGCGAAGAGGTTGTTATAAAGAGATATCCAAAAAAATGACAAAAGATAAAAAGATGTCGTTTGAAGAAGGAGATTTTGGAAACTGAAAAAGGCCAAAATTTGCCTAACTCTGGAAACGTTACGAAGAAGAAAAATTCCATGATGTAAAAAGAGCCCTTTTCAGAGAGGGGCACCCTTGATTCTTAAGGGTCAAATGCAACTTGTTGAATCATCCAAGGCAGTCATCCTCGGCGTTCGCTTGCTGGCTCAACAACGAAACAAACAGCAAGATCATCTGATGAGTTGATCGTTGACAATTGTCGACAAAGCGAAAAGAGGCAGTTGACGAAGATACCAAGAAATGGTTGTCGAAGTAAAGATCAAGGTGGAAAAAGCGCAAACAAACATCATCAGCATTCTGCGGATCTTTATCTTTGAAAAGAATACATCTCACGCTCAGTGGAGAGCCGCAGCAATTACTCTGGACGAAGAAAAAAGAAAGGCTGATCTTGCAATAGAAAGATCAGTATTACCACCTCCCGCGTGGCAGTAAGCAACTTGGCTTGCCAACTGCAAAGAAGTCATTCCAAACACGGAGCCGCCAAAGTTACCAAGAGCAACAGCTTGCACAAGAAGAGATGTCGTGTCATCAAAGCATTGACTATCTGGAAACGGAAGAAGTCAACACATGGATCAAGGAGCTGTTGACCGGAAGTGGTGAAGTGTGAAAAGACACATAGGAAGGACATCCTACCTTCCAATTGGCATTTATGATACTTGAAGTTGACTTGATGCCTCATTCCAAATCAACTCAAGAAGGCATTAAATGTAGTTGGAGTTAACTTGATGCCCCTTTCCAAGTTAACTCCACATCCCACAAATCATAAGTTGTCAAATCCCACTGATTAAGGATGTCTAATTGACTTCCACAATTTGTGGATCTCAGATCTCCACTAAACGTGGATGTCTATTTTGGAGGTATACTTTACATTAAAGTTCACCTTTAGTTTACTTTCAGTCAACTGAAGTAGTTTCCAGTTGACTCTTTGTTTAGTTTTAGTTAACTGAAGTAGATTTCCAGTTAACTGTTTGTTCCCCCTTTTTATGAATAAATTTTGATAATTGATTGGCAAGAACTCATTGTTAACTCAAGGAGATTTTAGTGTTACCTACTCCTTTGAGTTCTATAAATAAGAGCCTTGGGCTCATTGTTTGTTCAACCTTTACTTGCTATGCAAAATTGTTGTGCCGTTGTTGCCAACAACTTTGAAAGCGAATATTTGTTCACTCTTGGATGAGAGTTCATTGGTTGATCGTAATTGTGCATGATTTCGTGCCTTTGTTGTCCCAATCTTTGTAATTTGTTGATGAAGCTTGAAGAAGACTATCAGAAGGTGCTTGCATTTTGATCTACCTATTTGAGTTCTTTCTACATTTTGTGTTCAAATAGCTTGTTGTTTCATTTCCCTCCTCGAATAGGGGTTCCTCCTCCTTGGATATTTCTCATTGGCAATTATCGTTTGTTGTTGTCTAATGGATTGTCCTTCAACCTATACTTCGGATAGGGGTTCCTCCTCCTTAGCAAGTTTGTCGACCAAGACATCGTAATTTGTTGTTTGTTGTAAGTTGTTTCCTAGCCCATACCTCGGATAGGGGTTCCTCCTCCTTGGCAGGTCTCAGATCCAGCTTACCGTAAAGAGTGTTTGCTTGTACCAACCTTATCCTAGCATATATTTGAGAGTTCAGAGCCTCGGCCATATTCTCAAGAGACAACGAATTCAGGTGATCCAACCAATCCATTTTCGCTCCTATACCCTCATGCTCTATTTACCTTGACGATATTGGATATATTAAAAGCTAGAACAATCATAGTTAAGATTTGCAGAAACCAAAGAAAAAGCTTAGCTACGGCACATTGTGTTTGTGCACCCTTGTGTCTTACTGCTGAGTACAAAAAGATAGGAACCTTAGTTTACCATACCCTTCCTTACGCATTGCATTCAGCAGAGAGGGACTTCTCTTTAATAACGAAGAAGTGTTGCAAAACATTTAAAATAGCTGAAAGTTTACAATCAGCACTCCAGAGGTGCTAATTTAAGCGCCAACAAAACTAAATGAAGGTTGTTGCGCGAGAGAAGGAACCCGCATTAGCATTCTACAATGGGCTCATTCAACCAATCATTCATCAAAGATAGAAGAAGCTCAATACTCCCTTGCACATGGTTGCCTATGCATTGAACCCCAAGTAATAAGTGTAAAGACCTAGTAGAGTTACACCCATACAGGATGGTGAGGTGAATGCAAAGTTCATGATAGCCATCCAAAGATATATGATCCTATAGAGGCCAGCTTCATTCATACTAAGTGGACAAAATTTTCCTCTTAGAGGTTATTTTGAGAAGGCCAAGATGGATAGGGAAACTATGGCATAGAAGAAACCAATTTTATGCTGGACTATGCACGGGCTAACTTCTTTGACTACCTCTCTAGGCATCCGTTTGCTATCTCATGTTTCCAGTTCTTCTGCTATTAAGAGGAACTAGTCTACTTATAGCTTCATCCACTCCCTTAAGAGGAACAAACTTACCTCAAGGAGAGCAAAGAAGTTTGTGGTTGTACATAATACCTTGTGTTTCATTGACTGCAAGACACTTATGTTCAAGGAGAGTCCAGCATTTTGGTGGGATGTCGAGCCAAAGGAGCTAGCACACATGGATGAGGATGCTACACAAACAAGGTTGGTATTAGTGTGGAGGAGCTTGACCATATGGAGCCCAACAATTCTAGTGATGAAGAGTTTGAGGATGATTAGAGGCCTCACTTCACTCCATTTTGTTATTTTGAACATTTGTCATTGTAATCGTCATTATGAATTTTTTAATATAATATAAATTTCAAATTCGACATTTTCATTGTTCATTGTCAAATTCAAATTGTTATCTGTTAATGTTCACTTCAATATTCAAATGTTTAAAACTAGTTTGCCAAGGTTTCATTTGTTATTCTTATACATCTTTTTATAACTATTTTTTCATGTACTAAATGTATTTCAGCACCGCCCACCCCACCGTCATCCCCCAACCATCCCCAAACTTAGACCCTTGGTCGCCCTATCCCCATGTCCCCCCATCAGGAAACTCCATCAAACTATGGTTTTAATACTCCAGATAAACATACATGCATGAATTCTACAAAAAATGCAATAGGCTTTCCCCAACAAAACCCACATCTATGAACACCAAAAATTAGCATACATAATCCATTACTAATAGTTGCCTCACTAAACTTCAGATATCTATCCAACAACATGCAACAAGATTTTTGGGGAGACTTTGACAGATAATCCACTTTCAAAAACATCATTTGCAATCTGCAAAATAAACTGGACACATATAATACCACCTCATCCAACACCTACAACAAAACCCACATGCCAACAACCTTCAGTATCTACACTTGAGCTTCCTAGCAACCTGCAAAAACAGATGATATCCATATACCTCCTTGCTACCTGCCAATCCTCTCTGTGCAAGCCAAGCCTCCTTCAATCTCTAAGCATTATTTACAGTTTTCCTCTTCAATTGAGACCCAAATTCGAAATTTCATGCATGTTCAAAAGTATAACCCCCTCCAGCAAAGGAATCTCATCCACTGGCTAAAAATAGCCAAGTGGAGTGGCCTCTATAATATGCTATAAATGCTTCATTGATTTCTCTTTCACCCAACTAAAATTAGCCAATTGGAGTGCTTCGTTCCCAAGGATCAATTTCGAGAAGTCAAAGATGCCATTTGCATGTAACTACTCTTTTAAGACATGTCATAGATGCCATAGATGCTGTCATAGGGAACCCCCACATTGAAAGAGGAGTCATAACTTGTCATGAACCGGCATACGAGTGGCAAGAGAGGATCTCCAAGATTCCCACCAAATGGAACATTCCAAATGATGAGAGATAATATTACAAATACTTTAAATGAAATCTTACAGATTTTCTGCACTGTAGGAGCTTATTCATGGACACAAATAAAGAGAAAATTATTTTATGGTTGATGGTGACTGCCCAAACCCTGAGATGCTCCTGCATCGAGATGCAAAATCATAGGGCAATGCTTGGATGGAGTATCGCCAAATGATAACAGACCAAGTGGCAGTAACATTTTCCACTCATCTTTATCATAAGGGAGAATCTTGCCAACACAGAAAATTTTCAAATCTTTTCTCACCTTCTCAAATGATTGTGCTTGTACAGAAGAATGTAGTATTAGATTTGTTTCTTGGTATCAGGTAAATCATTGCGGAATAAAACATTCAATTTGGGTTCACTACAGGACATTTCCAGCATTCATTGATCTTACCAATCTGGGACCAATTATTACAACTTTATTGGTAAAGTAAATGAAGTTTTAGAGGTCACACCACCAAGCAAGACGGTGTATGGGACCCCCTTAGTGGAAGGCAACAGGGGGTGTTTTTTTTAATTAACTTGTATATTGTTCAACAGGGTGTACAACTCTACCCAACTCTGGATTCCAGCTCATAACCTCCTCTCTGGAATATACATGCCTTCACCACCAGGCTCCCCAACCACCTCTGGGCAGCCAATATGGCTATCATAGTAAAAGATAATACCTAAATAATATTGAAATTTATCAGAAATTGCCTAAATGAAGAGTCGTATCCAGTTGCTTGACAACAAATTCACTTGTATTCTCTCCAAGATTACTTTTAAGGGTATCCTACCTTCACCAAAATACTGACTACTAAACAAAAGTTATATTTGGTTTTATCTATGTACAATCTCACTTGTCATCATTTTCAACATAGACACAGTCATGAAGGGATTTGTTGTGTACAGTGGGTATAACTTTTTATACATAAGATCAATCCTGTAAAATGGGATGCAGCATTTCCTTGCTTCATATGTGCTTTCAATTTTAGTTATGAAATATGAATAAATATAAACTTTCTTTACTTAACAGAAAACAAGATGGATAAACAATGTTCCAGTGAAAATCAGAAGCATACCTTCAAATGCAATGTTAATCTTCCATCATTTGCATCTGTTAGGTGGTAAGCTTCAACATAGCATGGATCACTGCTTCCAGATAGAGTGCATGCAGAAGGTGGGGCCTTCAAGTGAGCTGAATCAATTCCCTTTGTCAAAAGTAGAGTCAACTCACTAGGTGGTGGCCTCCAAAGCTCTTGGATTGCTGTACGGACCAAGCCTTCTAGTTTCCTGTCTTGTGCTGTAGTAGTTTCAGAATATTGAACAGTAAGCTTGTGGTGGCTAAATGGATAGTCTCCTCTAGCTTCAACAGCACCTGCCCATCTATTAAAGAACAAACTGGTCAAATATGTGCATATCATCCTCAAAACAACAACAATGGAAACATGGTTCAAAAAAGCTGTGTTTGGACCAGATGTAGAATCAAATCCATATACAAATTGCAAGTGCTACTTGAATGGTATTCTTTTCAAAATAGTTTCAGCCGATAGAGACTCAGATAACACAATAAAAACTTACAAATAGCAGCAGGGTTTAATTCAACCCTCCATAAAATTAAGACAGATCAAAAACCAAGCAGTAGTTAAAGACCTAAATCAAGCCATCAACACTAATTATTCACAAATACATTGCACAAACATTTCATGGCTATATTACTAATGTTAACTTCACAAACAAAATTAGGAATGCATAAGGTTAACAAGCTACAACTGATTAGAACGTGTGATGAAATATGTTGACCAAACTTCTAATACTTGTTGCTTATGCTAATGCATTGGAGAAGTTGATGCAATTAGCAAATTAGCGTGTGCAATGCTATGAAAATGTGCTCATACAGTAACAATAAATTGCATCATCCATCATTCACAGAGTTTTCATCATTTTTAATTAAACACTTTTAATTATCTTTCATATAACATCTAAATTGCTTATGCTAATGTGTTGGATTATCTTCTCCTCCTTGGAGAGTGGCATAGGGATGATCTCCTACATCATTGGAAATACTATTTGCTCCCACATAGGTCTGATTTTCAGTCATGAGGTTGCTGTTTTGTTCCATATCAGCAACTTAGGAGGAGCTGTTATACATTTCCTTGCACCTATGTTGGGTATACCTCACATCCATGGGAGATCTACAGGAGTTGGAGGGTGGTTTTGTGTTGATAGCACTTTGAGATGCTTCAATCTCCTCATGTCTGATGGATGCAAAGATGTGGTGATTTGGGATCCCGGCGGTGTCATCATTGATACATTTTTTTGGGATCTTAATGAGTTGCTTCACAACTCACGAGGCATTGATGCTTGTATTAGAGTGGAAAGCTTGGAGACTTGTGGCTGTGTTTCAGAGTTCACATTCTTCATCACTTGTTGACAGGCATGGCTTTCTTCAAGGCTTCGGATTGGTCTAGTGTTTGGTCCTTGATGGAATTCGCATCTTGGGAGGATGGAGCCTTTGGAGATTTGGAGAATGCAGGTTTTTTATTGCTTGAGGACAAGCAATCTCAGGAAGGGAGGACTGTCATGTCCCTGGCATTTCACATCATTCAAACAATTATTTCTAGCAGACTTCTTCTTCTTAGGAGCAGATTTGGATTATGCATTAGGACGAAAACCTTATTGCTTATTAGGGGAGTTGGAAGAAAACCTAGCTCACCTTGTGGAGGATTCGTGACAGAATCCTACTTGCACTTCAATTAGAGATGTTTGGAGGTTTGGAGCTGATTTGCATATTCAGATTTTTGGAATCAGATTAGAGCAGCAGGCTTTGGGTGGTATTCTGTATTCATTTTGCATTAGGGCATCGCCCTAACTTGGAGCACTTCCTTTGAGAAGGGCGATTTAGCTTTTTGGAGGTGATTTCATCATTGTTTAGGGTTTCTAAACCCTAACCCTAGCAGCAGCCCGAGCGACATCATTCTAGAGGGTTTGTGAAGCGTTATTCTACATCATTTTGGTATGTACAAACCTACCATGAGGTCTGATTTGTAATTGATAGAATTCTGGGATGTAATTGGGCATGTTTGAGCCTATTCAGAAGTTCTGATTTGTAGCAGCAGACTGATTAATTCAGAAGTTAGATTTGTCCCTATATTTGTTTGCATTTGGATGTCATAAATTATTGGATGAGTTCATGTTTGAAGATATTATTATAAGGGTTTATAATGGCTTTATTATTTGAGCATATTAGATGCATATATGTTCGCTTTTCTTACTTGTTTGAAAGCAGAAAATCAGATCAGAATTCTAGGGTTTTTAGCAGAAAACAAAAGTGTAGAAAATTAGGGCAGAATTCTAAAAATAAAAAATCAGAATTTTAGGGCAGATCCTATTGGGGATATTTCATATTTGAGGTTGTGAGCAGAATATATTTCCATATTAGTCAGTGTTCCACAGGGACGCATTCCCCCTGACCCTACCCCGCCCCAAATCCCATTCATTTACGGGATGTGGGGACATGGGGAGGACATCCCCCCACTATCCCACAACCTCAACTCTAGCCCTAGGGCCTTTTCCAACACATCCTCATCAGAGAGGGAATGTTTCCAAGATGTCCCCATGATTTGGGGATAGCTTGGGGACTTCAAGACATCCCCAAGATATCTAGGGGACTCTAAAGAGTCTCACAACTGCTTGAATTCCAGGTGTCTCCTATGGTGAGAAGAAGAAAAGTCCATTTATTTATTTTTAAATCAAAAATTGTTTTTGAATTGTGGGCTACAAACGCTGACCCTAATGGCCTATGGGCCCACACCCAAACCCTAAACACTCACAAAAAGCTTATAAATAGGCATCTAAGCCTCATTCCAAATCACTCCCATGTTTCAACAAAAAGTTTGAAAGTTGTAACAGCAAGCTACAAGAGTGAGAAAGATTGCAAGTGAGGGCATTAGGATCTAGGAATTGTGAGAGAAAGAGCAAGTGTAAAGAGTGACATCAATCCACCATTGAATCAACACATTATTCAAGCATCAAGGTAGGCATTGGCCCTTCATGACTGTCATAGATTGTTTTTTTCATTGTTCAAATTTAGTAACTAATTACTAATTTTAGTTGACAAATTCAGTAATTAATTTAGGCCCTAGGGGTTTAAAATTTACATTGTTACATATTTCAATTTCAATTTTAGTTTTACAAATGAGTAATGATCAATTTTTTTATTTTTCAATTTTCTAACAGGAATATTTAGGTGTTCAAATTTATTTGTTAAATTATTTGCAAGAGAAAGACCCACATTAGCATTCTACAATGAGCACATTCAACCAATCATTTATCACCAATGGGAGAAACTCAACAATCCCTTGCTCATAGCTACCTATACATTGAACCCAAAGTGGTATGAGCAAAGACCAAGCAAAAATACTCCTATACAGAATGCTGAGGTGAAGGCAGAATTTATGAAGGTCACTCAGAAGATGCATGATCCTAAAGAAGCTAGCATCATTAGTACTAAGTGGGCAAAATTTTCCACTCTTAGGGGATATTAAGAAGACACCAAGATGAATAGGGAGACTATGGCACAAAAGAATTGAACGCTATGGTTGACCATGCATGGGCACAATTCTTTGACTACCACACTAACCATTTGTCTAGTGTCCCAAATTTCTAGTTCTACTGCTGAGAGGAACTGGTCTACTAGTTTCATCCACTCTGTTTAGAATAAGTGGCTTACCTCTAAGAGAGTAGAAAAACTTGTAGCTATACATAGTGTGTTGTGTCTCATTGACTACAATACACTTATGTACAAGGAGAGTCCAGCAACCCGAGGGGATGTAGAGCTAAAGGAGCCAGCACAGGTTGATGAAGATGTAGCACAAACAAGGTTGGTTAGTATTGCTTTGGAATATCTTGAGCTCGAGAAGTGTAGCAGTTGAAGTAATGAGGAGTTTGGTGCAAAGTTTGGGGATGGGTAATGATTTGAGGCATTGGGCCATTGGCCAATTGCATTTTTTAATGCAATCATCATTTTGAATATAATATAAATATATGGTTATTCGACCTTTTCATTATTCATTCAATGCAGTATCAAATATGTTCAAGTATTTCAAAGTTTCATATGTTATTCCTTGCATATTTTTTGAAGTACTATATATGTTTGCACCTCCATCCCCCTGTCCCAAGATCCTGTGGAACATATAAATTAGTTATAATATAGGGGTATATATCCCAGAACGTTTTTGGAGATGTTCATCAGCTGAGAGTAGCTTCTGTGATTATATGATAGAAATTAGCATCAATGAGGAGAAGAGGAGAACCAACAGACTGAATCAGTGACAAAGGTATCCATGCAACACGAGGCAAAAGGCTCAAGAAAATTAGAAAAATACAAACATGAACCAGAATTGGATGATACAATTCAATTATTTAAGAATTGAAAAGCCAAATACAAGTATAGAGTATGGGAATGGAGAATATTGTTCACATAGGCTATTGTAGTATTATACAGTGTTAATGTTTTATATGCTAATCATTAAAATTTATTATTTGTCTGTTCTACCACTATTTTACAATTTAGGTATTAGCTGCATAGTTGTAATTTTATAGCATATACATATGCTGAGTCTTGACAGCCTTAAAGCTTGGAACAATTTAATTTTTTCGTATCAAAATTCCTGGTAGGAACTCCCAAACATTATGACTAACAATTGGTATACCGCCATAATGCTGCAGTTCAGAATTCTCATTAAAGAAGAATTTCTTCTTGAAGACAACATGATTGGAAAATTTTTGTTATGGTTAAAGTCTTTGATTTAAAATTTATGTGCATGGTTCTTTTCAATCAACATGTAAAAAGTCACATGCATGTGCCAGAGGAAAAGACATGATATTGTTCTTTTGCATGTATGATTTTCACTAAAGAAGGTGATGCATTCTTTATATACTAATTCCACAACCAACACTCTTTAATCTCCCCTACTTGGTCAAATACAGTAACAATCCACATATAATAGATCGTTATCATGGGTGTTCATCTTCATCTTCTAATGTCTGTTTTTACCATTTTGTTTAAAAAAATATTGATTACTTTTGTAGATACAAAAAATTATGCCTGTGTGTTCCTCTGTTTGGTCTAGTTGTAAATTAGAGAGAGCAAATGCAAAAATATCTATGACCATCCTTGTAATTTATATATCTAGCCTTCTAGGCAACCCCAAAATACAACCAGAAAGAAATAAGAACAAAGCTTTAAAATTCTGCTGCATACCTGTCCTGGGGATGACTTGTAATGTACTTTATCATCTGCAATATAAGGCGGCATTGATGTTTGTTTACAGAATCTGCCAAATTGCTGCTCCGGAAATCTTCCAACTCCTTGGTTAGAAGTTGAGCTGCTCTTGGATATCGTGATCCCAAATGTTGTGCACATAGAAGAACTGCTTGAACATCCTGAAGCCTATTTGTAGCTGTAGGAGCTGAAGAATCTACAGTGAACAATACCTTGTGCATATTTGAAATGATAATATTTAAAGGATCTTCAGGATCATCCGCAAGCAATGGATCCAAACCATTTAAGTCAAAATGCTCTGCCAGGGCCCAGATCAAGCGAGCACATATTCTTGGAGTATTCACCTAGCAGTGTTCAAAGAGAATATAAATAAAGTGTACAAAAAAGGAATTATAAGGTGTAAAACAAATCAACCCTGTTCTATGCTCAGAATTGATTCTTTAAAAATAATCAAGGCTTGCCTAACCTATGATTTCTGATAAATCTAAAATATAGCAAATCAAATAAGTGGAAAACTGTCAGAAATATACATAAAAGAAAAGATACTGCAACATTATAATATGGCAGGCAAAGACAAGTCAAAGCGAACGATATTCCTGAGCAGCAGATCAAGTTAAAGAAAGACAGTAAAAGCACGCTTGAGAAGCAGAGAGAGTTAAAAATGACACAAAATGCACTCCTAAGCAAACATAATAACATGACAAATATTCATAGTGCGTGTTCTATACCATTTATAAAACGCATTCTAGAAAGATTGGATCTCAGAAATGTAGAAAATAAAAGCAAAGATAAATAACAGAAATTGTTTTGATTTTTCACGCCAGCACTGCCGGTCACGTTAAAAAGTTTACCAGGCACACTGCAGTTTATAGAGGGTCGTGCTACCCAATTCCTGCAGTCTAAGAAGAAAAAAAAAATAATGGAAACAAAATTTCAAAACATGGAGCCACATACATCTTTTCATATGCAGAAATCACAGCCTTTGTATATTATCATAGGTACAAAGGATAAACTTTGCGTACAAAATGTTAATTTTCAGACCATACTAAGCAAATTCTACACTCATAAAATCTGATCCTAAAACTAGGTAGCTTAAACATCAAAACTTCAATCAAAACAATAATCTCTGAAAATGCTAATCTACAATCACATACAGCTTAAAATATGAACAGCAGATACGCAGTATTGAACTCACAAACCTGCAACTGTCTTCTCATTAAACCTGAAAAGAAATACACTGCACTGGAATGAATTTTAAAAAAGAGACTCTATATGTATCATAATTAAAATTAGAATATTTACCCATTAAATAGAAAAGTGCACTAAGAATTTAATTAAGAGAAACTAGATGGTGTGTCAAGTAAAGCTCCAAGTGAAACTTAGAACTCACTGTAGCAACACTCAGTTTGACTGATCAATCAACTAGTCTGACTAATCAATCAACCTAGTCTTACAAGTTACAACTAACAACATTTAATCAAAATAGTTGAGACTGAGTTACATCCACTCGAGTAGTTAACTGAGTGCCTAATCTCAAAGAAAACTCCCTACATAACCAGGCATCATTCTCCTACATATCTGCTGCTCTCTCAGCTGCACAAAAACCAAGATAAACTATTCCATCATTGCTGCACCGTGCTGATGCTGCTCTTGACTGCACATTAACCCACCTGCACACAGACCAAGGCTGCTGCTAGGTACACTTCTCTGCTCAGAGGAAACTGCAGTTCACTACAGCACTGCTGAAGGAAGAACATCTTCAGAGCAACATGGGTAAAACTCTAAAACAAACTAGAGTAGAAAGCAAGGATGCTCATTTTATACTATGCATCTCCAGTTATCGATGTCTTCTCCAGAAAAACTTGGGTGATTTTTCTTAGACAGAAACCAGAAGTCTTCGGCAAATTCAGAAAGTTTAGAGCTCTCATGGAGAATCAGACTGAGAAGAAGATCAAGGTTTTGTGAATAGAGAACAGTGGAGAGCTTCGTTCTACAGATTTTGAGAGATTTGTTATAAACAGTGGCATTGCTAGACAGAAAACAACTCCATGCATTCCTAAGCAGAATAAAGTTGCAAAAAGAATGAGGAGCGCACTGATGGGGAAAGCTAAGAGCATGCTCAATGGTGTTGGTTTGATAAAAAAAATTGGACAGAAGCTATGAGCACAACTTGTTATCTGATTAACATATCTCGTACTTCAGCACTTGCTGACAAAACCCTTGAGGAGGTTTGGACAGGTAAGTTGTCATCATTGCAGCATCTCAGAGATTTCAGGTTTCAGACATATGTACATATGCCAAAGGAAAGAGATCCAAGTTAGATTTCAAAGCAGAGAAGAGTATCTTCATCAGTAATAGTGATGGAATTACGACATAATGCTTTGGATTCCAAAGACAAGGAAGCTAGTGCACAGCCCAAATGTGATTTTCAAAATAGCCAAACTTTCTCCTAAGCCTTCACAGCCTACAAATGAGGAAAAATCAATGGTCACTATTACAAATCTATTTCCAAGGATGCACCAACGGGGCAGCAAAGGAAGCCATTTCACAAGAATGTTACCTAATCAAAGATTTTGCCTCCTAAGCCTAGCAGGGTGGATGAGTCTAAGAATGAGCTCGAGAGTGGCATACTCTTGGGCTTGAGAGGGACTGAGTACACCACTCTTGACACCTCTTGGCCCCACGAGTGCTACATCTCGAGAGTGGCGTACTTGAGAAGTCCCTCTCAAGCCCAAGAGCACTCATCCGCCTTCTGCCCCACAAACATGGCAAGATCTCAGGTCCACACCATCCCTTAGTCCACCTTCAAGGTGCTCCATCCTCCTTGATCAAGCCCAGGAGCATTCATACGCCTCCTAGCCCACGAGCGCTACATCTTAGGGGTGGCATGCTTGATAAGATGCATGAAGGCTGACTCCCTCAACAAGCTCAAGAGCACTCATACGCCTCCCAGCCCCACAAGCACTGCATCTCAGGGGTAGCGTACTTGGTGAAGGGAAAGTTGGTACTTACCATCTCATGAACTCGGAAGGTTGATTGGCCTCCCTATTTGTAAACACTTCTATAAATTCAAAATAAATTGCTAGAGGAATCTTATTATATTAATTGTTAATCAAATATCATTTCATTATGCAATTATAATACATACTTATATACATATATATACAAAGTTATTCCTAATTTATATTTTTTTTTTAACTTACTTCCCAATGATATTCTTGCTAAAAATAATATTTATTCCGATGGATCTCTTATAATTCCAATTTCTCATTTCCCTTTTCCAATCCACTTGATTGATGCCTTTCACAAAATGATTCCACCTCCCTATATATCATTCATGGTGGTGTGAATAGTCACAACCTTAATAATCATTGCACGCCTTACAAAGGATGCACCCCTCCCTAATCCAAGCACTACCTTTAAATTAAATAAAGTGGTGCCTTTAGTTTGATTAAAGTCGTCCTTATTAGCACTACTTTATAGTAATATGGAATCGCTGCATTACTTCCTTTTTAAGTTCCTTAGTCGGGGATTTTTTTAATCCCTATGTAGGTTGTGATCGAGGGTTCTATGGTTTATCATTGGGGCATGACATGAGTGAGTAAAAGTACAAAGCTGTGTCACACTTTTATAAAGGAAATAGTCAACACTAATCCAACTTTTAAAATTGAATCACTAAAAAGTGACATGTTTTGAATTTTGAAATGATGTAAACTAATAAAATATTTATTTTTAGTATATTTTATGTTTGCATTTTTTTGAAAAAATTAAAAAATTATTATAATATAGTTTTTTTATAAATTGACTATTTATTTTTTAATATATTTTATGTATGCATTTTTGAAAAAATTAAAAAATTATTTTAATATAGTTCTTTTATAAATTGACACTATAATTTAGTTGTTGATAAAATGCTGAAAAATGAAAGCTACATGAGACGTAAATCTTTATATAATAAAATTTTTTATTTTTCTTTCAATTTTTGTGTATATTTATAACTTGAAACTTTAGCGCATGGATATATTTTTTCTAATTTTGATAAATATATATTTTTAAATAAATATTAAAATGTGTGTATTAAAACATAGTTGTTTTCATTCAACGTCAACTTTCATATTAACTATTTATCTAAAATAGAAAAAAAAAATTATGCCATCTTGATATAGATTCTTTTATCTAGTGCATCATATTTTTTTCAAAAAATTTTAATAAGTTTTACTATTTTTTTACTTGGTAATCATCCTAATGTTTTCTACTAATAATCTATTTTTAGTAAAAATAGAAAGGAAAATATAAATAATAATTAAACTAAAGATATAAGATTTCCAAAATCCATATTGAATGTTTAATTTTTGCTTCTAGATTTGATTGTGTGCAAATTTTTTCATCAACGTTTCGGATCACACTCCGTGATCCATCATCAGGATGGAGAGCTGAAAGGAAATGTAAAATTGATGAGTTGCAGACCCAAAAAAGGTTTAAGAAGAGAGGAGAAGCAAAAAATTTTGAAAACTGCTCTTATAGATCTACAAAAAGGTATTTGTTATATTTTTTAAAAATGTTATTTACACGAGTAGAAGTTGTTGAAACATAAAGTTTTTCAAATAATTTTATTTTTTTGGTAAATTGGCCTCAAAGTGGTGCTACATATGCATTTAGCCAATAATTTTAGTTGGAAAAGTAGTCAAAATATATAAATTATCTGTAATGAATCTTACAAGATCATATGTTTGACCAAAATTGATTTTTAGTTGGAAATACTTAAATCCACTTGTGCTGATAAGTTGGCTGAAAGTGTGATACAACTTTGTACTTTTACTTGAGTATGAGAACAATTGATAAAAGATTCTTGATGAATGGAGGAGTTTGTATACAAAATCCATTAGGCATGGCTTCTTGTGAAGAGTAAAAGAAAGGTTTGCATCTTCCTAACTGTTACAGCTTGTGTCTGATTTCTGTATTCAATTTGGTGTGAGTACAAATGATGAAATTGACGCTTGCTAAAAGAGAGAGGGAGAGGATGTATTATTTTATTTTTACTTATCAAGATTAATAGATAGATTCAGATAAAGGGAAAAATACTCTCTAAATCTTTTTGAACTGCCATATTTATTCTCTACCTGTAATTGGATTTGCATGGGTAAAAAGGGAGTGATAATGAGTAGTGACCAGAAAGAAAGATGTTCTTGTTCAAGGGAAAATAGGAAAGAACAAGTGCAGGGAAGAGATGAAAGGGCAAATCCCACGACAGGAAATAAAACTTAATTTTGTACTATTCTCTTTTAGATTAATTTAAAGTTAAAACAGGCTTAATAATCAAAACTTAATTTTGGCAGGGTCTCAAAAAGTAAACTGGTCGAGCAGGAGCTGGTTATGTGTAACATAACAGCTAGGGTGATTTTGTGCTTGGTGGCTCTACATTTCTAGGGGTTAAAACCAATAATTATGTAAATTTGGAAGTATTACTTGTGGGACTCTCAAATTGTCATTAACTCAGTTAAAAAATGTCAACGTCCAAATTGGACATTATCATCAATCTTAGAAGAAGTGTTATCATGGCAATTGAAATCTCATTCTTTCTAGGTATCTCATTGATATAGAATGCAAAACAAAGTGAATGATTTGAAGGCCAATCAAGGAGCCGTGCAAGAGGATTTTAACTTATTAAATGAAAAAAAAAGGAGATTTAAGTATTGGAATAATTTAGCCACTATCATTAATTTGGATAGACCAACCAAGGAGGTTCTTTAATGTGATTCAATATCATTGTCACTTGTGAATGAATGGGCTTGCCTTATGGCTTGAAGGATACTATTAAGGGAGAAGACAGCTTGAATGCTGCAGTACATGTTAGGATATATGAGAGATGCCAGGTAATAATGTTTGGTGGTGTCATGTTATGTATAGGTGCTTATTGCAGTGTAATCCTGATATGTGTGGCGGGCTTTTATGGATTGGCTTGGGTGGTACATGTGGGGCTAAGCTTGTTAGTTTGTTGGGGTTTACACTTTATCTATGGCGAAGGGCATGTTGATGTGGGACCCTTTAAGGCAAGGCCTGGTCTCTAGCCACCTATTAAGCCAGTTATTAACTGTGATGAGGCAATTCTCCTGCAGCTTCTAAAGGCTAATTTACATGAAGAGAGTCTAGTCAATAATGGTCATTTCAAAACATGTGCTATGGTTCAAGCGGAGATTTGGGAGAATTTGGAACAGGCAGTGGTGAACACAGAAATTAGGGAGTGCTTAATGCAGCTGCTGGTTCAGGCTGAGGATAATAAGGATGTCAAGAAAGGTGAGATGTTTTCTAGAGATCCTAGGTGTTTTCAAGCAACCACAGGCATCAAAGCCCTAGTGTGGTGCTATGCAATTGCAGGAGGATAACAAGATATTGGAGAAGTTCTGTCAAGACTTGAGAATAGCCATGAGGCATATGGTGGTGCCAATTAAATGGCACTCTAAAGTTGACCAGTAGCTTCACAATGACTTTGTTGGAGAATGGTCTGCTAACTAGGGCTATGAGGCATACAGAGATTATAAAAGGGATAAATGTCTATGAAGCATTTCAGCTGCAGGATGTTTTCACCCATGTTGGAGGTCACACCAGTTTTAGGGAATGGTGTTTATAATCAAGTTCCAGAAAGGTGGAAGACAGTGCCTCTAGAAGAGCTGCATTGCTTGTGAGCATGTGTAGTTTTTATGTTTTTTAGTTGTTGTTTTCTGATGCTGT
Organism: Sequoia sempervirens; assembly: GCA_007258455.2. Lineage (NCBI taxonomy): Eukaryota > Viridiplantae > Streptophyta > Pinopsida > Cupressales > Cupressaceae > Sequoia > Sequoia sempervirens. Next base: position 439,192,253 of record VDFB02105785.1, on the reverse strand, counting down.
AGGTGGTCAGGATTAGTTCTATTAGTCTTGTTTGCAGACACTTTTTGTGGCTTTGGATGCCGGTTAGTCTGGTCTTCAGTGGTAGTTTTTAGCTTATGTTTATATTGTTCTTAGCTGTAGCTTGAGGTGTTAAAGTTGTGTGTTTGTTACACCGTATAGGTGTGGGGCAGTTATCTTTCAGTATTGTACTTGTTGCTGGATTATGGTTATATGATGAAGTGTTTGTTTTGTAGCTTGGGAGGGGCCCCATGAATAGAACCCAATAATATATTATTTTTCAAATCCAGAAAGAAAGATGCAAAGGAGGAGCATCTATTGCTTTAACCATAGCATCATTAATCGTTTGGCGAAAAAATCGGCAAACCAAAGAGTTCAGGATTTTTTGAAAATATCGGATTTACAAAAAGATGCAAAAAATTGAAGAAAAACAGTCAGAAAGTAATTTTTTTTTTAATTTAATGGCATTTCCATAGTATACAGACATTGAGAGCAAATAAAATATAGAGTTCAATCCATGAATTATAGAAAATAGATTTTCATTGGTTATCCTCATATCGCTGATTAGTGATTACATTGCACAAAACATACTACAACTGCATAAATATTAGATGGTGACAGTTGTCAAAATGTCAAATACAATATAGTTTGTGACTTTGTACAAAGTAAACCTATAAACTAAGTACAAAGTTCCAAAAAAATCAATTGTAGCAAATGACGTGCTAGAGGGCAGAAGCTCCCGCTCCTGATGTTGAAGCTGCTAGGTGACCGGTTGCCTGCTGAGCTTCTTCAAGTATATCAAGAGGCACGCTGGCCTCCGCCATGATATCTACATCTTCAGGATCAAGACAATATTCAAATTCATCCTCAAGAACATCATCATCAGATGCAGCAATCCACTCAGACTCAAGATCAATCTCGTCGAGGTCAATTGGGGCATCTTCCTCAATAGTTCCTGTTTTTGTCCATGTAGAAATTAGTCTTTGCTCTACAAGTGAAAAACACAATGACAACAATTGAAATTGATTGCAAGCGTATTAAAATTCTCACCTTGAGCTTTCTTTAGCTTCAGGCGGAGGTTGTGGTGAACAAACACCATGTCATTCATCCGTTTTTGTGTTAAGCGGTTGCGTTTCTTGGAATGTATGTGTTCAAAAACACTCCAATTACACTCACAAGCGGATGAGCTGCATGGCTGGGTCAAAATGTGTATTGCCATCCACCTTAGCTTTTTGCATTCGTGGCCGAAAAAATCCCACCATTGAGTTGAAAGTTCAAAGAACATTATATGGAGATGAGTATCATTTAAGAATATCTTAAAATCTAAGACACATTTAATGATCATGTGACATGAAAAATCAAAGGATTATCAAAATTTTATAGTCTACCTGGTTGGAAGGTCTTTCGGCCTTCCACGGCAACCCTAGAAGAGAGAAAACCCCTTCCCTGCCTGTACAATTGCAACTCTGACATAGCTTCATGCAATCATTCTTGGTTTGGAAACATTTTGTCCATGCACTTTAACAATCCTTGTGTGATCTCAACATCAATTTGTCTAAATGAAGAGTTGTAGAACAATGATGGATTGAGAAAGTATCCTGCAGCATGGAGAGGGGAGTGCATCTATCCATCCCATCTCCTATGTATTATGTCCCACAATGGCATATACCTATCCCTGTCATTTTCCAGCCTACCCCTCATCACCTCCTTAGCCCTATCCATGGCCTCATACAAGTATCCCATGGGGGATTTATCCCCATCCACTAGCCTCAAGACTTTTACTAGAGGCTCCGAAAATGATACAACTTGTTCAGCCGCATTCCAAAAACTAATAGAATACATGTAATCTGCGACTACCATGCCATCTGTTTGATTCCCAAAGCTAGACTCCGTCCACTCTCTTGAAACAAACATTCATTTCAAATTCATTTTTTGTTGACAAAGTGTCTGTAGTGCAAGAAAATGTGTTGCGAATCTTGTCACCCCTGGGCGAACTAGGTCCTTGCCCTCTGTGAAAGACCGCATCATACTCAAAACCCTTGTGTGATTATAAATATATTTGGTAATAGAGCGAGCCTTATGCAGTATCTGCTTAACCCATTCAATTTTCCCAATGTCCTCTAGGGTTAGATCAATGCAATGTGCTGCACATGGGGTAAAAAACATGGAGGGGTATTTTTCTATCAGAAGTCTCCTAGCAGCAACACAAGCAGCAGCATTGTTTGTAATAAATTGAACCACATTATCTGGCCCCACTTCCATGACTACCGAGTCATACATATCAAACAATGAAGCTGCAGATTTCATTGTATGTGATGCATCTACAGATCTCAAAAAAACAGTGCCAAGATCAGAAGAGACAAGGAAGTTGATGAGGGTTCGGTTCCTTCGATCCGTCCATCCGTTTGACATAATGGTGCACCCACTATTAGTCCACTCTGATCGATGCTCTTTAAGAACATCTTTGACATCGTTTACTGCCTCATTGAGCATACTAGTCCTCAATGTCTGATAAGATTGGGCTCGAAACCCAGGACCTACAGCTACAAGAGCATCAACCATAGCTTGCCAATATGGAGATTTGGCAGCATGGAATGGCAAGCTCGAGGAGAACCAAAAATTTGCAATGGCCTTCTTCGCTTGATCGTGGACATTCTTCCTCCATCCTGTACTCTCCAAAGTGGTCTGTGATCCTAGTGTACTACAAGGTTGGAAGAAAGCATCAATGTTTCCTCCACCTGTGTTTGGGCCACATGCTGTAGAAGAAGGTGTTGATCCGGATTCCCTAAAACCCCCATGCCCACCATCCTCCTCATCCAAGTTATTCCTCTTCACACTTGCAGAATTAGAACCTATTTCAACTCCGATTCTTGCTTTTTTGGCCTTATTCTCAGCAATACAATGAAGAGCTTGTTTTGCCTGATATGTGACATCTGCAGGGCAATCTCCGCAAATGGTGGTGTTATTACCTAGTTCTTTTGACAAATGCCATTTGAACCAATAAATTCCACCGTCGACTTCACCCTGGCACCAATTGCATTTAACCTTTGCACTACCATCAATTGGTGTGCAATGTCTCCACGCAAAGTCTTTCTGACATGGCATTGTGATCACTGATCAAGAATGAAATCTGCAAAAGCATTTTATTTCTCTAAGATAAAATTGAAATTTGATTTAATTTAAAATAACCAGCGAATTTCTTATGAACTATTGATTATATTTAGTTTTAATATTTAGTAATTTACTGTAATTTTTAATACCCTAAATATTTTTAAAATGATATAATAATAATAATAATTAAATAAAATTAATTAATGATATTTGTAAAATAATTAATTAGAAAATAGTAATACAGTAATTTGAAAATACAATAAATATTTTTAAAATAATATAATAATCGTGATTATTATAAAATAATAATTGTATTTTAAAATTATATTTTATAGTTATACAGTAATTTTAAAGTAAAAAATAATACAATATTGATTAAATACTAAATAATAATAAAACTAAATAAATATATTTAAAAATAATACAGTATTTTTTATTTAGTATATTATTGATTTTGAAAAAACAATACAATAATACTAATTAAATAATACTAAATTGTTGTATTGTAAGTCTTAGTTTTATTAGTATTAAAATTAATAAATAGTAATAGAATATTTAATTAGTATTATTTAAATTAATAAATAGAAAAAAATTATAAATTTATAATAGTAAAATTGTAAATCTTTAACAATAAAATCAAAATGCATTTACAGAAAAATGCAAGCCTACCTGAGACACGGAAGTTTGAAGGAACCGAAATCTGCAACAAGCAATGGTGTTGCTGGAATAAATGTTGAAGTTGACCGCTTTCAAATTCGCATTTTCATCTAAAGACCCTGAACTCTGAAGTCCGCTGCTTTCATCTGATGTCCGTCACATTTTCACTGTAACTTATACAATTTCACGTCGTTTTAGGGTTTACTTTTTTTGCGGGAATTTAATAGCGGGTAGGTGAGATGATTAATCGCGATTTTTTGCAGATTTAAACGTGATTTAAACGGGGAATGAGTTGTTGACTATTGTCAACGATTTTTTGAAAAAAACGTGTTGGGTGCCGACTAAATGAAAATCGCGATTAATCACGATTTTTTCCAGATTTATGCTTCTTTGGCTTTAACTATTACATGCTTTTGCAATAACTAGCCATAGGATTTTAATGCTTTGTGTCTGGAACATCGAAGAATCCTGCCTCCCTTGTTGCTGATCCTTTTGCCAAGTGCCCTATTGCAATCACCCCAATTTTAAATGGTCAGCCTGAGTGTGTGGAGTTTCATCTCTTTCAGCTTAAACTTCAGCACTTGTGTAGGACCGGAGTTTTTGACACTTAAGTTGAAGAATATGATAATTGTAAAGTTCTACAGGGTTATTTGAATGGAATTTGTGGCAGAAGATATATATTGATGAAATGTATGTGTATTTTACCAAGTCTTTTGACTAAGAGTGAATATTGTTTTGGCATTGAACTGTATGCTATTATATTTTAATATTTCTGTTTTTTTGGATTTGACACAGTGTGATGAGTGTTATTAAAGCTGAGAGTTAGCAGCGAGCCAACTTTTTCTTGGGTCTAGGCTCCCTTAACCATAGTTATCTTTAGCCAAAAAAAAAGCCGTCGCTTCCCTTACCAAACATAGTATTTGTGTTAGACATTTGATGACAATCATAGCTGGTTAACATTATTTTTTATATTTCATGAATATGGATGATACTATCCAATATAAGTGCCTTGGAAGCACAAGGTTCATACCAAGTTCAACAATAACCCATAGCATCAAATATAATCAAAATTTAGACTATTCTGAAGTAAGCTGTTTATGTACTCTTAGAAGAGTATTTACTTACATCTGCATCGACAGTCAAGTCACTTAAAAATGTATACAATCTGACTTCTGATGATGAAATAAGTCATTAAGGTTTGAGAAAAAAGGAAAGAAAACCTACTAACATCCAAAAAGGACCAAAATAAGTCAGTGTAACTCAAAAAGCATGCATCTACAATGTGTTTTCTATTATCTTCATTTCCAAATCCTTATTTAAAATGTCTGCCACTTGAAGCTTTACCTTCTCCCAGTGAGCAGATACAAATATCTTCAACAATTTAAACTCAGCTAATTTAAAGGCCTGTGGCTAGGTCTAGCAGTAAACCTCTGGTAGTCTACCACTGCTAGCCCAGGTTCAAGCCAATGTATGCAATCTAGTTTCTGATGATGATGTAAGTCATAAGGGTTTGAAAAAAAAGGAAAGAAAACATATTAATGTCCAAAAACAACCAAAATAACTCAGCATGACTACAAAAGCAGACATCTACAATGTGCTTTCTATTATCTTCAGTTCCAAACCCTTAATGAAATCACCTAAATTGCCCAGTTGACACTTTACTTTCTCCCATTGTGAGCAAATAAAGATATCTTACATTGAAAGTTGAAACTCTATAAGAAATTATATAGAAGTCATAGAAGCTAACATTTTTATGCAAGAAATAACACGTTTCTATTCTGCCTTTATTAGTACGAAATTACATCCATATATATATAGGATTTTCATGTCCTATTTTATAGGTAACTCCTCAAAGAAATTTCCTATTAATAACAACTCAATATGTACCACTATTCTAATAACCTATTAAACAAACTCTAACAAACAAATAATTGTTTTCTGCATCCTATGATGCAGTATTCCTAACACCCCCCCATATTGCATCATTCTCCAAATGGGGATAGTGGACCAACATTACATGATGACCACACTTAGTAGTTCATCATATGATATAAATAGGGACATACACATCTACCCAGGAACCAAGGATAGGGACTAACACATCTATCAAGGTTTTGCATCAAGTTTGGATAGGGACAAACACATCTATCCAAGATCAAGGTTATGAATAGGGACACACACATCTGCTCACAACAATTATGATTGGGGACACATCCAATCATAATCACCAACTTTTATGATTGGGGACAAACACATCCAATCATAATCACCAACTCTTGTGACTAGGGACAAACACTTCCAATCACTTCACCATCTCTTGAATGGGAACAAACACGTCCATTCACAAACAAATAAAAATTGTGATTGGGGACATACACAACCAACCACTTAAATCATCTTGTGAATGGGGACAAACGCATCCATTCACAAATGCAAACTCTTGATTTGATTTAGAAAACATATTCCTCCTCACTGTTTTTGTGTGGAGGGTCTTCAATAGCCTCTCCATGAAAGCATTCTTCATCATCATTTGCAGCTAATGCCTTATCTGTATTTAACTTGCCATCAAGGAGATCCTTGGCACGCTGAGTGCAATTCATAACAATGTGTCCCTTCTTCTTGCAATAGTAAAACAAAATTCTATTCTTGAAGAAATGATTTCCCTTTGATGTAGAAGAACTAGATTTGGAGGAATAGTTTGGCCTATTTTTCTCATACATTGCAGTTTCCTCTATAATTGAATCAATTTTCTTAGCTCCTTCATCAATCAAAGTAGATATTATTTCATCTGGGGTAGCATCTACTTTGTTTAATGTGAAAACAATGTTTCCATAACTAGGAGGCATGCTATTTAACAAAATAGCTTTTGAATCATCATCATCTACTTTAGCATCTATCCCAGCTAGTTGTTTCAATAGGGAGCGAAACTTACTAATATGTTGAACAATGTTTCGCCTTCCATCATTTTCAGCCCGAACAATTTCTGCTTTAAGCCCATCTTTGCACTTGATGCTTTTGATCCAAACAAAGTATTCAAATTATCCCAAATTTCATTTGAGGTCTTCAATAAGCCAATGTGGTGGAGGTATGCATCTGACAGTGCAAGACCAATCAAAGCTATTGCTCTTCAATCTTTCGCTGTCCACTTTGCGCTTTCATGAACATCAGTCGGCCTTGTTGTTGCTCCACTTACCACATCCCACAAATCCTTTTCAATAAGAATCAATTGTAATTTGATTTGCCAAGCATGGAATTCTATACCTTCAATTTTTTCTATTAATACACTATTTTTCTCCATTGAAAGAAACACTAATTGACTCCCCCCCTAATCTAAATAATATTGAAAGTGTCGGGCTCCACCAATAATGCACATTAACACTAATACAAATTTGACAAATAGACCCTATTTTAAATACAACTTGACTTTGACAACACACTATATTTTAAGACACTATAGGAACAATAGCAATCAGTCACTATAAAACTTCACTAAAAGCTATCATTAGATGTTCAATCTACAAATGTATACTTATAAAAAAAATTCTAAATGAGTGAATAACAGAAAAAAAGAACCTAAATACAGAACATATAAGCAAGACGCCTAGAGCACGAATTGCTTGTTTTCACAAAAAGAAAAAAATGATTAGTAAACTGTTCTTTCCATCTACTTACTACAGAAACGAGGCTATTGAGATTCAAACCTCGGACGCTCAACAAACCAACGCAACAATACTTTGTATGCTAGGACCTAATAAAGAGCCTTTTCCTGAACATGGACATAATATAAGTGAATGCTCTGAGGACAGCGACAGCAGTAGTGGAGAAATTGGTGCCAATGGAAAATAGAGCGATGAAGACAACGATGGAGACAACGATGGCTTCACTCTTTCCTTTATATGCATGCAAACAATGCAATACACTCCTTTAAATGTTAATTTTTACGCTATGTATAGGCCCTATTCCTAGCCTTTATAAGCGAATCAGTGGCAAGTCAAAATACCTTAAGTGTTTTCAAAGAAAATATTGATCCAGTCCTCAATTCACTTGCCAAAGACATCTCAACCAATAGTTTTGGTGAGGAATCTTGCATGTAATGCTAATCCTTGATGCCTCAAAGCTCCATAAATTTCCACATATGTCTACTCGTGGATCTGTAGACCAATAAAGGGCAAGAGCATACATCGAACAAAATCAATATGGCAAGTGCAAGTCCTTCTCTATCTCCTCTTGTGAGCTAGTTGTAGTGGTTCCTCCCCATCACATTGACAACGTCGATAGAAAACTCATATCCTTCATTTTTTAATGTTCTCCACCAAATGTCTTGTTGGCAGGAGTTGCAGAATGAATGCAACCAAAATGACTGATATGCTTGGATAACCGCTCTAATACCATATAAGAAATTATATGGAAGTCATAGAAGCTAACAATTTTATGCAAAAAATAACACGTGTCTATTCTGCCTTTATTAGTACGAAATTACATCCATATATATATATAGGATTTTCATATCCTATTTTATAGGTAACTCCTCAAACAAATTTCCTATTAATATTTTGTCATGTCCCTGATTTGAAGGCAGAATAATTTAATTAAATTAATTAATTAAGTTGTCCAAATATTGATATTTCATAAGGATGACTAATTGATTATTTTAATTAAATTAAAGTAGAGTATTAAATTAATTATTTAATAAAGTTATCTTAATAAAATAATATCTCAAAAGGTAACTTTATTATAATTAATCTAAGTTACCGATTCGCCATACTTAGCCTCCGGATACGATACGGTACGATTCGAGTACGGGATTCGGGTACGGTACGGTACGGATTCGTCCAGGATTCGATTTTTTGCCTGTGGATACGTATCAGATTCTTCATGGCACTGCGGATTCTTCCAGGATTCGGCGTGACGAATCCGAGCCGAATCCGCGACGTTTTTTGCGTCAAAAAGCCCAGTCCAAAAAAAAACGTCTTTTTTAATCATTTTTTATTATTTGTTTGACCTTATGTTGACTCCTAAACATTAAAATATTCATTGCAACCCTAATTTCGACCTCCAAACACACTAAATAGGTAAAAACAATTTCATTTTAACAATTTGTGAAAGAAAAACGAATTTTTTTGCCTCCATTGCTGAACTTGCTCTCTTGCTTGCACAAGCTCGAACAGAGTTGAAGGCTGATTGTTGGTAGTTCAAGGTTGATTGCTGTGCTATTCCTAAGCACTTGCAAGTGTTTGCCAAGATTCAAGAAGACTGTAGAGCAAGATTTGTTCAAAAAAGGTAGGTTTCTTTGAAATTTTTTTATTTTTTTTTTACATTTTTTTTAAGTTTCTGTTTAACAAATGAACTATTTTGTTTTGTTTTTATTGTATTACTATTACTTTTGTTGATTGTTCTCATTCTTTTAAGCTTTTTAGTTTCAAATTTCAATACCAAAATTATTTCAATCTATTGTGCCCTGGCCCTTAGGTATTACAATGGCATCTGCTTCTAATTCAGGCCAATCTCGTTTCAAAATAAGTAGCAACCTCTCCCCTTTGGAAATATGTAGAAATGGTTCAACAATGTCCAGGTGGTGGAGTATTTGTTTGGATTTGTGTCATTGCAAAGTTCAATACACGAGCTCATACAGTCGAGTGAAAGCCCACTTGTGTAGTATCCCTGATATTGGCATCAAACCTTGTTCGGGACCTCCAGAAGGTGATGGCAAAGGCCTTGCAGATGACATAGTGTTGAAATATATTGCTGAGCAAGAAAAAGCAGATCAAAAAGCTACTAGTGTTAAAAAAAACCATCCTTTGAAGAAAGGATCTCAATCCATGAAACCCCCTACACCACCTACTTATATTCCACCTACAGAAAGCCATCCATTTATGAACATCCCTCAAGAGCAAACCGTGCCCTCATCAAATAAAAGATCTAAGGGACCGTTGGAAGTTTCATTTCAGAATGAGGCAAGAGAGATTGCTGATCAAGACATAGCAAGATGTGTCTATGCCAATGGATTGGCATTCAACGTTGTTCGTTCACCATATTGGCAAAAAATGGTGAAATCTATTAATGAGGCTCCAAAGGGGTATAAGGGCCCAAGTTTTGAGAAGGTGCGTTGCACCTTATTGGAGAAAGAGGTGAAACATGTAGCAGACTCTTTGAAGCCCATAAGGGATTCATGGATTGAAACAGGGGTGACCATCGTTTCTGATGGATGGAAAGATGCAAAAAATCGCCCATTGATCAATGTTATTGCCGTGTCCCCTAAAGGGGCAATGTTTTTGAGAGCAGTGGATTGTGAGGGACAGGTGAAAGATGGTCCATTTATTGCTAACATCCTTTGCCAAGCCATTGAAGAAGTGGGCCATCAAAATGTTGTGCAAGTTATAACCGACAATGCCAAAAATTGTAGGGCTGCTGGGTTATTGATTGAGGAGAAGTATCCACACATTTTTTGGACACCTTGTGCTGTCCACTCCCTCAATCTAATGCTAAAAAAAATTGGATCCAAAATTGAGTGGATCAAACAGGTGTATGCTGAGGGCGAAGACATCCAGATGTTTGTCACCAACCACCATATGACACAAGGAATATTTAGACAATTCTCAAAATTGGAATTGTTGAAGGTAAGTTAATTGAAATTCTCAATATTCTTAAATTTTTAGTTTTCTTTTAATTTTAAATTTTGATTTTGTAAATTTAAATTACATTTTAATTTTTATTTTGATTTCCAAATAGGTTGCAGAGACCCGTTTTGCCTCCAACATAATTGTGTTGAGACGACTTATAAAGGTTCGTGAGGCACTTTGTGCCATGGTAATCAGCCCTAATTGGGCCATATGGAAGCAATCTAGCAGTGAAAGGGCAAATAGGATCAGGCAAAGGATACTAGATGATTGTTGGTGGGATCGTGTTGAGTACCTGGTCAGTTTCACTGAGCCTATACTGAGCATGATCCGTTACACAGACATGGATAGACCTTGTTTGGGAGAAGTATATGATGGTATCGACTCAATGATTGAGAAGATGAAAACCATCATCAATGCAAAAGAGGAAGATCCTGATGAAAAGTTCTTCAAAGAGCTACAGGAAATCATGGTTGATAGATGGAACAAAATGACCACTCCATTGCATCTTCTTGCTTTTGCATTGAGTCCCAAATATTATAGTCCTGAGCTTCTTTCTGTTACATCAAGAGTTGCTCCATATAGGGATGTTGAAGTGGCTCAAGGTTACAAGGCAGCAATTCGGAGACTCTTCACTGATCGTGACCAACGTGATCGAGTGAGGGCTGAGTTCATGGCTTTTGCATGCTCCGGTAGTGTTGCTCAGAATCTTGATGCTCTTCGAGACAAGTACAGGGTAGATGGTCATAGTTGGTGGTATTTCCATGGGCAAGAATACATGCACATCCAACCAATTGCAATAAAAATCTTATCCCAAGTAAGTTTTATAGTTTGTAATTTTAATTTTAATTTATAATTTTATATTAATTAATAATTTTGTTTAGTTAAATTTTGTAACTCTTAACTACTTAATTTGGTCTTGACTCTTAATAGGTTGCTAGTTCATCTTCATCAGAGAGGAATTGGAGCACATACTCCTTCATCCACTCAATAAAACGCAATAGGCTATATTCAAAAAAGGCAGAGGACTTGGTGTATGTGCATTCAAACTTGCGCCTCCTTACACACAAGCAAACTTCCTACAAAGAAGGAGACACAAGGAGGTGGGATATTGAGCCAGAGCAGCTTGACTTGGATGCTTCCACAAGTCACTTAGCTGCACTTGATATTGATGATGAGTATGAGCCTGAAGCAGCTACTGATCGTGAGAGTGGTAGTGTCGGTGCTACTGCTACTGCTAGTGGCAGTGCTTGTGCGAGTGCCACGAATGCTATTTGTGGTTCTACGCAAAATGTAGCATCTAATAATGCTAGTTTGTTTGATAGTGATGACCCATATGATTCAGATTGATCAATGATCAATAATGGCTGATTGTAAACGTTTGACATTTTATGTTTGAACTTTAATTTATAATTTTATATCATGACAATCGAGTAATCACTAATATTTTAATATTTGACTTAGTGAATATGAAAGTGGTGATGTATTTTTGCTATGTTATTAGACTATTAATATGGTGGTGTATTCTGAACTTAATTACTACTGCAAATATGTATATATTTCTGATTTTTATATGTTTTTTGTATTGCCATACCCAAGCCGTACCCAAATCCAATTTTTTTTTTTTGCCGAATCCCGTACCGGATTCGCGTACCCGTACCCGAATCCAAAAACGAATCGGTAACTTAGTAATTAATTTAATAAAGTGACTATAATAAAATGATATATCAAAAAGTCACTTAAATAATAAAATAATAAAATATTCTAGAAGCTTCTTGAGATGGGTTAGAAAAAGTATATAAGAAGCTCACTGTTAGTCATTCAGGCACATTTGGATTTTATTACTTCTTACATACCTACGTGGTAGAAAGAGAGATTGAATGCTTTCATGGCCTGAAGGTTTGAAGACTCTAAGGTACCAATTTCAGTTGTGAAATATCAACCCTAGTTGGATAGTGGAGGGAGATACTTCAATCTTTCTCATTGAAATAATTGCAGCCATTGGAGAACATTTTTGGAGAAGTTTGGTGAGTTATTTGAGGTTTGTAATTTTGTTTCAATCTGCAGACCAGCCATGGGAGGAATTGCATTTTCATTCATTGCTCTTCACTAAGGGGAAAAAATTTTGTGGGTATTGGAGGGATTGTCTCCTTTCGAGTTGGCAATCATTTCTACACCAATTTGGAGACCTATTATTGCTGCATTTATTTATACAAAAAGTTGTCAGGCAAGGGCAAGGGCGGCAAAAGTTGGAGGGCATTTTCATTGAAGAGGCACTATACCATCAGCATATGATCCCAGGTTTTTTATATGCATTTCTTACTTCATATTTTAGCATCATTTCATTGTAATAATGTTGTTATAACAGCAACTACAGTTGCATACATTCATGTCATTGTAAGCCAAGAGTTTTGGCAAATCATTCACAATCAGCTTGCATTTAGTTCATACACCATTTAATAAGAGTAGGAGTTGCATAATTATCATAGCAATACATTATTGTAATTTGCTGGGAAGTTATTTTGCAATAAAAGTTTCTTTGGAGGTTGCATGCCAAATGTATGACGAAATGTCACTTGCCTGTAGCTGCTCATTTGCATCAAGTTGTCATTTAATTGCATTAGAAAAACACAAAAACATATTGCATATCATTGTTATTTTATTATTAGTCAATTTGCATCATTGGAGAACCTCTTGAAACATCACTAGCATCAAGCAACATCAAAACAAAGCAATCAGAAATTTATAACAGCAAGTTCAAACTTTGCAAGACAAGTGTTTGACGAAATGTCCAAGGCTTGAAAAGGTGAAAACAAAGTCAGATTTTGCCAGGGACATTACAGAGGAGTTGTTAACAAATCAATACGTACCACTATTCTAATAACCTATTAAACAAACTCTAACAAACAAATAATTATTTTTTGCATCCTATGATGTAATATTCCTAACAAACTCGGCTAATTTGAAGGCCTGGGGCCAGATCTAGCAGTAAATCTTTGGGAGTTTACCAACGCTGGCCCAGGTTTGAGCCACTGCCTGGCTCCCCTTTAGTGACCCCTCCTCCCAGAAACCCCAACCAGAGCAAAACATGGCTAATATAAGATCTAAAAATAATTAAGAAACATATAATTCAGTTCCTTCGCATATCCCACATTACAAGAATATTTGCTCATTCTTATCAAGACCGTGTATGAAAGCTCTCAGTAACATCATTAAGTTAAAGGAAAATACTAGAAATTGCAGATGTAAGCACATAACCAATTAATTTCTAATTAAAAGGTTTTACAAGGATGTAGATAATGCATAATAATAAGGACTAGCAAGAAATGGACTATCTATGTACTCCATATACAAAGTCTACAAAAGAAACCATGTACCTCAGATAAGTCCTTGACAAGCTGCTGTTGCAAAGTACGCAGCCGTGTTTCATTCAGTATTTGATCCTGTGAAGCTCCATCCTTAACCTTCTTAACACCTCCCCTGGTATCAAAAATATGGCACAACCTCACAAGTAACTTCAAATAACAGTCCATTGCATATGTTCTTCCTTCACAATCCCATTTCACACAAGGCCTACAAATTTCCACAACCTCTAATGCAGATTCTGTCCAGTTCATTGCCCCATAACCTGTGCCATAAGCCAATGCTCCAATCACTCTGCTTTCAGTGCCCAAATTTTTCTGTGTAGGAAGAGGAAGGGACAACTGAAAACAACTTTCAACTAGAGAAGCCACCAATTCTTCTCGAAACAAGCTATTACTTGTGACATTGTTTAGATCCTCTTTAATCCTCCGCTCTTCAAAAAGTGAAGTAATATCAGTTCCAGTATGTGGTTTTTGCCCTCTGCGTACATTCTCCTTGGCAAAAAGATCAACACAAAGAGCTGTCCGACAAATACAAGCAAGAGCATGCATTCGATCTGATTCTGCTCTTAAATTTCTCACCATAAGAAGCAATCTTCTAAAAAGAGAAACCTGTATAGACATCAAAAAAATCAAAGTTCCATCTTATTGTTACTCTGGTATTTGATAAAAAGGTATCAATTTCATTATTTAATTTTTAAGACAAACAGGTGCATTCAGGTGCACTGCAATATCCGAGAAGAGACATGTCAATGTAAACATCTTTATTTTTTCACCATGTCATTCAGATGTATGACTTTTACAAACAAGTCAAGTAAAAACAACACAAATGTCTTTTTATTTTACCTTTTTCACAAAGGGAAAAGAAACAATCAAAAGGTAAAGAAAAGCCTGCAAGAAACCTTCACAGCTTTGGAAGCAAAGACTATGGTCCGAAGTAGCCAGAGTAGCATGATATAGAAGGAATTGTGTTGAGGATAGCAGACAGAATTCTACATAATTGGGTTTGATCAACAGGCCATGGATTGCAAACTGATGTAACTGCCCTCTTTATGGGGGGATTTCCTACTCTCCAGTCAGTTCTCTATATTTAGTTTGTGTTGAATTTTGATTTGTAACGGCCTGTAGTGGCAACTGTTGTGGGCTTGTCTTTGGGAGGGCGTCCCTTTTGGGAGAGCACAGTTTTCTTTTCTGAATTCCAATTGGAATTGTGTCTTTTGTGGGCAGAGTTTTTTCTTTTCTGGATGAGATACGCGATCTGAGAAGAAGAGCAGGTCAGATATATTAGAGTTGGGGTAGCTGTGCGGGTAGTGATTTTTGTTTTGACTGTCAAGACAAGCTCTACTAGGGTGTCCAGTTTTAGTATCTGTCTTTTAATTATAAATAATAGAAACAGTGTCATATCATTTTGGTATAGACTGAACTGAATTCCTCAATATCTAATTTTCTTATTTCTTGTTATTATTTATAGCCCCCAGTATGAGCCGTAGGAATAGTGCCTTCTAATGGAGTTGATGTTTAGGACAGAGTATTTGTTGCTTGAGACTGATTTGCACAAGCAGAGGCTTATCTGCATCACAAATTATCTATAAACAGTTTACTGTTGGGTCATTTGAGCCTTTACAAAGCAAAAAGAGAAGGAATAGAATAAACCAAAGTAGAACATAATATAAATCCATCACTTCAAGGAAGAGAATGGCAGTAGCAGACAAAGGTCCCACAAAAAGACAGGGCAATTTATTTTAGCATCTTGGAAGCATGGAATAATAATATCTGATTGTTTGTTGATGTAGCTCAGAACAGTTAGTTATAATCTAGTTATTATTTTTATTCTATTCATTTTGAACCATCCCTCATCAACAAGTTGAACTGCTATAAATTCCATTTATTCCATCCTTAATCTCGACCTCATTAGGAGAGAGAGGCCAGTAGTCGTGCGGGGTCCAATAGTTGTGCAATCAATTGTGATTATTCATATCAATACTAGAATGAATTAATATTATATCTTGTATATATTCATTTCACATATTAGTCAAAATATTATCAAATATGTGACATTATGGGACCAATAGTTCAAGTAAAAAAAAACATAAATACATTCATGAACAAGTGAAATAAATATTTTTTTGTCTCGAATAAAATATCTAAACTATCCACTATAAGTGTGTCATTTACAAAATTAAATGCTCATTGATAAAATAAGACACTCATTTGAACAAGTATTATTATCATAGTGAACAAATATTGTTCTTATGTGTACAACTATTTGGGTAGCAATGTACAAGCATTGGAGTATTTAATATTAATAATTTGTCCTATCACAAATATTAAAGGTGAGCACAATAAATACCATGTATTTTTTCAATAAATGTGAAGGATTTTCAAAAAGTTTTAGTGTTCAACTATTGGTCCATTTTTGTTTGATATAAGTTGTAATTGAAATAATTATGTGTTGTTTTTATAACAACAAATAGTTTTTATGTGTTCAACTATTGGTCCATTTGTGTTGAATATAAAAGCTAGAGATAACAAAGATTTATGGTTAGCAATAGCTATTTGGTCCATTTAGGTTGCATATAAGTTTTATTTTAAATAAAAAAATGATATTCTACAAACAACAAATGATATTTTTTTGTTTGACTACTAGAGGTACCATGAATAAGTTTTGGCTGAATCTTTAAAAAGACAAATTTTGGACACTCCTCAGTATGTGTTGATGTGGCAAGTTGCGTGATGAGTCACACCTACAAACCTTAGTTATAGATAGATAAGAGGCCAGTCCACATTTCAAAAAAAAAATGAAGGTCCTACAATATTACATGCTGACGAAGTTAGCCCGCACGACTACTGGCCCCTCTCCCCTATATCTCTCTCTTCCACAACCAATACATTTTAATTTGAAATTGGAAAATTCTAATTCAGGAAGGCAGGCAGACATCTCTCAGGAGTAATAGAGAACTTCAACACAGCTGCAAGAGAGGGCTTTGCAATCAATCAACCATGGACCCACATTCTTCATCCCCAAATAATGCACATGAATCACTCAAGCACAACACCCTGTGCAATGAAATTCTGCAGTCCTCCTCTGTACCAGGATTTACATTCAGTGAATAAAAAGAGAATAATTAATGTCCCGCTAATAAAACATTGCTGCATAATTAATATGGTTGTCATTAGAATCCACAAAACAGATTTTCTCATTGTTTGTCTCAATGTTCGCAGTATGGAAAATACTAACCATCCCTAACTAGAAAATTCTTTCAATATCTGAAATATGGTCAGCTTGTGTAATTATGCATTTCAAATTCCAGTACTGTTAATGTACTGAATCCGCAGACACCATAAACATACTTGCATTCACTTTAGAATCTTATAGCGAGATAAAAAATCATGAATCTAGTGCACATCTGTGGTTACAAAATCAATAATATCAAACAGCTGGATCTTATAGGAAACCTGATACGGTTGAAGAGAGCATCCAAACCAATAGCTCAGCAACAGTTGGAGGACATACAGTAAGAATATGTACTTAACCACATCTTTCTGATATGAAAGCTTACTTGGGGCTGCAAAAATGTCAGCAGTAAGAGTAAGTGAGGAAGACACCATATGATCAAGGCAATATTAGATTACCTATCAGGGAAACCAAAACTGCATTGCAGGGTGTATGTGACAGAGAACACAAACATGAAATAGTAAACAAGTACTACCAGATGTATCCTCATATCCCATAATTGATGTTAGGTTCAATGCAATTGTAATGCACTTTTGACCATAAGATTGTGGATTGAAAAATAACAGATAGAGAAAGTTAATCACCTTCTTTATGTCCTTTAAAACATCTCTATTAACATATTAGTGTACGCATTTGCTGGTTATCGAGCCTGTTCAGCCCACTTGGACATTTTATTTTTTAACTTTTAATAGGCATAATTATGGTGCAGTCCTGCCAGGCTTTGACAAAACACATTTGTCATGGTGTCTGTAATCTGCTAGAGACAACAGTAGATCTTCCAATCTCTGGAAGGTTGTTGTGTAATTTTCATGACTATAACAACATCTTAGGCTTATATACTGATAGAAAAACATACTAACAATGACAAATAAATACATGGATAAAGAACAAAAAATAATAAGCTATTGCCACTCAAAACAAAACTAATTCTTCAGATTCTACAGACCTGCACATGAATGTCCAGCAACTGCAGATTGGTAGCCACAGCCCGTACAATGCTCTCTCGCGCTGCAGAAAATTCCATCCGATCCCAAAGTGTAAGGATTGCTGTAATTGACCCAAATGCCCACTCTGGCTTCCCTCCAGGGACATCTGCCAACGAAAGCAAATTGATTCCCACCTCAAAAACCAGTGCCGGATCCAACGAATTCAAAAATGGTACAAGGTGTGAAACCACATCCGAAACTCCAACCATCATCTCTGCATTATCAAACTCGGAAGGACCCGTAGGGCCTCCATCATTGCCCCTGCGGTTCCCAGAAAGCTTCTTCAGGTCCTTAATAACCCCAGATGCCACTGTCTTGGATGCATAAACCAGAGGATATACCGTAACCCTAAAGCTCTCCACAGGAAGCACTAAAGACCTGGCCATAAGCAAATTCCGTCTGGTCCAAACTAGATTGGCCGTGGCAATAACCCAATTTGATCGAATTGCCAGAGAATTTTCACTCGGAATAAGCTTATCCCCTGCCCACAGGGAAAACTTTAGCAATTAATTGTTCAATTTTTTTTTCCAAATGCATTAGCCATTTGAAAATGAAGATCCGAGATTTAAAGCTTTCAGAGGCATATTATTAGAAAAGGATTCTATAAAACTGCGTTGGAATTTTTAACACTGCCAGGGTCTCCAAAAACTCCAATGCAGTTGGATCCAGAAACCTTTTCTAACAATGAATATTGAACTCAATTAATTAAAGGAATATATATATATTTTACAGAAGCTCTACTGCGTAACCTGCGTAGGGCAAAAAGTTATACGCAAGCTATCCAGAAGAGCTTCGGGAAATGCTTTCCTGCATCAACCTTGATTCTAAGAATAAAATCTGAAGCAAGTACGAAAAACAAAAAAAGGCTCTCGTCAAGAATAAATAAAAATTCACCGGGACAATTTAAATACTATGCGGTTGATTCCAGAAAGCTTGCTTTATACCATAACTTTTAAGAATAATGTGTGCTTCATTAAAACTTCCCCTACCTGCCAAACGACTCATTCTCTTGGAATTGAATTCCTGAAATAGCCTTCCTACGGCTTCGAAGGCGACCGTGGAGACCGCATCAGAGGAGTCCAGCATATTGTTGCCAATTTGCTTCCACCAGGAGCTTACTTTGTCGAGTAAATTAACATTATTTTCACAAAGCGTTACAAGATCGTCCCGGGCGAGAATTGAACCTAGGGTTTCGGTAATAGAGAAACGAAGCTTGTCGCTGTCGGATACAAGGCAGTTGGTGATCTCTTTGCTACAGTCTGTGATGAGCTTGCCAAGCCTGTAGGAGGGGATCGCGGACAGAAAGGATACCCCGGCAGCTGTCACGTCAGGGTCAGGAAAATCGAAGTCATTTTTTATGCCTTTGCATACTGTTTCCCACTGATCGGCAGTGAGGCGCGTGCAGCGGATGAGATCGAAGGCAAGCTTTTTGCAGACGGCGGAGGCAGGTGACGCGATGATTTCGTCGCAGGCACATTTTGAAACGGACGAGATATCTCTGCCGGCTGCCGAGTGTTGCAAGGCCTGCAAGAGGGCTCCCGCCTGGCGCAGCCCGTCGTTCGAACGGAGATCCACCTGGATCTGTGCAAATATGGCGTCCATTGCCTTTTGTTCGGTAGAGTGATCAAAATAAGTGAAATTGGTGTCTGGGATTCGAACTTAACTCTTCCCTGACATGTTATGTGAACGTGACAGATGTGAGATTCGAACCTCGGCCGAAGCGGCGAAATGGCTTTCTGTTTTGTTTGAACTTTTTGGAGGGGCCGAGCTCGAAATCTGTTAAATTGTGAAGTTGTGATCATATGCATTGGACCCGGTTGCCAAAGAATTTACAATAACGGGTGGTTAGTTGGGTAGGCTAGCCTAGACGAAGACCTTATAGATTTATTTTTTAATTCTTTTTCTTTTTTGTTTTTAACATTTCTGAGTGTAGGAAATATATTTTCGTGAGGTTTTAGTAATTGCATACACATAAGTATATGTTTAATTTAGTAAATGAGTTGGTATGAGATGTATGTAATCTATGTATTAAACAAGTATAGGTATTTGATTTTAAGATATTATAACTAGTATTTGTATCGAAAGAAGGTGCAATAGTTACGTCAATTGTATTTTATAAAATATTTTATATGATTTTGAACAGCTTTATAATAAGAATCTTTAAGAAAAAGTTTGCACTTAGCATATATAAGTTCAATTGAAAACATATTTTTCTCAATACCCTAGAGTTAAAAGTTGTAGTTTAAACTTCGAGCACTACTCTTACTCATTAGTGCAATGATTGTATACGCATACGCTTTGAATCTAAGCTTAGCTGTAAAAGTTGGCTATTATTATTTAGTTGAGCACAAATCATCTCGATTTGAACATAATAACATGAGTCAATGAAGATTGACTTGAAAGTACGTAGAAATGTTAATTCATTATTACATAATTTGATACACTACAAAAATACCACCTAATACATGTAATATCAAAATCATGTTAGCAATTAGTGATTGTCTCATATGACTTGAATTTCATGAGGGGGTAGAAAATTTATGTTTGCATTGATGGGGCAGGTGTGTTAGTTTGCTTATTTTATTTTAAAAGCTTGAGGTTGAATAATGTATAGACATTATTGTATTTGTATGTTCCATCTCTAGCTTAGCTCTAATGTTGACTATGCTTTTCTAATAGATCAGATACTTAGATTTGTTGTGAGTCTTTATTATGTGGTATAAATTTTTTTGATAAACATCCATAAAGTAACTAGAGCTAATTTTGAAATGTCAATAGGGATAACCAACATAACCAAATGTTGTGAACATCTGAAGCAAGTGAAGCACATAAAAGCTAACTTCACAGAAAGGTAAGATATGTGAACTTTGAAATAATCCTCTCTTATTAGCAATCACACTTTAAAAGATTTCGAAGATTGCATCCCATGGACTACAACATCATTCAAACCTCCTCGATGTCAAATACAATCATAGCAAATGTTTTTTGCAACACTCATTAAATTGATACACAAAGATATGTGTTGATTCACATTATATGACCCAAAGATAGCACAAAATCAACAAATCTTCAAAATAATGTAAATTTCCAAATCCTTTTTTATTGGTTTACTATCTTATGCATTACAAGGCAAGGGAAAATTGAATCCAAAACACAAGGGCCTCAGCAACAATATTTGCCAAATTAAGTGGAACAACACAAAGTGTTGCATAAGAAAATCCTAAAAAAATTAAACCCCATAATCAAAATCCAAAAAAATTCAAATCATAGAATTTGAAAACGTAAAATTTCAAACCCTATAATTTTAAAGCCTAACAAAGTCAAACCCTAAAAAACTAAGGGATAGTACATGTCAATGCACCCAAGTTTTGTACGCTCACTTAAGTAAGCATTTGAAAATATCATGGTTTTGGGGCTACTCGATTCTTGAGCTCGAAACAAGATTGTTGCAACCTTTAAGAAGAAAATATCAGTTGTGAGTGAAAGTTTGTTTTCGGGCGTGGGGCAAGGAGTTTCAACTACTTGAAAGTTGATTTTCTCAGCATGAGACAACTTTCCCTTTCATTTAACAAATAACTAACAGAATTGTTTCATAGGGGAATCTCAAGATCCCTGATGTCAAGTGCATAATTTGAAACTGAAAAGGTGTTGTGGCAACTGAAATGTCACAACCATTACAAGAAGGCACTAACACGAAGGTTGAATATTGGCCCTGATTTATGGTTTGCAACTTTGCATGGAAATGAAGATAGAAAAAGTTGAAATTGAAGATGATTCATCAATCATGATTCATGCAATGAAGACAGGTAGATTGGCTAATTAGCGGTTGCAACCTTTAATTGAGAAAGTCGGTTGCCTAGTTAATTCATGTTGGAAGTATAATCTCAACTACTTCATTAACTTCTCTAGCTAGAACCATTCATGTCGATGTCCTTTGTATCAACAATGGATCTCAAGCAGTCTTAGCATTAAAGATAAAGATTTTGATAGATTTCATATTAATTCCTCCTAGTTGTCCTCTCTTGCATCAACAAGCTTCACAATTTTTTTGGGTAATATGAAATATTATTTTTATTCTATATTGTTTGTCATCTATAGTTGCTTACTCTTCTATATATTGGATGAGTCTTTTTGTTAGCACTCACTCCCAAATGGAGTCTAGCTTCGCAAAGCTATAAGAAGTCAGTAATGGTGTTTGTATGGATGAGTTGCACATCTATCTTTGTAATGCTTCATTGTTTAAGGAGTATGTAGTGGTGTTATGTTTGACATAAGTTATGACAAGTTGTAGCAACAACACTTTGTGAATGTAATGGTATCCACGTGTTTGTATGAATGAGTAGTAGCTCAGAATGTTCATGTAAAGCTTTCTTTGATTAATATAGACCTCAATGTTTGTTTTCATGTTTGTTTTTATCCCCCCTTCAAATCCATCATTTGTTATCAAAGTCGTAGGGTGTCTAGGAATCCTATTTGTTAGTTTTTTTTAGATCAGAAATGCAAGTAAGCAAAAAATACAACACATAGAACAATGAACATGGTATTTTACCCTAGGAAAACCCTCCTACTCGAGGTAGAAAAACCCAACAAGATATGCTCTTATAAATCAAAAAAATAAGTGCAGAAATAGCACACAAAATCAGGCCCTAGAAGAGGCTGAGTCTCATACAATGAATAATGACACTTCTCCTTGAAGCAAATCTTGAATACACAAGAATAATGACACTTCTCCTTGATGTTAATCTATTGCTTAGAAAATAGACCTGCTGCTGAAGAAATTCGAACTTTGAATGGATTGATTTGATGATGAAATGAAGAGACACCTTCTCCTTTATATAGCAAGACTGGGTGACCTCTCTTCTAGAGCCGACCTAGAAATATCATATTTTATTTAACAAAAGATAGGCCGACTTGCCTATGATTATTTTTTGCTTAGGGAAATACCTCTCGCAGCTATAAAACACTAACACTATCAAGCCTAGCATTCAAGCATAGTAGTTGAGTCTACAGGTGTGTAAGTGCCCATGTCAAGAAATGAAGAAAAAGAAAAGGAAAAAATGATACAGCAATCCAAAAAAATGTGTCTCATGTTGTGAAAATTTGTAGAGGAATAGTTTACTATTTGTGAACGTGTTAAGAAGTCTGTCGATCTAAAAAATGAATTAAAGTTTTTGGTTAAGAAATATTGTGATGGCTAGTATGAAGGAATATTTTCAAGTGAAGATTAGAATTTCTTGTATTCTAAAGAGGAGATGGCCATTAAATTAGCTTGAGAAGCTCGTGAAAGAAAATGTGAAAGAGAAATGGGAGGTCGTTAAAGACTTAAAGAGAAAGAGAAGCGCAGTTTGGAAGTTGTTCAAGAAAGGAGTTGAAATCTAAGAAGATCCAAAAGAGATCAAAGAAAGGAGAGAACCAACTGAAGGTGAGACAAAAATGTTGTTGGAGGAAAGAATTGAAAAAATTGCCCAATCAAAAGCCACTAAAAAGGCCGAGTAAGAGAGATATGTCATTCGAGGAGGAATCATGGTTGAAGTTGTTGCCCACATTTTTTAGTTGCTACCAAAGAATGTGAAGCCATCAAATGTAAGTCAGATCATTTATTTTTTCAAAGTTGTATTGGAAAAGGAGAAGAAAGGGGGTTTCCCTTGTTAGTCAAAGCAAAAATTTGGAGACTAGACTACTATAGAAGGAGGAAAAGGTCTGAAGTTTCCCCCCAAGATAGAAAAAGAGATTGCAATTGAAAGCAATAATAGAGCGTGAGAAGAAAGAAGAAAAAAATATGTTTGAAGACTTGGCTATAGCCATTAGTCAAAAATAGAAGGAGATTCGTCGCTAGTTTGTTGGTTTATTCTAGTAGCTGCTCATTGGAGGATGTTTTGTTATTTAGAATAAATTGACAAAGTTGGAAGGAGAAGAGTAATTGCAGTCTAGTGTTGTTGTCATCTAAGGTAGATTCTAGTCTCATCTTTAAATCAAAATAAATTAGTTTGAAGAAAAAGAATAGGCAATAAGGAAAGCCATAGATTTGAAATGTCATCAAAGGAGAAAAGAAAATACAATGGAAGGGAAGGTTGCCCCAAATGCAAATCACAAGTAAGTTGGAAAATCATGTCTAAAGATTGATCAACTATTGCCAGAAGGCAGTTCACAAAAAATTATGAAGGGGGTCAATAAGAAAAGAGGTCACTGCATTGTCTCAAGAAAGCCACAAGTCCTTTGACAAAGGAGAAGAAATTGTTTATTGCACAGTTCATTGTTGAGCAAGTAAGAAGCCAAGGAGATCATATAAAAGAGATTGTGTAGTTTTTGGAATAGGTGCAGAAATGTCACAGTTGTAGTTGTTAAAGCCATCATCACTCCATAGGAGGTTCACAACCATAGTATTTTGGTCACAATTGTTGAAGGAGGATGTTTGAGAATGTGGAGGAATGTGAAGCTACTAGAATAGTGAAAAGAGGAGTTGTTGAAGGAGATCAAAGAATCCGAGGATAACATTTTGTATTTGTGTGAATAAGGCCAATAGAGCCAACTGAAGATAGGATCCTCGAGCACCAGTAGCATCACTCGAAGGGAGGTGTTGAAGAAAACAAGTGTTTCACACCTAAACCTACCATGGACTGGTGATAAGGAGGCCATAGCTCATGGTTAGAACATCCCAATAGAAAATTGGAATTTCCTAGGTTTGATCCATAGAATTTGAAGATTGTAGATGTTGAAGCATCACTAGATAAGATTAAGAAAGTAATTGGAATTCGTAAATGAGATTAAGGAGGAGTGTTGGAAGTATAATCTCAAGTACTTCATTAACTTCTCCAACTAGAACCATTCATGTCAATGTTCTCCATATCAACAATGGATCTCAAGAAATCTTAGCATTAAAGACAAATATTTGGATAGATTTCGTATTAATTCCTCCTAGCAGTCCTATGTTCCATCAACAGGCTTCACACATTTTTTGGGTGATACAAAATATTATTTTATTCTATATTGTCTGTCATTTGTAGTTGCTTACTCTTCTATATATTGGATGAGTCTTTTTGTTAGCACTCACTACCAAATGGAGTCCAGCTTTGTAGAGTTGTAAGAAGTTTGTAATGGTGTCTATATGGATGAGTTGAAGCTCTGACTTTGTAATGCTTCATTGTTTAAGGAGTATGTAGTGGTCTTTTGTTTGACAAAAGTTATGAGAAGTTGTAGCAACAAAACCTTGTGAATGTAATGGTATCAACATGTTTGTATGAATGAGCAATAGCTCAGAATGTTTATGCAAAACTTTCTTTAATTAATATAAACCTCAATGTTTGTTTTCATGTATGTTTTTATCCTCCCTCTTCAAATCCATCAATTCATTTACAAGATTTTCCTTCCAGCATGTCTATTGGGAGGCAAATTTTGAGGCAAAAAATTAGCCAATGTGGGGTGGATGGGGTCAAGAAGGTGCATCACCGCTAAAATGTTGCTCAACCTCACTCTTTTCATTTTGAAGTTCTTCTTCAAATTCAAATAAAGTAAAATTTAAATAATCGATGGTGGCATTCCCCCTTCAAATCATATAATTTTTTTCCCTTGTGAAATTTTCTTGTGCGTCACCCCTCATTAATTGCATTAGGAGTTGGTGCCTTTATCATCTATTGGATTGGTACTTCAGAGGCTTATTCACACACTAGAATGGGTTATTCGACGAGGAGACAAGGCAATGAAGTTTTTGAAATGGCCTTTGTTCCTAGAACCCGCTCATTAATTTGATTGGAGGGGTTATTTTAAATAGTATATGCGCAACGAAGGTGTGGAGGACTTGTAGTATTTCATAATTTGGTTGGTTATGTGCACTGGTCGGTCCATGTGGGAGTTTGTATTTGTGTCAGTGTCCTTGGGTGGGTGTTGTTTTGGTTTGAGTTTCCTTTGTATATGCTTGGAATGAATTGGGTGTTTTAGGATCGGTGGGCAATTTATAATGGACCTTTGGATGATTTTGTATCTAGGAGGGATGCTTGATCATCCTACCATTTTGGAAGCACTCTAAAATGTAATATATTTTGCATCAATAGAAGCTTTTTACGAAACAAAAAAAACTAACAGAATTGTTTTATGGTCGCATACAGATTCCAAAAGAGTAAATTCACTGAAACTGTGGCAAGTGATTTACCTCGAGATTCTACACAAATTGTGTCATGGTATCAATGATGTCGATGAGAAAAAAGGGTGAAGTTTGCAGGAAAAGTTTACAAAACCCTACCATGGTTGAATGTTTTTAAAATGAGACGAACCGAAACCTATCTCCCTTCAATTGTTGCTTCAATCTATTCATAGTAAGTAAAGGTAGATCAAAAAAATATCAGAGTTTGAAGTCTATTGAAGTTCAATTTGATTTGGAGATCGATGAGATTTCCTGATGTCCAACGAGTTTTCGACTAATAATAAAATTAGAAATAATATTTTTTTTACGAATTTATGTATTTTATTTTAGTTTAGGATTATGTTATTTCATAATTATTGAAGGATGATTTTATTTTGTTTATTATTTAATAAAGAGATGCTTTTATTTATTTTATTATATTGGAGTGAAGTGTTTAATGAAATTAAAGTATATTCAAACAATTGTAGACATTTTTGAAAAAATAAAATTATCTTAAGTGAAATAAATTTATTTTTATTAAATAATTCTAAAGTAAAATTAAAAACTCATAAAAATAGCTTTTCAAATAAAAATAAATAATCTAAAAAAAATCAAATAATTATTGAATAATTAATAAAATAACTCTTAAATAAATATGTTATCCATTTATTTCAAATAAATGTGTTTTATTTTAGATTAAAATTATTTAAGATTTTTTAAAAATTTATGTAGAGTAATGTTATTGTCTGATAATTATTTTAAAATGATTTGCACTTTTATTTACTTACATAAAATAACTATTAAGTAAATAAAACAAAATAAAGTAATTATTCATAAATTAGAATATATTTGTTTAGATAAAAATAAAATAAACAATGTAAACCCCTTATTTATGGGGTTGGTTGGACTAATCCTACTTAAAATCCAAAGAAAAATGTTAGGTGAGAAGCTCCTTATCCTATAGGGACAACTTGGGTATTTTTGGTGTGATTGAATAATGAGAGATTTTAAAGGTCACATGAAGAACAAATAATAAAGCAAAGGTTCATGGATTGCTACTAGGATTACAAATGTGTTCATAATGTAAGAAAGCTAAGGTAGCGGAACAACTTCCTAAACTAATCTTGAGAGGAGAATAATGCAAAGCTTTACAAATCTTTTCAACAGTTACAAAAACTTAAACAAAAATAAACATAAATGTCATGCATACCACAATGCAATGATTTTACACATCCCACTCCTCCCCTCCACCCTATGCTCCCATTGTGTATATTACACCTATCAATGTAACTAGGATATATATATAACAATAAACATTTATAATTGCAAGGTTGAGACACATTTTGGAGGGGGTTCGGTTTATTTTGGGTTCATTGGTACAAAAAACATGTAAAAACTATATATATATATATATATATATATATAATCATATAAACAACAAAACCACCATAAACTTGAATGTCATTTAAAACATGCATGATAAATATTCATCGTTGAAACTTGAATTTTGGTAGCTTGATATACAGATTCTATTGATGCTAGGGTTCAATTTGTATGATTTTGAAAAAAGAAGCCAATTGAGTAGAGTTATCAACGTTCTTCAGAAATCATAAGAATTTGTTTAGTACACTAGCCATTTTGATGTCTTCTTGCAGTCTCAAACATTATTTTGTATCGTTGTTACATTGGTCTTGAGAGTGGTAGCTTAATATAGCTCCACAATAAAAAATATGGTTTACCTGTGTAGTGTAACAGTGGCATAGGTAGATTTTTCTTTCAAAGAACCAAAGGGTGACTGCACAATTGAAGTGTATAAACACATATCTTTTTGTAATATCAAGGATACTTTTTGAAACTTTCATGCATTGCTAATCTAAAAGGAAAAGTCTTTTGCCTAATCCGCATGCAACCATGCTTTTGACATTATCAAAAAGAGCAAAACTTCCTGAATGATGCAAAGGCATGGCCAAGCAATTCTAACTCTTCACATTAGAGAAAAGAGATGTTGGAGAGTACATCAAGTCAGTGAGAACAAAAGTGTAATGTGTTTTATTTTTTAGTATTCCTTTGTTTCTCTACAAATGTGTGATAAATTCTTAATTCAATGATGCTGAACAATTTTTGAAAAAAGAAAGTTGTGTCACAATCCACTTTCAATCTAGCAAGCAAAAATGAAAGCTCAACCTCTTGGAATGAAAATGCTTGTTTGCAAAAAAAATGAATAAGAATGAGGTAGTTAAGGTGTTTGAAGTGATTTAGAGGTCAATTTTAGGGTTCTCTTCAGTGCAGGTCAAAGTCAAACTCCATAAAACATTAAAAAAATGTCCAAAAAAACATATTTTGGATGGCTAGGCATGTGGTTTTTGTCTTGGTTCGCTTGGGTTCTATTTGGGTTATGATTGGGTTCTCTTGGGTTCTACCTGGGCAAACCAGACCCAAAAATGAAGGACCTTGGTTGAACCCACAGGCGAACCGAACCAAGACCCGCACCAGGAGCAGAACCAGGGCTAAAATAGAAGAACCTGGTAACGTAGATAATGTGTCAAGAAGTTGACTACTTCATCTAGTCTGAATGTTATATTTTGTAAGTGTTGTGAAGATTATGTATCCTTTGCTTAATTGAGTTGTTCCAATCAAATGATTAAATATATTGGAATCTTTTTATGAATCATTTCATGGAATACCAATTGAAAACGTATTTTTTGCTTTTAGATAAAGTTGTTTAGCATCAATCAATTAATTTATTCAAGACAACAATGATCAATGCTAGGGCTAACCAATTAATAAGTATACATGTGAATAAGTCAAGCTATACATGTGTGAATAAGTCAAGCATGTACATGTGTGAATAAGGGAAGCACAAGTAGTCACAAACACGTAAGCCTTGAAGTATACA
Source organism: Sequoia sempervirens (assembly GCA_007258455.2). Taxonomy (NCBI): domain Eukaryota; kingdom Viridiplantae; phylum Streptophyta; class Pinopsida; order Cupressales; family Cupressaceae; genus Sequoia; species Sequoia sempervirens. The sequence goes on along the minus strand of VDFB02105785.1, from coordinate 439,163,276 downwards.
CACGAATACATAGTATACACAACTTAATACAAAGTATATGCACAAATACAAGGTATACACATGAAAACGCATAAGTCGCAAAGTATACATTGGAACACACGTAAGTCACAAAGTATGCACGTAAGTTGTAAAGTATACACTTGAATACACGTAACTCATATATCTATTGAACCATGAATTTATAATGCAAATATGGACACCATCGATAAAAAAGATTTGTATTAACCAAATAGCCATGTACGCATACATCAATATATGTTGATATAAGTATAAAATATAGGAACAAAATAGCCATATAGGCTTATGAGAATGCCATATAGGCATACAATGTCAAATATATCCAATACAAAATATGTACAAAACTGCCATGTAGGCATACAATAGAGGGCTATGGAATCAAAATTCATTTCTCTCCATGCTCTAGAAATAATTTCTTTCCCTTTGCTTGTCGATCCGATGGCGATAAGTCTATCACTCATTTGTGTTGTACTGGAGGAGTGCTCCTGCTGCTCCTCATATTGTTAAGTTCCTAGTGAAGTTGTAACTGTTACAATAAGAAGTAAAGACATTAATATATAGAAATTACATTATAAAAATGATATATTTAACAAAATAATCACTTACTGCCATCTCATGATCACTCTCACTAGGGAAATATTGGCATGCCCATGCTGAGGCATGCTCAAGGCCCTATATAAACCATCCAAATAGAAATTAAACTACGAATTAATAATGGTTTGATTTTTCACTAGAACTAACATCTATAACAACAAATGTAAATTGAAATTAGTAATTTGCCTCATACCTCCCCTGTCAAAGTCATCGAGGATTGTATAACGGATGAAACGCCGATATCCATTTCTCTCATAACATTTGGAGGTGTTTTTGCCACCAACATCTGAAAATAAAACAACAAATTATTCAATCACAAAAACTACAATAGCGATCCACGTCATGACTTATAATGTATGAGGTTGTATAGGTATTTTCATGATGTAATAAGGCTTAAATAGCCATTTTTTAGTTTTTAATGGTCTTTGGTAGTCATTTTAGGCATAAATTGTAAAGTTGCAGAATCTTAACAAAAGTTGTCAATCAATGTTGCAAAAATGCAAAAAGGTGACAAGCAAATGCAATTGGAAGCTGCTCCTAGACTTATTACTTATGTTATGTGAAGTAATTGCATTACTGCTTATGTTGACTTTCTAAACAACTATATTGTAGTTGAAATTTTGTCATCTATCAACATCTAGTTATTAGTTATGGAATCTGAAGTAATGCTTTGAGTTTGAATGATGTGCAATACAACGTAATCAACGATATGAATATAAAATACACAAATCTATTAAGTAAAATTCATTAGTTAAACTCTTTATTCTATTACCTGCGTGTAGGTTTGAGTAAATCCACTGGCACTGGGAGGTGTTCCCTGGAAACCTCCAATATTAGCTTATTCAACATCCAAAATCACATATTAAAATACCATTCATTAAACAATGCTATTAACATGTAATAAATTTATAATTGCTTACTAGTTACATACCCCACTGATAGGTGTACTCCAAAAATAAGTAGGTGGAGGGTTGGTGTATCCAGTCTCAACACTATGACCCTACAATTTTATTAAAATCATAAAACTAAATTAGTTAATCTTGCATTTCAAAATAAAAATTTAAAAAATTAAATTCAATGAACATGCTAACTTTTACCTGACTATCAATATCATATGCCTCATGCAAAATGTTAGCTACCCTCTCCATCTCCATAGCTGCAAATGGATCCTGTGTAGCATCCTCCTAAGTGTCGGTGGGGTCATATGAACAAGCCGCCTCGCAAGATTGACACACATGGATATGAAGGCCACCACTCGAAGACTCCCCTGGATGGCACTATAAAATAGGGCTAGTATGATGGATGACACTCTGGGTCAAAGTGTTGATCGCCTGCAATGTTTCTATGTTGGCACTCTCCTTCGAAACAAAAGGCATAACAACGTGCTCACAAGGTGGCCTAGCAAGAGCTCGTCTCCCTTGCCACATAGGATATGGCTATGCATCGAGTATATCTTGAGCCAACCCCCCACCTCTCCCCTAGAAGTCCCTCATATCAAAATAATTTGGGATTTTGTTCAATATGAACTCATATATAGTTTCCTAAGAAAATACTACAGGACTTCACAATTGTTGCAAGGTGGGTAATCAAAGACCATGTACCACCTCTCATAAAAATAGTTCCTAATCTGTTGGTGGTGGCACCAATGAATAGGAAACCTCTTCCCATTGAGGTTAAGATTTTGATTTGTGTATGGGTCGATGAACAATGAGCACAAATACCTTTTGTAATTTTTAAATCCTTTACATCTTTTTATGATAGTTTATCCACATAATATGCCCTAGCCGCCTGCCTCCTATCTTGCCATCTAGTTATTTATTTGCTAATTGAATCTACATTTTTAACATATCTTTCAATGAACTTGCTAGGGTCATTCTTTTAGCGGTTGAACCATTCAGATCACTCAACCTATTGATTAAATCCTCTATTTATTTTTTGTTGTTCTCAATTTCACTCATTAAATTGTGTTGAGTACCAGGAGGGTGTTGAGTGATTGGTGGAGGAGGTTGTTGTTGAGGTTGATTTTTTGTTGAGGATTTTGTTCTTGAGGATTTGGTTGCTATTCTTGTTGAGGATTTTGAGGGTTTGCAGGTTCATTTGAATCTCCTACAAATTCAAAAAAATAAATATCAAATACAACCTAAAACTAACAAATTCAAAACAAAGAGAAAACCATCCTTACCTCTCACACCTCCTCCTCGTCATGGCACCATCCTTGCAAAGAAATAGCAACCATTGGTGAATATTTTTGCACAATTCCTCCTCCTAGAACACAAGCATGAAAAATGGGGGTTTTGGCCGTGGGCACAACAAAAAACACAATCAAAATGAAGAATGAATGAGAGTTTCATTTTATGGGCTCATTGTGCCTGAGCCTCAGGATTGACACACTAAGCCATAACACGAGCGCGTTATAACGCTCTCGCTTTATAGCGCGTTTGTGTTGACTTTTCAAACTTTTTTTTGAAAGTGTCCACTAATTTGCTACCCATCTCCATGCACCCACCTAGATAACAATTGTGTTGAAATTCTTATCAAAGAAGAGATAGAACCCCTCAAGTATCTCCTCCAAATCTACAATATGAGACTCCATAAACAAGTTAGAAATCCCTATCAAATATTCATCCCACAAAGCAAGATTTGAAAAACTATGATCATACTACTAAATAGAAGCAATCCTAGCTAAAGAAGCAAGAGATGAAGTAGTAAGCTCAACGCTAGTCTCTAAAATACCAAGGTTTAAATGACCAAACTTGTCCTCACAAACATGATTCACACTTGATAAATGACTGTGAATAGTAGTCAAATGAATACTATCATCAACAAAAGAAAAATGGGAAAAGGAATACAAATGAGATGAATGATCAACAATCTCTATAGCAATGATCTCTCTAGTCTCCAAGTCCCTTATGTATACTCTATAATAAGTGAACTCTATTGTTTTACCTTGTCCACAATGGATAATTTGATAAACAAAAAAGAGCTTAAAGGACAAGGAAGGAACATAAAGTACATCATTAAAAGTGCCTTATCCCATGTCACATAACCCTTCCCACATACCTTCATGTATGTGTTGTTACCCTTCAAAATATTAGGTGAATTACAAGGCTCAAAATAAGATAGCATTCCCATAAATGATGACATATGATGAGATGCCCCTGAATCAAGAAGGAATCTTCTAGATTCAAGACTTGTGCCAAGAGTGCTTTTCCTTTTTTTTTAATTCCATTTATTACTCTTGCATCCCCTAAATGTGATGATGCAGTTGTTACAAATTAAGATGTTGAAGCAAAAGAAGAAGACATTGATGAGGGCAACATAGTGTTGTTCTTCCGAAGAAGGTGTGCTAGTTCATCAATCTTCTTATCACAACATCTATTCTCATATTGTCCTAGCCTTTTACAATATGCACATTTCAAATTCTTCTTTTTAGATGAGTCCTCTTTGGAAGAGGAAGTGGACTCGAGAGTGTTATGTGAATGGGAATCTTTACCTTGTTCATTATACTTGAGGTCCTAATTAAATACTTCTTAACTTTGACACCTGAAGCCTTTGAATCTTTTGTAAGAAGAGAATGAGATTTGGAAGACTTCAATGTGCTAATGTGTGCCAACTTTGCTTGTTCCCTTTGAATTTTTCTACAAATCCATCAAGAGAAGGTATTTTTTATGCATTTCCTAGGGCATCCATAGTAGCATAAAATGTAGCAAGAAACACTACATAATTAGGACGTAGCTTAGCAAAAATTAAAAAATCATTTTTTCATCCTCTTTAGTAACCCCACAATCAGATAATCGGAGTTGAAGATAATTTATCTTTGTGAAGAAGTGTTGGAAATTATCAAAATCTAACAAATTAAGACTCATAATTCCATTCTCCAATTTAAATTTCCTCATTTTATTTGGCTTACCAAAGAGACTCTCTAAGGTAGTCCAAGCATCATTAGGATGTGCACAAGATGCAACATGATATCTAAGATCTAGAGAAATGGGAAAATAAGAGTACCAAGGGCTTCAACCCTTCTATTAAACCATTTTCTTCTTTTTGTAGCTCTTGTGGTTTCTAGATATGTGCCAAATACAATTCTTTGCAACTTCAATTTTAACAATAAAACCCCCATTTGTGACTTCCATTCCTAATAGTTATATGGGATTAGAAGTACACAATTTGGAAAATCCATAATAAAATTAGAAATTACAAAAGAGGAATAGAAAATTACCCTCATGATACAAGCAAATAACCATTTTGTCACAAATAAAATGCCACTTTGTTACAAATTTACATGTTATGCCAAAGTACAAATCTAGATTTAAATTGAAATTTTAAAAATCTAAAAAAAATGTAAAATTACATATATAAAATTGAATTGCTCTTGAATACCTTCCTGATGCTACAAGAATTGAGAAAAACGGATGCTGAAGCAAAAGGTTATGAGCTTGGAAGCTGAAACAAGATCTAGCTTCAAGCTAGAAAAAAATACATCAAACACCAAAATCTAAAGAAATAACCTACACCATTGGATTGTGCTCAAACCATCTTTCCAACAATATCTCATTCATGAAAATCTTTTTTTTGAATCAAAGATGAATTTTCAAAAAAAAGTTGAATTTAGCCTCTAGTGATGACCCTCCTAGCAAAATAAAAAAATTCCAAAAATTAAATTCATCTAAAATGGACAAATTTTACATGAAAATAGGGGTTTTGGGGCCATCTAAATGCAATAGAAAAATCCATTTGGGCTATAAGTACTCCAATAAAAAAATAATCCAAATCTAAGCTTCAAACCTATTTTGCAACTATATCATACAATGGACAAATTGAGTGAAATAAAAACTAGATATGAATGTATTGGACATTCTAAACTCAATAGTAAGCTTATATTTTCACCAATATGCTCCAAAATGAACTTGAAATTAAAATATACAAAGAGAAAACTTAAATTTTTTCATTTCCATAAAAAAATGACTCTCCAGGTCATCATTTGATGCAAGAGAAGAGCATACTCAAATTTTCAAGATCCATCAAGATTTGTACCATAGGAAAAGTCAAGCCTAATTATCTCTCAAATCTAAAAATGGGCTTGCAAATTTGAAGCTTTGATACCATGTTAAGTCACTCAATGACTCAAGTCTCCAAGATCACCTACAAAACCAAAAATAACCTTCTACAAGAGAGAAAAGCAAAAGCATAAATTTGCAATATGGATGCAAGATAATATAGCCAAAATGTAATACTCAAGATTTCAATTGTATTCAATTTATACATGAGAGGCATTTCTTATAAAGTCAAGGTGAGAGATAGGATTAGAAAATATTGTGACATGTGTCTTAATCATATGCTATGAGACAACTCACTTGATAAAAAAATCAAAAAGATAAGACAAGATAAGATCTTATCTAGACAACTAAGACTTCTAGAAGATCACATAGAACCTAAGTAAACTTAACATGTGAATAAGTCCCCTCGCTAGGAATTAACTAGGTACAATACATTTATTCACATGATGTACGTTCATATGCAAATTGGTAGTGCTTTGTTCATCATGCCAGACGTGGAAAATAATGTCATATAAACATGGAAACCACAAGCAATAAGAGTCGTTATCATACTCAATTCTATGAAAACACATACCCACAATCTCCTTGTATCATGAATCACATCTAGACTTACACATAAATTAGCATGAGGATTATTGTCTTTGTGAAGATCAAGTTGAAAAGCATCATGTGTACATAAAACTCCAAATTGGGCTAAATCATGTACATGCTCCAGCTTATCCAAATCCTACAATCCAATTTGAACATAAAAATTGATTTACGACTCCATGATTGAATTAAAATTTTGATTCAAATTAAAAACTTGCATCCTTAGCACATAACTCTAAATTTTGAGGCACTTCAACTGAATATTTACATTCTTCATGTTGCCTTTTTGTTTTGCATTCTTTAGCACTACTTGCTACAAAAATATTTTTGCTAATAAAATAGTGAATATTTTCTTCTTCTTCGTCACCTTGCAGATTAAAAAATTGATTTACTTGAGGACACATGTAACTTTAATATTTTTATGTACACAACTAATAAGCTAAAAAATGTGTCATAAATACAATCATTGTTAGTAAAATAATTTTACTCCAAACCAAGTTTTGAAAATTATTCCACATCAAAATCTTCATGGTTGAAAGCAATTGAATCATGCACACTTTTATAATCATTTTTCTCACGTGCAACAAGGAGTGTTCTAAATTCATCGTCTTCAAGATCAAAAAACAAGGAAGGACATAAAATGAAAAACAAAATTGTTGCACTTCAACATCTTTACTTGCATCCTCAAGAATAATTGTTACTTAATTTCACTACTTGCTCAATTAGGTTGAGTTTTTTGTTTAGAAACCAAGAGGGGTACATTTTAATCTTTCCTACATTACATTCAGATGCATAAATGAAATAATCCAGAAAAGATTACAATTACAAATTACTGCATTCATACATATGCATGTAACAGAAGAAAGATTCAAATCTTTTTTGAATAACAGAGTAATCTTTATTGAATGTATAAGTGTACATTATCTCACATAAGTTGTGAGATTGAATTAGCTTATTCAATACTAACAAAGAAAAGAATATACACAAATAAGTAAAAGAAATGTGCATATAAAGAAGGAAACTAGTCATTGCCTGAGAATGACTGGTTTGGTGTTGTCTTGCTTTGTTGTTGCCACGAGCTTCCTTGTGTCCTCTCTTAGCTCCATGCTCCTAGTTCTTGCATTTGACATAAAAATGATGTTAGAGTTATGCTCTAAGTAATGAAAAGTTTCAAACTTAAATGGAAAAATACCTACGCAAGTATAAACCAATCTCCATGTGCATTAAATAGATAAATGCATTAAACAAGCAGGCATACTTAAAGTGTCCTGGAGAACCATCAAAGTCATCTAACACACTTAAACATGCCATATTTCTCTAACTTGTTTTCTTCATGTGTAGATACAGGTCAAATTTTGTTGTTATTTCATCTATTTACAATATGAGTGGGGAAAATGTGGCTCCCATGAGGGTTGAGCTTAGCTCATATTTTTATCATAAGCAATATGAAGGAAAAAGTAATCAAGTTATCTTTGCAATTAGTGAACAGGCGTACATCTGTAGCTTCACAAAGCAATTATTGCTCATTGGCAACAAGAGGTATTTCAAGGATTCATTAAGAGAACAGTTATAAGTAACAACTAAAATGCCAAAGCAAGATACCATATCAATGTACGGTTCCAAGAGAAATGCATATTAAAGAATAGTAACATTGATACAACAGGATGCTTTAAGGACAGTCACTTCGGAAAGGACAATGATGACACTATTTTGACTAACTTACAAGAGTCATGACATTAGAAGCAACATTGTGGAGCAAGTGAACTGAAGCCATAAACATAAAAGTTGAAAAAGGTTTCATTCCATGACATCGACTTATAAGTGACATAAAACAAAGGAGGGATTTCGTATCAAGGGTAGCTAAATCATTAAAAGAGCATAGGAAAAAGAAGAATACAGTCTTTGACAGTTAGTGCTAAATCACTTTTAGTGAATATAGTAAATTTTTCAAAGTTTAAATGCCAATATTCAAGGATATTCTTGACAATTGTTATGATAAGTCAAGACAATGAAGTCTCAAACCTAAGAAGAAGGTTGACCTCTGTGAGGTTAGTGAAGTATGTAGGGTTTGTGAATAGAATCAAGGGGGTGCATAGAGTCTTTTGGTGAATCTGTGCAATGACATAAAACTTCTTGCAAATTATTTGTTTTCATAAGGCAACATTTTCTGATGGAGCATTTGAATGAGATGGCTTTTGTAATCTTGCACAATAGTCATATTGCAAAAGAAATTTGGAGGTCGAACCTTGATTATATAGTGTGAGATTTAAGAATGAAGCCCTCAACTTAATTGTAGCTATATGAAAGTTTTTTACAAGTACAATCATGAAGAATGAAAAGAGGGTTTCTTGTGTGCAGGAAATGTAAACCCTAACAAAAATATGCGAGTCTCAAACTCAAAATGCTCGTCTTAAAATCAGTTTACAAAAGAGGTAAGAAAAACCCTCAACCCAAAAAATGGGTTTATGATCAAATGATAATAGATAAAACCAGAATGCTATTTACTAAAATGAAAATCATCAAGGGATTTCAAAAAAAGAAAAATAGAGGCCAAGTCATGGGTATTATCAAGCAAATACAACTGCATTTCATATTCCTCAAGGTTCGGCCATTCAAGAGAATGATGCTTCTTGTGTCTGTAATAAATTTTTTTTACATGGTGCCCTGGGTTTATTGCATATGCTTCAAAGTAATCTACAAAAGATACATCTTTAGGTCTGAGGTAGAAGATCTTATGATGACCAAAAGGAAATGAAATAAGCAACAAAGGAAAATACATCAGTATGCTAATGAGAAGCCACGACCTATGGCTCATTTTGAAAAATATCTTAAAAAGCTTTTGCTTTAAGTGAAAGGGAGTCGAGCACATGAAATTGCATAAAGAGAAAGGAGATATTTCTACATTTAAAAAAAAAAATTAATAAAAATCAACAGGAAATCATGAGGCCATAGCCTGTAGTGAAGAAATATCAGAATCTTTTACAAAAAATGTTTCATTTTCTCCAGACGAAATACTAATATACATGAAAAGCATGGGGATACAGATTGCAAATGTTTTCATTCATTTTTAATGATGAAAAGGCTCAGTTTCGAGCATTTTTATTTACAGAGAATAAGTAAAAATCACAAAAATGTTCCAAAAGTGTTTACCTTGAGCTTTAACAAAGTTTTATCAAGCTTTTATGCATCTACAACTACAAAATACGCCATGATAACCTTCAGTAGAGCTTCCCAAAAACCCTCAACGACGTTTTCAACTTCTTTAGGAGGCTTCAAAGTAAAAATGAAGTTCTTTTATTTCTTTTACATTGTTTTTTACTTAGGGTTTGTAACCCTAGTATATGCTGATGAAATATAACATTTTTTGCCATGTTTTATGTAAAATGCATGTAAAATCTATTGGTCCCGTAGGTTAGAAGAGATTATGTTCACACCTTAGCAAATTTTCCATAAGGTGGAGCCTTCAAATCTTTGAAGGAGTCAACTATTATTTTTGTATTTTCTTTTTAAGATGTAAAAAATTTAATTAAGTGATGTTTGTAAATCACTTAATTTGAAAACTGCTATTTACAAATGCAAAATAAATGGAGTGATAGGAGGTTTTCAACGCATCGAGAGATGAAGATATGCTTTCATTTATGCTTTTACAAGCATCTAGGGAAGTTATTTTGCAGTTTACAAACATGAGGAGAACATGTAGGAGCCTTTCTTGTGCTTTTTGAAACAATTTGGAGCTTTTTTGGGCCCATTTTCATGTGCCCTCATGTTTGACAAATTCAAATTTGACTTTTTCACCCATTTGGAGCCTCTTTGGAGAAGAATCAATTGCTAGATTTTGGGCTTTATGGAGGCATATGAGATCAAGAAGCTTCTATCTCTATTTTGATGGAGTTTCTTGGTGGAGCATATATTCACTTCACTCTTCATTTATGAAGCAACTCTAACTTAGATTTTTTTTTTTGTGACTTTTGGAGTCCTTTGAGAAAAAAGACAAAGTTTTGTAACTCATTTACAAACATTGTATGGTAGAGTTTCACCTTTTGGAGATCAATAAAGAAAGCAAATTTTGTCTTCTCAGTTATTTGTTTCATTGAGTGTGTTGGATGATTGATGAATTTACATGTGAGTTTTCTTATTCCTTGTCGATATGTCTCATTAATAGCACCTTCAAGCAAAGGAGATATGCATATTGCAAGTTATAGGTTATGTTGGTGATGCAAACAGATTTTAGTTGTGAGGAGAATTTATCATCCTTCTAGGGATATATGTATCGGAGCTTTCTTATGAAATATTTATGCAATAGCATATGAGTATTGATTTGTGCATAACAACTTTTATTGATTGATCGAAAACTATGTGTTAAGTAGCTGTACAAGTTTGGACAAAATTTGGTGTATCACCATAGGAGTATTTTTTCAATTTATGCATATCCTTCTTCCCTTTTCCTCATCAATCAATAGTTCTAGGTGATATAACTACCTAGGAAGCTAGCCTATCCAAAAGTTCATTCTCATTTTGGGTGACCCACAACCCAAGAATGCTCCCATGTTTCTCTAGTTAACTGAGTTTTACAACTTAGTTCAAGTGCAAGCTTTAAAGATAACAATAATATCATTGTCACACCCTGAAGTGAACCCACCATTGAGAATCAGGAATGAATATATCTTGAACAACATTGGGAGATATACACATAATTGCAATTTTTGACTAAGCATAATTGAACCACCCTAAAAGAATATTCAAATTCTTTGGCTTATAACCTGAGGGAAGAAAAATTGTACTAGGATAGAAGGCCTCACAATAAATTTCTATGGACATATTTTCAATAGGCCTGCACTCACATGGGAGATTATTAATAAAAATAACAAGCCTATTGTGAAATTTAGAAATCAATTCTCCATCCTATCTTATGGGGAATTCGAAACTTTGGTTAGAAGAGATAGGGTCATAGGTATGTAAATCCAACTCACTAAAATCAATAATGAAGTCTTCCTATTCATCAATAGGTTGGGCCCCTAAAGATGCAAATTGATTATGGGATTTCCCACTATCAAGATCAAGCAATCATATATGGATTGCTAGATCAACAAGCTCTTGAATGGAGGGGGGATAAGCAACATGATTAACATTTTTTAATTTCACTTACACAGTGATTTGTGCATTTAGATGAGGTATCATCAAAGTAATCATAATGGATAGTGATTACAAAACATTATCCATGCTAAAACATGATTACATTCCTTTCACAAAGATATATCTTTGCATAATAAAATCATGCCCAAGAGAGAAAAAGAGAAGAACATCTTTGTGTACCTTGACCAACCATTGGATTAAAAAGGAACGAGACTTGTAGCATCACCAAAAAACATAGGTTACTAGTAAAAATTTTGATTTATGATTGTAGAGTCGCCACCTCATAAAATGAGGAAATCCTTGAGGAACATAAATCCACCAAGGCTAGAAATTTATAGATCTTCTCACCAATAGAATCTTCAATTCAATATCAACCCATTAATGTATTCTTAAGTTAGTAACCTTCCAAATTACACCAACAAGTTTCCTCCCCAATAATGGCGCTATTTTTTGGCCTAAGTTGATGGGATGCCAAATTCAATATGATCTTACAATTTTTAATATCCCTATAAATAATGTCATTTGCTGATGATCTAAGTTTTAGGTCCCAAATCCTTAAGGTTGGATAGTCTCCCAAGTGTCAAGGGTGTCAAACTTGGGAAGGATAGCATAAAACTTGTGTTCGGGTTGGGCAAATGAGAACTATATATTGAGGTGGGTGGGACCTCCTTCACTTCTAACTCTACTAAACCAATGAGGTGTTTTCCTAAGGTGTTGCAATAGATATCACTACAAAAGAAAAACACTATTGTGCACCCCTATTTCGATTGTCACTTTGTGCTATATGTTGGTTTGGGGAAATTAAGGTTATAAACCTTATTAATTGATGCAGAAGCATCCAATGGTGTAGGGGTAATCTTACATCACCCAAAAAAAATGTGTTTTCCTTATTTTCTTTATTTTTTGAGTCCCATGATGGCACTTAAGGGGTGTAAGATAGTCAAAAGTTAGAAAATATCAAAATAGTCACTTACTGGTTTTAGTAAGTTGGCCTAAGTGAGCTCATATGGACTTGAAATTTCACGCTAAGGAGCAAAACTGAAAAAAATGTATCTGACGGAAAAAGAGTCATCTCAATACCTTGTACCATTTGGGAGATATTAAAGTTTTCATCTCGAGAAATTTCTCCAATACAACTTCAAATTCAAATTTGAAACCCTTAGAAGCCTCAAAAAAGCTAAAAAAATGGATGAAATGATCTTCATTGTTGTACATTTCTTTGAGGTATTTCCAATGATATATTATAATAGCAAATCAAACACTTGAGTCAAAAGTTATGGCTTCAAGAAGTTGTTCCACCAAAAAGTGAATTTCAATAAAATATCTTCCTAGGCGAGAAATCAAACAAATGAACTTTTGGCACCAAAACAAAAGGGAAAGGGAAAGTTACACTTTCTAGAACATTCTAAGGCGATTATTGGTGTCAAATAAAGGGTTGAGTGGAGGTTATAGAAGGTGGCTCCATTAGTGCAAATTGTGGCTCAAAATAATATATTTTCTTAGAGAATTGATTTTGTTTGTTATGAATCAAGCCCATGTGGCAGTAACATTATAATTTTTAAATTTGTAATTTCATTTTCTAAAAGTAATCAAAAGCAAGTTATTTTTTGTCCTACATTTTTTATGTTGATACCTATTGTTGTGTTTTGTGGGCATTGGGTGGAGTAGCCCCTCATCATTAAATAAGATTATCTACCACATATATTTCAATGAATGTCTTTTATAATAACTCCTTATGTTTTTTTGTATTATATATAGTTTGAATAACAAGATTACATAGAGATGAGAAGCAATACTACTACTTTGCCTTCCTCATTGCATTACTGCTGACAGTTCTACATTTCCAATACACAATTATATTTTGCATCAAGATTTTTGAGAAAATAAACAAAAATATACCATATATAGTATTAGGAGCCAAAATGTACTTTGCAAAAAGTGTTCCAATCTATCTACAGTTGTATCTTTGACCTACTATCATCTGTATTCTACCCCAAAACATTGTTTATCAAGTGATCATCATTAGCCACTGCAAAAAAGGACCATGTTGTTACTTGCCCAAGTTGATATCTGCATATAAGGTACTCCATATCATAAAAAACCAAAAGGTATGCCTTCTCATAAAAAAACCAAAGCATCTATTCCACATCAAGAAGTTAATTCCTCACTACAAGCTTGGTGTCTCATGCCCAGCAGAACTTCCGCTGCCTCTATCTCTTCCTTGGTGAAGTCTTTAGGTCTAAGTATGGGAGGGGGGTCTTCATTTTGAGCCTCTTTAGCTACTTTTTCATTGAAGTCATTTTGAAAAACTTCTAGGGCCTGGATAAAGATTTTTGAGCTTGGTTGTCCTACCTTCCAAGTGTGTTTGAATCTAACTTCCTAAAGATTGATTTGCAGATTTCCTCTAATAGTTTGAGGAATTTGAATTTGGGCACCTTTACTATCATGGTAACCTACAATGCAATATTGTGCAAATTGAGTCTTTTTGTAGACTTAGTAAGTGCCCTCTTTTTCCCATTAAATCTCTCATCATTCCTTGCTTTCCAAATACTCCACAAAATTTTAGTAGAGACACAAGGCTAAAACAATTTTTGTTCTTTTCCAAATTTATTACTTATGAATAAAAGAATTATGTCTTGCCATTAGTATTCCAGATATCAAGGCTATGACAAAAAAATTTCATGTCTCTTTTGCATATATATAATCAATAAAAATATGCCTTATTGTCTTAGGTACCCTGCATATCTTACATATTTAAATATCATCAGAGCTTATTTTATAAGGCAATTTGTGAAAGATCAAGAGCCATTTGAAGCAGACATTCTTTGGCTCAATTGTTTTTGACTAGCTATTTAAAAGAATTTTAGACCATTCATTGTTACTAATGTTAGTATTCCATACATTATTTAGATGAATATATGTTTCATGCTACTTAATGAGAGTGTTGTAGATAGTTTTTGCATTGATTTTGGTGATATTGAGACCATTGATCCATTAGAAGTCCTTGTATTGATATGTGTTTAGTTTGCTAGTTATTGGCCAATTCATTTCTTTGCAAGCCTCTCTTACAACAAAGTATGTTTTTCATTGGGATTTAGGGATGCTAAAGCTAGTCCTTATTTGGGCCCAATATTTTAGAAATCCATCCTTAAGAATGTTTGTGAAGTTTTTTCCTCCTTTATTCTCCCAGTTCTTGGTTGAGCACCCTTGTAAGAGTGCTAAGGGCTTATCCTTGTGTTTGAGGTTCCACCAAATTGACCTTTATGAGTATACAATATTACCTCGAGAGAACTGAGAGTTATATATGCAATCCTCAACATATTCCCAAGCTTTCGAAATTCTCTTGAACACAATTGAGCCTTCTGGGGATATAAGGTGTTGACAACTAAGAAGATCACTGAGAGGGAGGTTTCTCCAATTCTTGGCATGTTTGGGGATTGCTCTTTTGAAATTACTTTTGATCAACACTTTCCAAGGCTCATCACCATCCAAAGCCTTGAAAATCCATTTGGCAGCCAAATCTATGCCTTGGAATTTTAAATCCTTCAGACGAAGCCCCCCATTTGCCTTACTTAAACAACACCAACTCCATTTGATGACATGCTTCTTATTATTTCCCTTTCCATCTAACCAAAGAAAACTTCTAATCCTTTTCTAAATTTCATCCACTTGGTAGCTGCTAAACAACCACATTGAGGCAAAATACAAGTTGTAAGATGATAATATATTTTAACAGACTTGAACTCTTCCTGCCAGAGTGAGGTAATGCCTATTCCACTTCTCAATATTTTTCTCAATCCTGCCTTTAATCTATGTCCACATTTCCTTTGGATTTGGGCTTACAGCAAAAGGAATGCCCAAGTATCTTACCTGCTTGTCTGACCCTCCCCATTGGATTTCAAACTTTTTACCTAATCCAAAGGCTTATCCTACCATCCTAACAAAATTGACTTAAAAAGAGATTTTTTCTCCTAAGGCATCATAGAAGGTATTTAGTTTAACCATTAAGTTGGAGAAATTTTCTTCCTCCAATAGGGGGAACAAGGATGTATCATCAATGAATTGAACATTCAATAGTTCATCGTTGTTTGGAAGTGTTATACCTCTAACCTTTGCAGAATTTTCATTAGCCCCGAGCACATAGTATAATGCATTTGAAGCAATCACAAATAGAGTAGGGGGCAAAGGGCATCCTTTCCTAATTGATCTTTCCAGAGAAAAATCCTCTATGAGAGATCCATTTACATCGACCTAAGCCACTGCATCTTTAAATAGTGTGGTAACCATGTTGGAAAAATCTTTGGGGAGACCGAAAGCTTCAAGAGTGAGTTTGATGAAGGTCTATTCAACCCTTTCATACACTTTTTGAAGCCTAAGAGTAGCATAGTTGCCTCCTGTTTAGAATATTTTGCCCACTCCAATGCTTCCTAGCTAGTAATGAGGTTTTCTAGGTTGTACCTACCCTTAATGAAGCCTATTTGGGTAGTACTGATGAGCTTAGGTAGAAAATTTGTCAATATTCTTCCCAACACTTTTGCTAGGATTTTATAAGATACATTTAAGAAGGTTATAGGTCTCTAATTTTTAATTTGAGTTTTGTCCCCTTATTTGGGGAGCATCTTTATAATACCTTTTTTGATATAATCACTCCCCAGGGAGCCAACCTCCAAAGCTTCTTTGTACACTTGGAAGAGGTCTTCAACTATCCAATCCTTGAAGGTCTTGTAGAATTTTGTTGGGAGACCATCGACTCTAGGGGATTTTTCATTTTGCATGGAATCTATTGCTTTTTTTATCTCTTCTTTGGATATCTCACAACTTAGACCCTCTATCTCTTCCCCTTCAAGCTTCTTTGGGATGACACTCCTGATTAAATTCCTTGTATTAGTGTAGTTTTCCCCTTCATCTTGAGATGAGAACAGATTTTTATAGAACTTTAAAAAGTGCCCTTTGATTTCTTCTTAGTCATTAAAGGTTACACTGTCCACCTGAACTCTTTGAATATGCTCCTTATATTTTTTTCTCTGAGGATCCTGAAGAAAAATTTAGACCCTTTCTCACCATTTTCAAGCCAATTGATTTTAGATCTAACTTTGAGTCCTTGGATTTTTTCTATTTTGGAGCCTCCTCAAGGAATCCTTGGCAAGAATGAGCTTGTTACCTAACCCCTCATTTCTGGGGTCCTTATGTAGCCTAGCCTCTTCTCGTAGCAACTCTTCCTGAAGGAGACCCTTCTCCCTCCTACTATCAATGCTTTGAAAACTTTAGGCTCGACAAGGAACATGCCTTAACCCTGGTCCTAATGACTCTTAATTGCATATCATGGAATGTGAGGGGGTTGGAATCCCCTTATATGAAATAGATTGTAAGAAGATTCCTTAATAGGTGTAGAAATAAAGATGTGGTGCTACTAAAAGAGTTTAAAGAAACTAGCTTCATTCTTTAAACCATCCTTAATTTTATCTGGCGGGAGTCTTCCCACTTTGTCACCCAACATGAGGAAGGAGGGAGGGCTACTATCATCCTTTCAAAATAATGGAGGAAATATGTCTCCAAATTTGGGGTCTCCCCATGTAATAGGGTTGATTGGGTTCTGCTACAAAGAGGGAGAATTCTCCTTTGGTATCTATTCAATCTATGCACCAAATGAGTATGGTGATAGAATTAATTAGTGGAAATGGTTGTGTGAACTAGAGAACATCCCATGGATTCTCAGAGGAGAACTTAATATGGTGGAGAACCAAGAAGACAAGTTTGATGGGATTGATATGGAATAGAAGGGGAATGAGAAGTACTTTCAGACAAAAATGAAGAGCGAGCTCAAGCTAATAGACCCCATGGAGGGACAAAAAAAGGACTTCCCCAACATTTGGTACTCTTGGTGCAATGCACAAAAAGGTAACCAAAGAATCTAATGTCATTTGGACAAATTCTATATGAACAAGGAGTTCTTTTTTCTTGAATCTCTTAGAGATGGATGCAAAATTGAAGTACACCCCTACACACTCTCAAATCACCACCCCATCAAAGTAAGAATCCTACTTAAGAGGGGGCCTAAGGGTGAGAGGAGAAAAGGAGGGGGATTTCTCCTTAACACAAAGATGCTATTAAAACACTTAGAATGATAAACAATTGGATGTACAAGAACCTAAGTGCCATAGAAAGGTGGAACCTAAATGTCAAGGGGTGGAAAACCTTGTTCAAAAAAATTGGAAAAAAAAAACTCCTTATGTTGTTATATACAGTTAAACATGATAGATGGAATACACTAGAAAAGATCGAATTGAAAGGATGTTTAAATTAAAATTTTTTGGGTTTGTTGGGATGATAGAGTGCTGGAACCAATAGTAGACCAGTACATTTGTCTATTTGGGTGACAAAGTCTCTAAGTTCATAAAATATGTAATAATTGAAACCAAAGGTGATACCTTAATTAAGCCACCACAAAAGACTATGCCTTTCAAAATGTACAAGAAAGTTAGAATCTACACATACATTCAAAAAAAAATAGATGGTTATAGAATATTAAATGAGTCTACTTAGTAATCCATGAGCATACCCATGCATTTAATTTATTATTTTGAAAAGATACCTTACAAAGGCTTTGCAAGGATTTTATAGTAGTCTGGTTGGCCAACTAATTAGAAACATACAAAGAAATACATACCATACACAAGGAGACACTCAACTAAGGAAAAGTATATCTTTAATAATTCAATCTACAAAGGTTATAAATGTTTATTGCAAATTTGAGATAAACCTAGATCATTACAATACTAAAATACCTTTACCCATAACTAAAATTGAAACCATAGGGTTTCCTATGAATATCACTATTTTTTTGGTTCTACAATTGTTCTCATCCAACCCAATCCAATCCACCTCTAAAATGAAACTCAAACCCTCCCTTAGCATAGTTGGTTGTGTACCTTATTAAAAATTGTAGCAATCTAAAAATCAAGGGAATAGATGCATTCCTTATAAAATAGACACCTATGATGTCAAGGATATTTGATGGATTAATTTAGGGAACTAGGAGATTTAATCTACAATAATGGTGAGTAGGTGGAGTGGGTGGAGGATAACACCTATCATTTCATTTGGTGCTTAGAATTTAAAATAATTTTTAATAGGTTACACCTTATATTTGGTTTCCATTAGACAATTTCCCTTACTTTAAAAATATTTTCTTATCAATACTTTATTATGGAATCCTTTGCATTTTGGTGAACTTAATAAATCTAAAAAAAAGCTGGTGTTTTGAATGGTTAGAAAACCATCTAAATAATTGAAACAAATTCTTATTCTCCTTCATGTTTTATTTCCTTCTCTCTTTCTCTCTTATTTGTCTTTCTCTTAGTGTGTCACTATTAGTAAGTTCATGAACTCATGAAGCTACTAACATCAAGAACCTTGAAAACTTATTTATTTCCTTCTTCAACCATTTTCATTCATTACTAACATGGCAAACCATATCATAATTTTGCACCTTTTGTGAAATTAAGAACCACTTCATCCTTTCAAAAAAATTGCAAACTTATGAATGTGTCAACAATTGAACACATTCCTTCTCCTTATCCCACTTTAAGTAGGTTTACGAACTAGCAATTTCGATGAGATTTATAACTTTGTTGACATTTTGTCAAGCTCATGAACTAGCAAACTTGGCAATGTTCATAACTTGGTGATATTCACTCATTGCTTTGTCAGGATTTCAAGAGATTTGTGTACTCATGAACTTCTCAACTTTTAAAATAAAAGCACAAAGGTAAACACTTATACTTAGAAAATTTTGGATTTTAACAACTTAGATAATTGAATGAAGTATAAGGGGGAAAACAACACAAACAAATATTTTTAATATACGGTCCTATTTAAGATCTCTCGAATTGGTTATAAACAATGGGCCAAATACACAACATGAAAACAAAACAAAGAAAATATAAGACACCTAAAAAATAGGGTGCCACCAATCCAAATGATATGCTATCAATTGACCCATCCTATAATAAGGCCTCCACAATTAGGTCATAATCACCAAACACAAGGTCAAAAATTCATTTTGGATAAGGGACTAGTTTAAACCTATGCACTTTGAGGCTCATCAAATAGTTGGAATACTTTGTAGATGACTTGGAACCAAATAAAATCACCATCAAGTCCTATGAAAATTGTTAGGAAAATGGTGTCTCAACCTTGCAATTACATGAGATTACCTATTTATAGTAAGTTTACATTTGATCACGAATTGATGTGGAATTTTCCCCAAAGCTTCGGATTGGCTAAATAAGCAATCTTTTAAAGTTTCATCACAAGATCATGTCTGGATATGAAGATATTAAAGTTTTTATTTTTTAAATTTTCAAAGTATAGTTAGAAGGAATTATAGGTATTTTTTAGACCTAAAAGTGGTTGTAATCAATGTAGTAAGTTATAACTTCATAGAGTGCTTCATGATATTTTTGGGAGTTCAAATGGTTCATCAATTAGACACCCGGGTCTAGATTTATGGCCTTTGAAAGTTGGGTCTCTTGAATGGGAGATTTAAAAACGTGTTGGATACATAAATGAGTTGTAAAGGGGGAGTTACAGGTAGTGGTGTGTGTTTTTACACATCTTAGGGAGTGAAAAGTAAGACTATGGATACTTTGTTGGAACATGTAAGGGTTTCATCTTCAGTGGATGGTCATGGATTCTAGGTACGCAAGAGTGCTCTTTCTTCTAAATCAAAGTTACCTACAAAGAAGACTCTGTTATGGCACTAGAGACTTGGCCACAATGGAGAAAAGGGTATAAGGATCTTGAAAAATAAAAAAACCTTGTTGAAGGTTTGCCTGATTGTAATCTTGATTTTGATTTTTGTGAGCATTACATTTATCAAAAATAAAACCACATTTAGTTTTACTCAAGTTCTCATAAATCTTGTGGTGTATTGGATCTTATTCATTCTCATATGTTTGGTCATGTAAATGTTCCTTCACTTGGAAAATACACATATTATGTTTCATTTATTGATGATTATAGTAGGACATGGTATATTTTCTAAAGAGTAAATCTGAAGTTTTCAATTTAAAGAATTTAAAAGAATTGTTGAGTTGTGAACTAGAAAGAAAAGAAAATGTTTGACTAATAATGGAATGATTTTTTCTCTAATGGTTTTGATAGATTTTATAAAGATTGCAGAATTATGAGATAAAAGACAACTCCATATTCTCCACACCAAAATGGATGAGCTAAGTGGTGCTGGTCTAGAACAAAGGTTTTGGGTTGAAGTTTTTTCCACTGCTTGTTACCCGATTAATAGGTCTTCTACATCAAGTCTTATTGATAAGATTCCTATAGAGGCATGGTCGAGTCACAAGCCTTCATTAAGACATCTTAGAGTTTTTGGTTGTGAGGCATATGCACATGTGCCAAAGGAGAAGCAAACAAAGTTGGAGAATAAGGTGTGAAATGTATCTTCATCGAATATAGCTATGGTGTGAAAGGATACAGGCTTTTGGATCCTCTAGAAAAGAAGGTAATATATAGTAGTAGTGTTATTTTAGAGAAACTTAGGCTTCATTTGTTACATTGTAGCCAAAACATAGTAAACATGAAGATGTGATTCAACTTTCTTCTACACTTAAAAAAGTTGAACTGAGGCCATTAGATAGAAAAGAAGTTGAAGAGAGATCATCTAGCTCTGAATCTTTAGAAGAGGAAGAACCTCCAACTCAACTATTTTGAAGGTCTACAAGGTATAGACAGCCACCTGAAAGGTATCACCTAATGATTGGAGATGCGTTTTCTTTAAATACTAACATTAAAAAACCCAAATTTATAGAAGAGGCATTAGGTATGAATGATGCAGAGTCTTGGAAGATTGTTATGGATGAAGAAATGTGATCTTTGAAAAATAATGATACATGGGATCTTGCACCATTGTCGAAAGGACAAAAACCTGTTGGTTCCAAATGGATGTTTAAAAAAAGATGAGTCCATATGGAGGTATTGAGAAGTACAAAGCACAATTATTTGTGAAGGGTTACTCTTAGGTTGAGGGTGTTGATTATGGTGAGATATTTTATCCTATTGCAAAAATAACATCCATTAGATTATTATTGTTTATTACTACTACTTATGATCTAAATGTTGAGAAAATGGATGTGAAATGCCTTTCTTTCATGGTGATTTGAAGGAGGATATTTACATGACACAATTAGAGAACTATGTGGTGAAAGGTGAAAGGTAAAATTAATTTGGTTTGTAAATTGAATAAATATTTGTATAGCCTCAAAAAGAGTCCTAGGATGTGGTACTGAAAATTTGATACATATGCATGTTTGGATTTGACTATTCTAAATCATATCACTATGTTTATTATAAATCTAATGGTGATCGTTTCCAATTTATTGCATTATATGTTGATGATATGTTATTTATTGATAAAAAGAAAGGAATGATTTCAAAACTAAAGTATCACCTTGTAGCTAAATTTAAAATGAAAGATCTTAGTATGGCTAAACACAGTCTTGAGATGAGAATCAAAAGAGGTAGAGAATAAAAAGCTATGGCTTGGCCAAAGATTGTAAATTCAGTTTTACAAAGGTTTAATATGTAGGATTGTAGACCATTATGTATTCATTTTACATTTGGAACAAAGTTATCTCCTTCAAATTGTCCAACATCCTCATTGGAGATGGAAGACATGACCAGATCATCTTACCAAAGTGCAGTTGGAAGTTTGGCATTGCCCAAGATATGGGATTTCTTTCCAAATATATGCCTAATCCTAGTATAGGTCATTGGGATGTAGTTAAAAGAGTCTTCATGTATTTGCAAGGTAACTCAAAGTATTCCTTTTTTTATCAGGGTAATATGGTGATACATGGTCATTCCCTTGATATTTTTGGTTTTGCAGGTTCAAACTGGGCAGGTAATGTTGATATTAGAAGATCCAATAATGCTTGTGTTTACTTTATTTGGTGGAGCAATTAGTTGGATGAGTAAGTAGTAGGTTGTGGTTCCTTTGTCCACTACTAAAGCTGAGTATATGGAAGCTACTCATGCTTGTAAAGAAACCATTTGGCTTAAGAGACTATATTCAAATATTGGAATTAAACAAGGTATAGTGATAGTTAGAGTGCAACCTGCCTAGCTAAGAATCCAACATTTCTTGTTGAAACCAAGCACGTTGATGTACAATATCATTTAGTTAGAGATATGGTCGAGGATGGAAGGGTGAAGTTGATTAAGGTAGAGACTTTAATGAATGTTGTAGATTCTTTGACTAATCTTGTGAGTATAGAGAAGTTTAGATGGTGTTCAGATTCTATCGGCCTCACGACCCCTAGTGATTAAATTATAGTGTTGATACTCCTTTGCTCTTACAAGGTGTTCGAAAAGTGGGAGAATGTTAGTATAGTGGTGCCTTAACATCTCAATTACATGAGGTTACTATTTATAGTAATTTTAAATTTGAGCACTGATTGATGCAAAATTTTGCCCAAAGCTTCAAATTAGTTAAATAAGCATGCTTGTAAAGTTTCATCACAAGATCATGTAAGAATTTGAAGATTTTTTTTTTGTTTTTCAAAGTTTCAAAGTCTAATTTGAAGGCCTTAGAGGCTTTTTTAGGCTCAAAGTGGTTGTAACTAGTGTAACACATTATAGTTTGATAAAGTGCTTCACGAGATTTTAGTGGTTCAAATGGTTCGCATCAAACACTCAAATCAAAATTTATGGCCTCGTAAGTTGGGTCTCCTAAAATGGGAGATATAAAAACATGTTGGACACATAAGTGAGTTGTAAATGGGGAGTTATATGTACTGGTGTGTGTTTTAACACATCATGAGTATTTGTTACTGGAGATAAGGATGGGCACCACTTTTTAGGTGGTTTTAGTTCATGGTTTTGTAATACCATTTGACAGTTTCATGTATTATATCTCCTATATATTAGGTGCATGAGTTGTAACTCCTATAGCTGTTGAGTTGCCTCTAGATCTTTGGTTGGTGATACTCCTTTGAGATATCTTGCTCTACAAGTATATTGTAATCTTGTTGAATTTCGAATAATATATTAGGTGGATTTTGGAGTGTGGGGTTTTTCTCTCGAAAGTGTTTTCCTCACGTAGATCATTGTGTTGTGGTATGAATGTTATTTTTGTTTAAGATTTTGTAATTTTTTAGATCTGATTTTTTTTTGCATAACCCTCCCCTCAAAATTAGTTTAGGAAGTTGTTATGTTACCTTAGCTTCCTTACAAGTGGTATCAAATTTGATCACCTTTGGTTTTAGTTGTGGGTTTTTGGATTTTTTTAACTAATCTAGATTTGAGTGGGAGCTTGTGTAGAAAATACTTAAAAGCATGAAGTTTCCATAGTCCATGATAGTATTGTAATAAGATTTATGGATTAAAACCGTGTGCCAATTTTTTACATCAACATTTTGAATCATACTCCATGATCCATCATCAAGAAGCAATGCAGATAAAAAATGTTTTTTAATCTTATTGTATTTTAGATGGCAAGCACATCAGGGAGAATAGAGGTAGAGAATTTTTTTGGGAATAATTTTGAGATGTGGAAGTTGAATATGGTGGATCTATTGATAGATCAAGATATGTGGGATGCTATTGATGATAATGTTATGAGGACTAAATATCCTACTTTGGTTTCTCAATATGATAGTATGGACCATAAAGCCAAGAGTCTATTCAGATTATGTCTAGAAGACTCTATTTTGATCAATGTCCATGAAGAAACCTCTACACGGAAACTATGGAAGAAACTTGGTGAGATGTATCAACCCAAATCTTTAGTGAGTAAGATTTTCTTGAGAAAGAAATTATATTCCTTGAGGATGGAAGAGGGTGGATGAATTATAAACCACTTGGAATCATTTAATATGTTGGTGGCTCAATTGGCATCAGTTAATCTATCAAAATGGATAAGGAGGATAAATGCTAGATCTTTCTTTGTTCTTTTCCTGATTCGTGGGATTCTCTTGTTATGGCTATTGAGAGTACTTTTGTTATCTTGAAGACTAAATATGTGGTGGGTTATTTACATTTATTTTTATTTAAGTTTTTATAATTGTTCAGATCTAAAAAAAATTGCATTACCCTCCTCTCAAGATTAATGTAGGAAGTCGTTCCGCTATCTTAGATTTCTTATAACAATATAGAATAATAATTAATAGGGATAATATATCTCCCCATAAAGGTTAGTCTCATATTGTAAAACACGATGAGTCATTTTATGATATTGCTATCAAGATTCAACCGTGTAGTTTCGAGTCAAACTCATTGACCCATGTTTCATGAGTAGTGGTTCATCGGAACCCATCTCTCATGATATCGAATGGTCCACTTAGCACTCATTGCATCTAGGTGATGCTCACAGAGGTGAAGCACTGGTCCGTCCCGGGAGGTCACCCATCCCAATACTGCTCCAGCTCAAGCGCGCTTAACCAAGGAGTTTTCTCCAAGGTTAAGCCCGCTTGAGTTGTTACCCCATTTGCCTTAAATTTATTGTCATCAATATCAATTTATGACATCAATCTCAATTTATTGTATAACATTCTCCTTAGTCACCCATAGATACATGTGATGTAGGATATCCTATCCAATTACCACAAATGCCTTAAATTTCTCTACGAAGGTGTGCAAATCACCCTTCCCACCAATCATCATCTCTTCCAATATTACAAAATTTTGGAAGGACCTTAGAAAAAATCCCATCATTGTCTTGGCACAAATATCAACACCTCTTTTGTACCCCTACTATCCTCCTCCTATGCCAATCATATATCTAGAATCCTCATACATTGCTTCCCTTCCTAAAACCCAAGTCAAGATCATCAACACTGGTTGTGGGGAATATAAGCTATAAAATTCCTTTCATTTTGGAAATCTCCTTCTCTCCCTAAGATCTTATCCACAAACTCATACATGGGTGAAGAAAAAATAGACATTTTTTAAATTTTGGAACCACCACATTTGTACACCATCGCTTCCTAGTTGATGAGGACATTGAAGGATACCATCACTTCCCAGAACTATCGAAATGAGGATTTTTCTCCATATTTTCTCAAAGAAACATATCCTACAACACTCTAAATTTATGAAAAGATAAATTGCAAAGGTAAAGAACATAGTCTTCATGAGAAAGGTGTTCTTTATCTAGTCACCATCAAAACTAATCACAAAACCAATAGACTAGGATACATCTCATTAGATGATAAATCTGATGAACCTAATGACACTTTATGCTTGTATAAGACCCCTCTCCTAATGTTGAATGTATTAAGGTAAGTACCATAATTGAAGCCTTTGATGACCTCACCATCACCAATATTTTCCATAAGACCTCCATGTAAACCATTTACCTATCACTCATCCATCCCAAACTCATAAGTTGGGAGCAAAAGGATCTTGCATCTCTTGATATGTTTCTACACAAAAAAGTTATTAATAAACTCATGAAACTCTGTGACTATCCCTACCAACAATCATAGGAAAGGATTCAACATTAACAACACATTTTGGGGAAAAATTTGAGTTCTATATTCCTTAAAAAAGGTAAAAAATTTAAAATAAAATTCCCTTGGGGAAAACATCTCTAAGTCATTGTCAAATGTAGTAAGAGAAAGAAAAATGATGTGGATATTGATGAAAACCTCTCCCAAATGTCAGTAGATGAGGAACTTGACCTACCCCCAACATGCCTACAATAGCGGGATAGGTCAATAATCCTATTTTTAAGACACACTAGAGGTAAACCTAGGTGTAAATCAAAAAACAAACCTTTCAGTCATAGAGAGAAGAGGAATCAATGCAAACAACCACAATCTACAATCCTAATACTCAATAATATCCAATTTAATCAATGGAAAACATGCAACAATAGATAAAACTAGATTCAAATAAATGACACCTTCACCTTTACCGTGTTGTCAAGAATTAATTCTATTGTTCCTTCTTTGTATGCTTTTGCTCTTAGAAATGGGTGTGCTACTCTTTCGCTATAAGCTTCAAGTGTGTGTGAGATGATCACAATGATGCAAATGCCAAAGTTTCAAGGTTCATGGTTAGCCATTAACATGCCATGAAGACTTGCTTTTATACAAATGCTTGCTTTAGATGAACGGTCTAGATTCAAAGATGAAAGATGAAGATCAACGGTCAAGGTCCGTTGAGAGGAAATAGATTGGAGAGTTAACTGGCTTGATTGATTTAATCAAGGGAATTGATTGGCTAATTAGTGGAAATTTATTGATTAATCAATGGGATTGATTGATTAGTAAATAGATTTGATTGATTAATCAATGGGATTGATTGATTAGTCAATGTATGAGAGGATAATTGATTAATTAATCATTCGAGGAATGTGCGAGTAAAGATTGAAAATTAATAAATAATTTTTTATTTATTAATGGATAACGTTGGAGGTGAAATAAGGGAATTAAATAATTAATTTAATTATTTAATCTAAAAGTGGGAAAGTGGTTTAATTAAATAATTGGTAACAATTATTTAATATAAGAAGGGTGTTTGATGTTAATTAAACAATTAATGATAACTATTTAATTAAAATAGAAGAATAAGAGTAATTAGCGACATAATTAAATAAATAAGGTTTATTTAATTAATCAGGAAGATTAATGTCAATTAGGGCATAATTAAATAAATAGGGTTTATTTAATTAATCAAGAAGGGTGGATTAAAATGAATTAATTAAATAACAAAAAGTTGCTTAAATAATAGTAGAATATGATATTTGATGATATTTAAATAATAAGGTATTATTTAATAATTAGGAGAAACGGGTGAAAATTAGTAAAATGGTGTTACTTGCAGACTAGGACAATTTCGGGTATCTACAATAGGTACATAAACCAATACACAAATTACCTACATCTAACTAGCTTGGAACCAACTGAACATGAGACTATCATTGATCTTCTCAAAGGTACCATGACATATTTTTTTATTCATATGCATAAATTCCAAGCTTAAACCCATCCATAGTTATTTACCATCTTGTGGTCCATCCATCCTAATGAAAAAGTAGTCAAACAAAATATTTTCAAGATGCATCTATAGATTTTCCTCTTAGTCAAAGAAGAGCTTTTAAAAATTTTGGAGATCAACTACTTGTGATCTATTGACTACCTCAAGTGCAAATATGACATTTTCTTGTTTGAAAAACCCAAATGTATATAGATTTGCATTTATTTTAGGGATATTTATATATGAAAGGAAACTTGCAGTCACATTATGGTAATTTCCACATAACCCAAAAGAGAAATCAATGCAAACAAGTATTCATAATCCATATGCAAGAGAATAGGCAACATACCCATGAAAGAGTGACACAAGATATACCCTGGGAAAACCCTCAAGAGGGAAAAACCTAGACTCCAAAAACATTCATGACTCATGTATTATTCAACAATAAATATTACAATACATCTTTAGAGTCTCTATGAACACCTTTGAAACATCAAGCCTCCTCAATGCATCCTCCATGTGTCCAAGCATGTAACCACACATCCCATGCCATGCTTCACATACACACTCTTTAGAAGAAGACTCAAAACCCCAATTAGCCAACCTTAGACAACTACCCTAGTGTTAGCTTTTATAGAAAAATCTCACACAAAACCACCAAGTGATATTACATAAAACCATGTGACTAAAACCATGAGATTACAAAACCATGACCCCACATTTAATATTGGGTATTTTATTAATTATCTTTCACCAATATTAAATAAATATATTTTTGCAACATACATTCAACTTATGTCCCAATGTTACATACAACATATAACTTGTGGCCCAAAGAATGTTAACTCCTAGTGATGCACATACTTCTAGGTCCCCCTAGGTGCACCACACACATAATAATAAATTAAACATTATAAACATTATGCAAGGTGTACAACACCTAATTCCTAACAATATATCCTATCCCAAGGATGACTTTCCACTTGCCAAGGTTGACATAATTGTTGATCTTATAGTAGATCGCAAGATTCCTTTGTTCATGGAAGGTTTATCTGCATATAACTAAATTCAAATCACTCATGAATATCAACACAAAATAATTTTCACCACTCCTTGGGATACCTTCTACTATTAGGTTATAAAATTTGGGTTGAAAAATGTAGGGGCTACATATCATCAGGCTATGATAGTAATATTTCAAGATATGCTCCACAACATCATGAACGATTGTGGGATCTTCCCTTGGGAAAACTAAAAAAGGGTAATGTACCCCAAAGGGTGATTACCATAACCTTTAAAAAAGTACCTTATTAAAATTAATAAATTAAGAACTATTTATTAGTTTAATAATTTGTTAATTGTTACAAGGAGTAAATAATTTTATAAGGACTCGACTAAGAATATTTATAAATATTAAAAGAGTTTGTAGTACCCTTCTAATTTTTTTAAATTTTAAATATAAAAAAAAATTAAAAATAGAATTAATATATTTTTTGCCAATCATACTTATCCACATTGGTGCTTGCACAAGGGGATATTATTCATGGTATGATCTATATGATCGAGGAGGATAGGTTTTATTTGCTAGTCCAAGGAAAAGTGCTCCAAATTTAACAAAATGATAGTTGATCTTAAGCTTCTTGGGTCTTCTAATATGATGGAAAGGTCAAATTTGATCCAAAATGTTTCAAAATTGTAGCTACCTTCCAAATATGGCAACCACCTCTTAACTTCAAACCCTTATAGATCTTGCCTCCAATATCCAATTTGAACAAAATAAAAGGAAAATTTGACTTTATGGACACCCTAAACTCAATGGTGAGCTCATATTTATTCTAGTAATATAATGAACCTACAATACAAAGCACAAAGAATAAACCCTACCAAATATGGTATTTCTATCAAGTTTTTCTGGTTCTTTATAACATCTTACGATGCAAGAAAATAGAATACCCAAAATTTCAAGAAAATATAGAATATACAACTTAGATCTCTTGAAAAACTAACAAGAAGCAATCACAAAAGCTTTGATACCTTCCAAGAGTTGGTATCTATGATGCAATATTTGAGCATGGAGGTATCCACCAAAGACCTAAGAGCTTCAATTGAAACATAAGAGAGTCCTAGCATGAGATAATGATTATATTATATCAAAGGATGCAAAGTGCATAATATGTGTATATGAATATCATTAATTTAAAATAAGAACCCCTTGGTTATGTATGCCAAGGTGAGACATAGGACAACATTAAATTATGACATGTGTCTCAATCTTATAACTTTATAAATAAAGCAAAAAATACTATAATTAATATTTAAGTAAACTAGTGTGAATAATAACTAAAAGGAAAATTGATTAGGTAATATACCTCATTCACACCAACAAATATTTTAAGTCATCTTAATTACTATGAGATGAGGGTACATTTGCACCTTGTCTTCATGAAAAAATGTTGATTTTAATAACTTAACATTTGTTGATTGTGTCACTTGGTTTATTGTGATGTTCTATTATTCGTCAATGATACAATTACCTAGCTATTTTATGAATATATCATTATTGATATTGGGAACCACATATGAATACATATATTTAGTAATGAAAAGAATGATTTTGATAAAATGTAATCTAGCTAATAGTTATTACAAATGAACTTAATTATCAAATATAATAATAAGAAAACATCATATGTTGAATAATATCCACATATTATCATTGGACATACTAATAACTTGTGTAAGACCAATTAGATGAAATATCATATTCCTAGTTAACAAGACTAACAAAAAGTTACTCAACATAAAATGTTTTTTGGTAAGCAAGAATAAATATATTAAAAAAATTATATTTTAGATCATAGCCCAAGGGTGAGTTGTGACATGGTGTATTTAAATGATTCACACACTCATATCTAGTTATTCCCAATAAGCATTGAAATAATGCTCAAGCATAAGGGGGAAGGATGCCACAACCCAAAAATTTTGGTTATCAATTGTTTATAATTCTATATATTCATGATATGAGATTTGAATAATTACTCATGCTTTATGGAGAGAATAGTAGAATTTTTGTTGTCATGATAATAATATTAGTATTGGAATGCTTTGACTAGGTTAGATTAATAATGATGGATTTTTCAATAATATAAAAATAATTAATACTAATTAAACTATGAATATATTTGTAATGTTCGATTAAAACTACTTCAACTAAGTTGAGAGTAAAAAATCAACAAGATAAATATTAAATGATACTAATGAGGATTAAAGATACCTTATTGTGTGGAAACAAAAAGTGGGGGGTTCAATTGCTATTGTTGTCATAGATTATAATAATAATAAATTAACTTACTTTTAAACAAGGTTTATAGTAATTTTATTAATTGATCTTATTGAAGCAACTCAAAATAATACCCCAAATTCATAGCTGCTACTATAAAATTAGAAAATGTTATCATAGTTTCAATTTAATATAATAGTTTAAGGCTTCTTTGGGGAGTAGTATATTTTGAGACATTATAAATATTAGAATTGTGAAAAATGAGAGCCGCAGGATCAAACAACGAACAAAGACACCTTCCACGCAAGAGATATACAAACAAAGAATTGCTATATTCATTGACAAGAAAAAACTACAACATGAACCTCAAAAATATTCAAGGAAAATAAGAGTCCTCAAAGGTTGAGAGTTCGAGAGAACAAAAGAGAGATAATACAATGAGGGTTGAGTGCTATATAGGAGCAACCCTAAATGGTAAAGGGATTAGATCAAGACAAGTGTCAACATCACATGCAATGAGATAGAATGATCTGATAATAGCTTACTTTAGTTAACATAGAAAAGCACTTAGTTAACTGAATAAAGAACTCCTAAGTTTAGTTTAAGTGCATGAGAATAAAATAGACTAATAATTAATTATTAGCTAATGCATGATTACACCCCCCTTAAGATGAACTTAGGGAGTAGCTAAAAAACCTAAAAAGAATGCATGATGGGTCTTGACAAACAAGGCTTGGTTAGGTACCCATGTACAAATGATAGATCTCTCAAAACTGGAGAAAAGGAGAAAACCACAATGGGAGAAAAACCCTCTCCAAAAGAGAGAAAGGCTAATGAAGGACTGAAAAAGCCTCCAAATCAAGGTGTGAAGGATTGAGAAGCCTCCAACCAAAACAATGTCCCAAAGAGAGGAACATGTAGAACATTGTTGAAGCACGAAGTAGTTGTAGACTGACATTGAATGATGACTGATATGGTGTTGAAATGAAGGACCTCATCTAAAACAAATGATGATTAGGATCACGATAACAAGAATATGCATGAGTTCTTACAACAACACTACTTGAGTCAAATGGAAAACAAAGGAAAAACATCTATAACTCAAAGATACAAATATCAAGATCAAGAAGACAATAATCTGCATAAGTTCCCCCAATGACACTACTCAAATTAGAAGAAAAACAAAGACAAACATCTGGAAGTCGAAGATATAGGTGGTACATGAATCTACGTGAGTGACCCTAGTGATACTACTCAACATGCAAGATGCAATTCAAAGATACAGGTACCAAATAGTCTTAAGAACATTGATCATGAGAGAGACAATAATTTGTATGAGTGTCCCCAATGGCACTACTCAAATCCGATGGAAAACAAAGGTGAACATTTGGAACTCGAAGATACAAATGACACATGAAACTGTATGATTGACCCCAACAACACTACTCAACATTCAAGATGCAAGTTGAAAATACAAGTACCCAATAGTCTTTGATCAAAGGTTGCATCCAAAAATAGGAATGCAAGAGTATCCATATGGTAAATGATCCATCTCCATGAAATGCATGTAACCAGCCACTAATGTACACTACATTTGAAAGTAAATAGCAACAAGAACTAGATACATAGATCACTCAAATCACAAAACTAAAGAAGCATTAACACCACCAGTAGAAACCCCCCATAATGCTGAAAAGGGAGAGCCATGATAGTAACACTAAAACTGTGTGAAACCAAGAAGTGCATGTAGGAGAAACAACTTGCAAATAAAAAGGTGTGCAAACTAAGGCACACACACATGAGGCAAGAATCACTAGGATTCACTGTTTTCATGGAAGAGACACTCACTTGACGAAGGTGTGATGGAAAACCAAAGGAAAACATCAACCCCCATGGCACTTTACATCATAGTGTGATTACAAAAGGCAGAACAAGATGTGCAAAATCCCCAAAAAGTATACACTAGAATGACACTTTATCTTAGTGCATCTACATAATAAGAAGTGCATACAGTGGAAGTCTATAATGTCCAAAAAAGGACTATGTGCTAAAAATATAATTATCTGATAGAAAATGAGGAAACTGATAGAACCATGATGAAGTACATGAAAAAACACGCACTTTCAAAAAAGATGGCACCCAAAAAGGAGTCTGGATGCAAAAGATATGGCTTGTTGAAGTCTCCAAAATGAGAACTAAATAGAAACAACACCTAGAAAATTGAATTATAGAAAAAACTAGAAGCTAAAACTAGAAACCACCTATACCATTACGAAGATCACAAAATTCGACCATGTTTCAAAAAAAATTACATTAGAAAAGACAACTGTATGGCCGAGATATGACCTCTAGAATATGAGGTGCAAAACTAAAAAGCCCAATGAAGAGGGGATAAGCAGGGAAAAAGAGAATCTCCACCAAATTGAGCAAACAAACTACCAAAAATAGAGGGCCACTAATTTTAGAGGTGTTCGATTTGCGTGTTGGGGAGGCTGTACGATGTCCTTGGCAATTTTTTTTTACTTTAGAAGCTCCCAACACCAAAATAGGTCAAATCATATATCAAAATTCATCGAATTGGCCTCTTGACTCCAATGGTGAGGTCCTTTTTGTGCCAAAATACAAATGAAAATACAACTACCCTTTGGATTTGAAAAAAACTACTTCAAAACCTCGTAGATTTGACCTCAAGAGTCCAAATTAGGCCAAACAAAATGTAAATATGAATTTTTTGATGACTTTGAATCCAATGAAAGACTATGTTTTGGTCCCAAATGCACCAAAAATTTTCCCACCTCAAAAATTTGCAAAAAAAAGCAAAGGGGATTCCAAATCTAAAGCTTGTAACCCTTGTTGAAGAAAAAAGCCTCATAAATCGAGAAGGGGTTCGCTGAATTGAGGCTTTGATACCATGTTAGAATTGTGAAAAATATAAGCCATAGGATCAAAAAATGAACAAAGACACCTTCCACGTAAGAGATCTGCAAATAAAGAATTACTATATTCCTTAACAAGAAAAAGCTACAGAATGAACCTCAAGAACTGCAAGGAAAACAAGAGTCCTCAAAGGTTGAGAATTTGAGAGAACATAAGAGAGATAATACAATGAAGGTTGGGTGCTATATAGGATCAACCCTAAATGGTAAAGGGATTAGATAAGGACAAGTGTCAACATTACGTGTGATGAGTCATAATGATCCAATAATAGCTCACTTCAATTAACATCGAAAAGCACTTAGTTAACTGAATAAAGAACTCCTAAGTTAATCTAAAGTACATGAGAATAAATTAGACTAATAATTAATTAAAGATTAATTAATTATTAGCTAATGCATGATTACTCTAACAATAAATATAGATATCAACTAGTCATTGAAAGATGAAATAATGGATTTTTCAATTCTATTAATCATAATCATGATATCGGTATGTACAAATTTTACCTTCAATAAAGTACAAAAAACACAACCTTCATGGATTATATGGGAATTCTTAGATTGCAACACAAACTAGAAGTGTGGCATGTGCATGGTATGTGTGTCTATGTGATTAAAGTTTGGTGAGAAATATAATTTACAAATATTTTGTGTTTAGATCTTGTCATATTGATCTTCATATTACATTTATGTTGGTAAGATATTAAACATTTGAGCTTGGTTGAATTATTTTTCAATTGGGGAAGGTAATATCAAATCAAAATCTACCTTAAGCTAGGGTAGTAATATGATAATTATGAGATATTAATTCAGGTAAAGAATCAATTATGATAATATTTAATTTAAAATTTTGTTTAATACCTCCCACAATGAACTCAACAAGACCACATAAAATGAGAGTAATGAATGAGAATACATAAGTAACTAGGATAACTAACTAGGATTTTGTTTAAGTTAGTAATCATATCAAAATAAAATCATGACAATTGGACATTGTAAGTGGGGAATTAAAGAGCATCAATGAAGTAAAATAGGGATACTCAGCCAATTAAGTGAGGAAACCACTTAGTGGGAAAATGTAATGAGTGAATTAAACTATAAGATAAGGGGATTGGGATTACAAGAGAAAGGGACAAGTCTGAGATATCATCATCTCTAGAAGAAATATTATAGGATGATAAATTATTAAGGGTTTTGTTTGGTATAATAGTTGAGTAGGGTACATGGAGTCTTAAACTCACTTAAAAATAAGAATGATGTTAAAAATGAAGCAAGTGGTGCATGAGAGATTTATAAGCAAGTTGAAAGAGGAAGCAATGGTGCTATGTGTAGCCACTAAATGCGTGGTGACAACCTTGATAGATAGAAGGTAGGATAAAATAGAAGTACAAGTGCATTATGGGATTTTTATGAATTAGAGGATAAGTTTTTAACTTTATTGAGTTTAATCAAGTGGTAGACACACTTGTTGTCAAAATAAACTTTGTCTTGGACTCTAGAAAAAGAAAAACCTCAAAATAATTATATTCAATGGGACAAAGAGGGAGATTTTGGTTAGGATGAAAGCAACATGAAATAAATTTGGAGTGCAAAGGAGGCGAGGAAGAATGAGGAGAACCATGGTAAGAGGTATGCATAAAAATTAAATATTTTTTTTCCTTTATGATATTAAGAGTGTGTTATGTCAATGAAAATAGATGATAATACCTCTATTGCACAATAGCTATGCTTGAAGTTGTGAATAAAAAAGATCAACTAATTCTTCCCAACTATGTAGCCCTAGTCTCAATTATTTTGATTTTAATGTTATTTACTTGATGAAAGAGAATTGGATTTTATTGATAAGTTAGATTAAGGGCATATAGTTACAATATTTTTTGTAGTAAGAATATTTTCATGTATAATAACTATAGACTTATGTGCCTACTTAACATCAATGCTATACTCTCTCTTTTGTAAATAAATTATGCTTATCTTCTAACATTACTTCAAAGGTAGGGCATTAAACCTAATAGATAAAACAAGGAACTTTCAATATTGTCATAATTATTTTTTCTTGATTGAAAATGAAATCACTTCTTCAATATTTGGTTAATTAGATAGTTAGAAAGACACAAAGCTATAGGTTATTGGTTTTCACAAGGACTCTCTTCATTTATAGATAGTCCAATTATTGTCAAATTAACATTATTTTATGGAAACACTTTAATCCAATATTATGATATATATTTATCTTGACCTCATCGTTTGTAATATTTTATATGTATGCTTTAATTAATCGTGATTCTTTCTTTGAGAAGAAATGGTATACCCATTTTGGAATCCCAAGCTCAAGAATTTATTATTTGAAATGCCAAGCTCGAGAAGGTAAGCACATTTTAAGAAAGAGGGAATTCTCAGCCCACATTTACAACTTACCATTTAGCATTGCCACCAGAGAGCGGTGAGATAAAGAGGTGTAAAGAGAGAGAGAGAGTGGTAGGGTGTGATGGATGGATATTAGATAGGGAATAAGAGAGGGAGGGAGAAGTATGGAGGGAGAGAGAGGGAGGTGAGAGAGAGATGAGATAAAGAGAAATAGAGATTGGTAGAGAGTGATGGAGGTAGAGGTAGGTAGATAGAGGGAGAGGAGAGATAGAGATAAGTAGAGAGGGAAGGGGGGAGGGAGGGAGAGAAATGGGGAGAGAGAGAGAGACATGGAGAGATGGATAGGTAGAGAGGTAGTTCTTGAGCTCAAAGGAGAGAGAGCCGAATAAAGGGATGAAGATAGTGAGAGAGAGGTCTAGAGTGTAATGGATAAATAATGAGTGAGATAGAGAGAGAGAGATGATGCAACTTAATAATTACTAGAATTTGACCTCTTGATTACTAAAATTTGACTAAGTCTCAAAAATTATAAGATCTTTCAAAAACTAGAATTTGCATTATAACTCCTAGAGATCCAAAAGTAGTCTCAAATATCTTGAAACTATATACATCAAATATAACTTAATGTATAAGAAATTAAATTCCCATATGTAAATGTCAAAAAATTTATGTACACAGTTTCCCTAAAAGATAATAAGAAGAAAGAGAAAAAAACACAAGAAAAAATTTCAATGCAGACCAAAACACGAGCACATTATAATGTGCTTGCGGTTTGTCAATGCATTCACAAAGCAAGAGTGTGTTATAACACGCTCACATTTTGTCAATGCATTCAAATAACATGAGTGTGCTATAATGCACTCATGTTTGTCCTGCTTTGGTAATCCCCAAGGATTTGCTTTGGATTTCCAACCCAAAGGCTTGGACTACCTTTCCAATGGCTAAAAACTTGTTTTTGTATATTCTACAAATTTTCACATAATCTCATTCATGCTAACCATCAACTTTGCACATGTTTCAAAGTCGAGTAAAACAAACACCTAGGTAATGTTAAGCTATCTCTTAGATATTTATCAATGTAATTTTTTTCACATTTTGACTATGTTAAGGCTTTCATCTTTGATTTCTTTTGTTTGTGTGTCTATTTTTTGTCAAAAACCAATGTTTGGTATTTTTTACTTTATTTTTTAACCATTCATTGAAATTTCAAATAAATTACATTTTTATAAACTAGACTCCATTCTACACATATTCAAAAAAAAGTATTTTCAATTAATTTTCAAAAATTATAGGGGTAGCATGGTCAAATTTATGTTTTTCAGGATGTGTCCACTTTGAAAATTAGTAAAAATCATATATTCATTAAAAAAAATTAGAAAATCAAGCATAAACTATATGCTATTAGCTAATTTCTCACCAAAGTGATTTTAAAAATACTAAAAGAAAGTTAACCTTTTGAGGGAGCCACAATAGACGCCATGTTATGTTTTTTGACAAAAACATGATCAATTTTTGTGGCTCCCTTTTTTCAACCCCTTAATCTCTACCATTTTCAAATAAAATTAGTAATTTAGAAAGTAGATTTGGAGCACCATGACCCTTGTTTTTGTCACATCTTAAAATTTTGAGTGTAACCATCGTTAATTTCTCATCCAAGGTTAGTATTTCCTGATTCCAAAAAAAAAGTGACCACTTAAGACCTCTTTTTGGCCCCTCATCTTTGTGCACTTATCCTATAAAGAGTTAAAATAATTTAGCTATTTTAGTCAAACAAGGTAAGCCAAATTACATGTTAGAGTTTGTTAAGAGATTTTTTTTTACTTTAGACATAAAATATGGTAATTCTTACCATATTCCTTAAGGTGTTTAAGATATGATTAATTAATCATTAACCAAAGAAAGGTGAACATTCAAGCACTTAAAAACTAAAGTTCTTAAATATAGCTATTGTAAATAGTTGCATCTATTAATGTGGCTATAGATATAAAGTTCATCAAAAATAATTCTATTGTACATTGATGTTGATATGTAAGTAATCATGATTTACATCCCTATAACTATACATATGTCTTTAGTTGTAATCTATAAGTGCATTTTTCATTCATTACATGAGTCTAGTTTAACAAGTTGATTTAAACAACCATCATTCAAAAAACCATGCTCTTAATCTTTTTACTCTTGAGAATGCTAGAACCAAGAGATCTATGATGTTTGACACTTTCAAAGCATCAATGATGAGATCATGTCTCTTGTTAGTGCTTCAAAAATTTTTGGGGTGGATGGGGAGAATTATGGGATGTCCTATGTGGCTATGGATTTCTTGGGGGCTTCGTTCGATTATGCTTACCTTTATCAACAAGGAAAATATTGCCCCCCTTCTTGTTCACGTTCTTCCCCTTTTGGGAAGGAGAGAGATGTGATAGTGAGAAGTTGAAAGCGAAGAATAAAGGTGGATATATTGAGAGAGAGGAGGGAGGGGGAGAGAGGTAGATAGGGATAGGTTAGATAGAGAAAAGTAGAGAGGGAAGATGGGTGGGACGAAGAGAGAGAAAGGGGGAGATAGAGAAAATTAGAGAGGGAAGGAGGGAGGGAGGGAGAGGTGAGATAGTGAAAGATGAGGGAAGGAGGGATAGAGAAAGAGATAATGGTGCTCGATAGAGAGTAGAAGAGAGAGAGAGAGAGAGAGAGAGAGAGAGAGAGAGAGAGAG
Organism: Sequoia sempervirens; assembly: GCA_007258455.2. Taxonomy (NCBI): domain Eukaryota; kingdom Viridiplantae; phylum Streptophyta; class Pinopsida; order Cupressales; family Cupressaceae; genus Sequoia; species Sequoia sempervirens. The sequence continues at coordinate 439,124,599 of VDFB02105785.1, read as the reverse complement.
AGAGAGAGAGAGAGAGAGAGAGAGAGAGAGAGAGAGAGAGAGAGAGAGAGAGAGAGAGAGAGAGAGAGAGAGAGAGAGAGAGAGGGAATGAGTGAGGGAGAGGTAGACATGGAGAGAGGGAGAGAATGGTGAGATAGAGAGTAGAAAGGAAAGGAGAGAGCAATATAATGATAGAGTGAGAGAGGGATAGGTAGAAATGGAGAGTGAGATTGAGAGAGAAATAGAGAGGGAAGGAGGAAGGTTAGGAGAGAGAGAAAGAGAGAGAATAGTGCTCAATAAAGAGTAGAGAGGGAAGGAGAGAGAGAGAGAAATATGTTAGGAAATAATGCATTCAACCCAAAAACTTAATCCATTTCCTACATAACCCCATGAGAGATAAACATGCATACAAGTAACCATAATGCATAGATCAAATAGACAAGCCACAAGATAACACAAGATATACCTTGGGAAAACCCTCAAGAGAGAAAAACCAGCTTCTAAAAGTATCCATACTCCATCTTATTATTTAGCAATAAAGCAATACAAAATTTACAATGAATACCTTTGAAGCATCAAGCCTTCCAATGTATCCTCATTTGTCCAAGCATGAAACCGCACATCCCATGCCCTGCTTCACATATGCACTCCTTAGAAAGACTCGATAATGATAGCCCACTCCCCCAACTAACCTTAACCACTAAACATGTGCTTGCTTTTATAGATTCAAGCTCACACAAATACAACCAAGTGGTAAGATAAAACCATGTGAATACAAAACCCCTAATCCTTTATTTAGTATTGGGTACTAAGTTTTCACTTTATTTAATATTTTCTCCAATATTAAATTATTATCACATGTCTCCCACACATTAAATAATAATACAATATTACAATACAACATAAAGTGGTCCCCAAATAATTACCTAGTGTGACTAACCACACCACCTAGGTGCATCCCAACTAAATAATTATTTAATTACAACATTATAATATATCAAATTATGCAATGGTTTACAACACCATATCCCAAAATTCTCCCACTTATTGTATACATTGCATAAGGGATCAATTAATGAAATACATCATCATAGCCATACATGAAACCACATGAACCTCCACAATGCTCTTGTGCTCCATCAAGATACCTACAATAAAACCAAAGTGACCACTATCTCAAGAAAGAAATCCTCTTATCCTCCAACGTGCCACCTATGGGAGAAAAGGAACATGTTAAGGTGAATATGCACCTATCTAAGAACACAAGCATCAAATCCAAGTGATAACAAAGGCTCCAAATAAGTTGCTACCAATTGAACAACCCACATGATTGGAAATAGAATCCGCAACACATTCTAATACATCCAACCATCCATACCTCTTGTGTATCAAAAACATCAAGAAACTCATGCCAACAACATATGCAACCCATAAATTGTAATCACAAGCTCCCTATATCAAATATGTTAATGAAAAATAAACATATCCAGTAACTCCCATTGTATAGGTAAAGTCAAAGCATATCAAGTATACCAATCAACACTATATCAAGGTATGATAAATAATCAACAATAAAGTATCAAGAATAATAACAATGATCCACACATGCAACATCAATAGCTGCATAATCTCTCACATGTTGCCACCATCCTTCCCAAATCATATAAACATGAAGCTCTAGGAAGGAACCATGAAGAGAGAAAACCTGTAAATCATAATGTCCTTCTACCAACACCTCAAGTGCAATGTTGTGTCAAGTATGATCTCCTAAAAACCTCAAATGAGAAGCCTCAACAATACCCAAAATAATGTTCAATCTCTTAGATCAAACAACATATGAATCATGTAACAATACCAACCATGGATTTAAGCCTCTCTAATCAAGAAGATAAAAATCAAAGTAACCATTCCCAAATCAAGAAATCATCCCATAAAACATCTCCTAAAATCCTCATCAATGAATGATAACATAAACTCAAATGCACAAGGAGATAACCATGCCAAACATATCTCAAAATGAATCCTCCAAAACTAAATATCCACATCTGAAAATCTATATCCATGAAAGATAAAGCAACATAAAATCATGCTAAACATTCCTCAAATGAGTCTCCAAAATCAATCACCATGACTCTACCTAATCCCATAAGAAATCAAAGCACGAACAAAACACATTTGAAATAAATAATGGGAAAATTCCTCTCAAATGATAAACTACGGAGTAGAATAAGAGGGGAATGACAATGCTCCTCCACGATAATCAAGTCATCATGACTCAATCCAAGAAAAATCTCCTCTATTGATCCACCATGAACTCACGTCCATATTCAGGTAAAAGCTCCTTGGACTTCCTGTTGAAACCTCCAAAGAGTAACCATCTCAAGAAAATGTCTCTAATCCCAAGAGAATTCTAGCCTCACCTACGTCTCCAAGCATCCATGAGAACTTGTAACCGATCAATACATTCCAAACTCCAAATGCAACATAGCACCATTAAGAATTAATCAAGCAAATGATCATGCAATCAATACAAAGAGAACCACCAAGATCAATGTCAAAGATCCAATCATAGAATCAAGAACCTATCATGACATCATGATCTAACGGTCACATGCACCAGTGCATACATCCCGGTATCAAGAGAACATGCACCATGCCAAACTATAAACTAGTACCAAGAGTAAACCATGACATAATAACAAACACACTCTAAACCAAGAAACCACATCTCCAATCATATGAAAATAACCATTACCAATGATGGATCCACGTGACTGCCAACAACTCCCATTGACCCATGATATCAAGCTACACATGTCACTGTGACAACCATCTCCTTCATGAAGATCATCCAAGTCTACACACATAACTGAAATGCCATTAACATCAAGTGAAACCAAGATCTCCAATCCAAGAATATACATACAACCACCAAAAAACAATCAAGAACCAACCCTACACCACCAAGTCATGACTATCAAAAGCTCCCACTATAAGTGTATAACCAATGAATGTACCAAGCTATCATGACATCATGATAAAACTACATGATAAAAAGCCCCATCAACCAACTAATCAGGTACTCTAACCATCCATCCTCTCATCCCAAAGCAACATACCAATGCAAAAATGACCATAGACAAAACCAACTAACAAAATTTACATGAACACTGAAACAATCTCGTGGATATAGACAATCCACATCGAATCATCCCACTGCAACTAAATGGGTAATCAATCCATACAATTTCATAACTCATAGATACCAAACAATGAAGCATGCAAACTCATTATCACATTAGTAACCTACAAACTGAGATATCAAATAAGATAATCCTATAGACTTCAAGACTCAAACACCAAATCAACCACAAATTTGATTTTCCAATCATGTCCACAAATGAATAACCATAGTCAAGGACCTAAATAAGAATCAAGAAGATAAGAACAATCTCCTAACACCAAACCAAATCACCACCAAACAACCACATACATGATCATGCCATGATAATGCATAAATGTACCTGCATACCCATGACACCATAACCATAGCCATCATTGTACCTGCACTCAACTATCACCCATACGAGACTCCAAGTCTCCACTTGTGTCAAACCATGTCCTCAAAACCAAAGACAACTTGTGTACCTATCACCATCAAATTCCAACTCTAAAAAACATCTATAAACCTGTACCAAGAAGCACCAAACTGATAATCATTTATACCATGATAAGTATCATATAAAAACATGTACTCCCTCAAGGTTTCACCTCTTGACTCATCTGAATGCTCACACAATCACACCCCAAATCTTAGGCACCTACAAGTGATCAAACAAGTACCAAACTCATCTTGCACCACAAAATGATAAATGATTTGATCCACTATGTATTACACCACATGCTCTTCAATGCCTATTTGAAATTGAAAAACTGATTCTGTATGCAAAATTTATGCTCAAAATAGTGCAACCAAGAACATCTGGCTTACAAACTCAAAAAACTAATCAAAACTATAAAACCAGGAAACCAAACATATACCATTGTGTAGTTCTTGGAACCACCTTTCCAATGAGAATAAGAAGTCAAAAATCCAACATCTTGAACAAAATTTATGCAAGTTTGAAAAAAATGTTTGATTTTCCCATGTAGAGGAGCATCTAGGGGCCCTTGGGCTAAGCCACTAGCAGCCCCCCAACAGCGATGGATGGCTAGTGGTGCTCGGGCGGCGGAATCCAAAACTTTATTAAATTTGTTTTAATTTCCAAGAACTTTTATGGAGTCCAAATGAAATTAAATTTCATTAAAAATTTGAAATGGCATTATTTTTAATTTAACCAGCAGATTAAAAATGTTTTAAATTTAATTTTAAAAGCGACAAATTTTTAAAAAAGTTTTTGTGGTTATTATTTTTTGGGGAATGTTGCCAGTGGGACCTGTTAGTTGGAGCTGGTAGCCCGCCGACATCACCACTAGCAAGGCACGACTCTACCAATTTGTGGACTAGTAGGTCGTACGCTTGTCAGGCGTGGCTGGCTATGGCAAGGAGGTGTAATGTCGTAATATTGCACCCCCTACAATTTCACATACATTCTTGTATCCACTTTAGTGTCCACTCCCTTCGCATTTATGTAGGCTCATTTTAGCCCCTACATTAGCCTTTTTCCATCTCAGGATGTTCAGGACCCCTTTTCAATAGCTACCTTTGTGTGTTAGCTTTGTGTCAAACCTTGTGATTTTCTCATTCTCTTTGTTTTGTAGGGTGATTTGTTTGGACACGTCCGCGTGTCACGCTAGCGTCCCATGACATTTTGACATTCAAACAGTTATTTTCAAGTGCCTTGCCACTTGTCAGCTAATTTTATTGATGATAATGGCCTGAGACACCTTGTAACAGTTTGAGATCCTTCTTTCCCTCCTATTCTCTCTTTAAATGCTATCTTTTCAATCCATTTGGCCTTCTTTGGTTCTATCTTGAACTCTCTTCTCCTTTCTTGGATATTTTCTCTCTCTCTCTCTCTCTCTCTCTCTCTCTTCTCACTTTCTTAAGCTTGCATAACTCTCTAAAAATTTCTACAACACTCTCTAAAGATCTCACAACACTCTTTGACACTCTCTTGGCTCTCACAGCTCTATCTCTCTCCTTGTCTTCCTCAAGCCTTGCAGGTGATATCTATCTTGTGCCTTGTATGTTTAAGCATCTTGGGATTTCTCACATCCCCTATCTATTGCATCTCTACTTCGTGAGATGGATTCTCCTCCTTGAGTGAGGATTCCTTTTATCACTCTTGTGTTCATTTCATTTATGCTTATTATTTCTCTCTATCTATTTGGCTATTTGTGGAGATGGGAACACCGAAATGGGTGTTTGACTGAGGAAAGCACCTAAATAGCCCCAACATTTTCCCTCGGTCTTTTGAGTGTAGGTATTGAATATATTTATTTTTTGGAGGCTTCATCGCTTGGGTTGTTGTAAGCATTTTCTATCTCTTATTCGCACTTTATCATTTACATATTACTCAGTTTACTTCACTTTATCTTAGTTCTACTAATCTTTGTTACTTTCTCACATTCTTAAGAGTTCTTAGCACTCATAATAGAAGTAGTCATTTAGTTTTTTTCTATGACATTCTCAGTTTTAGGTCCATATGAGACGCCAACACGCCTTTAGGACTCCAACGCATCACGTTGTTGTTCACTTTTTGCATTGTCGTCCTTTGGTTAAGAATTCATCAGTTTGTCTAGAAGACCCTTGTGACTTACTCATTCTAATTTTGGAACTTTCACTTTGTTCCTTGAGGTATTTTGAGGTAGTTTAGGGAAGTTCGTTCCCTGGGACTCTCTTGAGAGTAAAGAGACTCATGAACAACAATTCTCCATTCTCTACAGGAGGGTACAGAGGTGGCTCCTCCCTCTCCCAATTTTTTTTTTTTTAAGTTTTTCAAATGATTCTTAACTTTTAACATTTATTTTGCAAGAATATTTTTTTAAAATGGGTTGATAAACAAAATTTCAACATTTTAACTTTTCACCCTATCTGCAGATTTGACAACCATCTGGCCAAGGGCTGTAGACATTTAACTTCTCTAATTTAGGTCAAATTTTATGTTATTTTTTTTGTCTCAGGCCTCTTAGATCTAATGGTGAGGTTCATTTTGTCTCAAGAGGTCATCCATGAAATTTTCCCTACAAAACCCTCAAATGAAAACTCAAACCAAGAAACCTCTTTGATCCAAATTTTGAAAGCTTCAGATTTGCAATAAACCTAATAAATCTTGACAACCCAAAAGACAAAATTTGTAAACAAACACATGCAACATGTGTTCCATATCTTGTAATGTCTCAAATCTAACATGCATAGCTATGGCATCAACTTTGCAAAAAAAATCTCTCAAACTAGGGTTATAACAAAAACCCATCAGCCATGAAAGCTTTCATACCACTTGTTAGGAAATAATGCATTCAACCCACAAACTTAAGCCATTTCCTACGTAACCCTATGAGAGATAAACATGCATACAAGTAACCATAATGCATTAAAGATAAAATAGACAAGCCACAAGATAACACAAGATATACCCTGGGAAAAGCTTCAAGAGGGAAAAAATTGGCCTCCAAAAGCATCCATACTCCATCTTATTATTCAATAATAAAGCAATACAAGAGTTACAATGAATACCTTTGAAGCATCAAGCCTTCCAATGCATCCTCATGTGTCCAAACATGAATCCACACATCCCATGCCATGCTTCACATATGCACTCCTCAGAAAGACTCAATAATAATAGTCCAGTCACCCAACCAACCATAACCACTAAACATGTGCTTGCTTTTATAGACTCAAGCTCACAAAAATACAACCAAGTGGTAAGATAAAACCATGTGAATAAAAAAGCCATTAATCCCTTATTTAATATTGGGTACTAATTTTTCACTTTATTTAATATTTCCCTAATATTAAATTATTATCACATGTCTCTCAAACATTAAATAATAATACATGCTATAATACAACATGAAGTGGTCCCCAAATAATTACCTAGTGTTACTAACCACACCACCTAGGTGCATCACAACTAAATAATTATTTAACTACAACATTATAATATATCAAATTATGCAATGGTGTACAACACCATATCCCAACAGAGGAAGGTAGGGAGATTGAGAGAGAGGGAAGGAGGGAGGGCGAGGTAGAGATGGAGAGAGGGAGATAGAGAGAATTATATAGGGAAGGAGAGATAGAGAGGGATAAGTAGAGATAAATAATAGTGAGATAGAGAGGAGAGGAGAGAGAGAGAGAGGGGGGGAGGAGAGATAGAGAGGGAGAATTAGAGAGAGAGAGAGAGAAAGATGGAGACAAAGAAAAGGAAGAAGGTTGGTAGATTGAGAGAGAGAGAGAGACTAGGAGAGAGCGAGAGAGAGATGGAAGGAGGTAGGGAGATGTAGAGATTGAGAGAAATATATAGAGAGAAGTATTTAAGGAGAGATGGAGAAATGGGAGGAGGGAGGGAGAAGTAAAGAGATAGATAGAGAGAGGGAGAGGTAGGGAGGGAGAGAGGTGTGAGATAGAGAGAGAGGAGGGAGGGAAGTGAGATAGAGAGAATGAGAGAGGGAGAGGGGGAAGGAGGAAGGTGGAGAGATTGAGAGAGAGGAAGGAGGGAGGGAGAGTGAGAGAGAGAGGGATAGGTTAGATAGAGAGAAGTAGAGAGGGAAGGTCAGAGAGAGAGACAAAGACAGAGATAGAGATAGAGATAGAGATAGAGATAGAGATAGAGATAGAGATAGAGATAGAGATAGAGATAGAGATAGAGATAGAGATAGAGATAGAGATAGAGATAGAGATAGAGATAGAGGCAGAGACAAATAGAGAGAGACACAAAGACACAGAGAGATAGAGAATTATATAGGGAATGAGAGATAGATAAGGAGAACTAGAGAGAGTGCATGAGAGAGAGGAACAAAGAGGGAAGGAGGAAGGTTGGGAGATTGAGAGAGAGGGAGAGAGGGAGAGGTAGAGATGGAGAGAGATATAAGTATATAGGGAATGAGAGATAGAGGGGGAGGGAAGGAGAAGTATAGAGAGAGAGAGGGAGAGGTAGGGAGGGAGAGAGAGGTGAGATAGACAGAGGGAGGGAGAGAGATAGAGAGAAGTAGAGAGGGAAGGAGGGAGGGATAGAAGGAGAGATAAGTGAGATCAAGAGAATGAGAGAGAGGGGGAAGGAGGAAGGTGGAGAGATTGGTAAAGGGGAAAGGAGGAAGGTGGAGAGATTGGTAAAGGGGGAAGGAGGAAGGTGGAGAGATTGAGAGAGAGAGGAGGGAGGGTGAGAGAGAGAAAGAGGGGGAGATAAAGAAAATTAGAGAGGGAAGGAAGGAAGAAAGGATACACAATGAGTGAGATAGAGAGAGAGGAAGATGATATAAATTTTTAATTACTAAAATTTGACCTCTTGATTACTAAAATTTGGCTATTTGAAAAATTATAAGATCTTCCAAATACTAGAATTTGAATTTTAACTCCTAGAGATCTGAAACCACTCTCAAACATCCTGAAACTATATATATGAAATATAACTTAAAGTATAAGAAGGTAAATATCCATATGTAAATGTCAACTTATACTTAAATGTTTATTTCGTGTATATAGTTTCCCTAAAAGATAAGAAGAGAAAAGAAAGAGAAGAAAAAAATTCAATGCAAATCAAAGCGTGAGCTTGTATTTTGTCAATGCATTAAAAAACACACATTTTTTGAAATTCAAACCATAATGCAAGTGCATTATAACACACTCATGTTTTGGCTTAGTCACTACCAACCCATAATGTGAGTGTGTTTTATTATAATGCCTCACGTTTTTGCTATTTTGGGATGAAAAAGTAGAGTGGCCACTTTTTGGCCTCCCATCTTTGTGCACCCACCCTATACAAACATGTTTTTATATTTGGCTTACTTGTCTCTAAAATCATATCACTAAAAGTGTTAGGAAAAAGGGTGTCTCAACCTTGCAATTATAACAGGTTAATATATTGAGTGCGGGGGGTTGCAAGGGGGGTACCCTTTTGCAGGGGTTGGGGGATGGCCACCCAGCTAGGCGTTTGGGGGTTGTGCCCCTAAAAGCCACATTTTATGTATGTTTCATTATTGTAAATCTAGACTGTTTATCATTAGTTCTCAGATCTGATGGTAGATATTTTGTTAAAGAAACCCTATTTTATGAAGGAATTGTATTACAACTATATATTATGGTGTATTCTAAGAGTATGATAGTTGTTGTGTTGCCTCTAGATCCCTAATTGGTGATGCTCCTGTGAGAAGCTTGCTCTACAAGTATACTGTAATCTTCGTGATTTTTGAATAATATATTAGGTGACTTTAAAAGTGTGGGGTTTTTCTATCGAAAGAGTTTCCTCATGTAAATTACTGTGTTGTGGTATGCATGACATTTGTGTTTATTTCTATTTAAGTTTTTGTAACTATTGTAAATATTTGTAAAGTTTTGTATTACCCTCCTCTCAAGGTTAGTGTAGGAAGTTATTTCTCTACCTTAACTTCCTTACAAAAGGAGTAAAGATTAGATAAATTAAGCATATTGTATGCTTTGAATAATATAGTCATAGTTGTGTTGCAATTGATTCAACCACTATTTAGGCATACAATATCTTAAAAAGGGTTGTGTACCTATGTTGTGTTTGACTTATATAGTTATTTGAAGTGTGTAGATTTTGAAAATAAATGTGTCATTAGCCACATGAAAATTTATCGATAGAAGAACTACATTCCATAAATATCCTAGATGGATTGTGTAGGCAATGTATGGTAGATGGACTTAGGGAAATAAACCAAGTATATGAATTCTATGTGATGTCTAAAGCTTTTAGTATTAACTCAAGAATGTAAGTTTAAGTATAATATTTTTGTCTCTTGGGAAAATACATGTGTATTGTGTTAGAAAAAAATATTCTATGAATTAGAAAATACTTTAGGATAGCTTAGAAATAATTTATTGATTGGCCCTACCTATCAAGTTACTATAGTTTAAATGTAGAAAGAGCACATGGTGACCTATAATAAGGATAGTGCGGCTTAAAATAAGGATATTGTGGTTTACAATAAGGAATTATATATGTACATCAATAATTTAAAATTAATTCTTAGGAAAGGGTGGCTTAGAGTTTTGAGCCTCTACACTCTACTTGAGTTGTTTGATGATGGCTTGAGTAAGGCAATGAAGCAAGCAAAATTGAAGCTTGGTGTTCATTTTAGATATGTAGATGAAGTAAGTTTATAAAATGTTGTTAAAGAGGATGGTGGATACTCAAGTGTCAAAGCAAATGCTAAAATTAGATGCATAGGTGCCCATATGGTTGTTGGTTATCCTAAAATTGTGATGCATAAGGGTGGCAAATATTTCCTTGTAATAGTCTAAATTTTGATGAGATTCTTTTTTTTCAATTAGATGTGATGACTTTAAAACATAGGGGTTTTTTCATTATAAGGGCTTTAGGGAGAATTGATTGTTATGAGCGATTGAAGGCATGGCCCTTAGTAGAATGTAAGGTTTTTGATGTGTATGAGATAGTTTTGTGAGCATGTTTTTTTATCTATTTTTTAAAATGTATAAGCTTATTTTATAATACTAAAGAGGTGAGAGTCTTGATAGAACACTCATTTACTAGAAAAACATAAAATAATATTTTTAGTGTATATTTTTTCTAAATGTTGTTACTTTTTTAGAATTATATGATTATAAAAATTACCTCTAAAATATAGAATAGGTAGCAGAAAATTAATAAACCAACATAAATTCTCTTAATTACATATGACAACGAATTTTAAAACATCTTCTATATTGGATTAGTTTCTATGATCTATCAAGATTTTTAAATCCTTCCTATGATAGTTAATCATGAAACTATCTTTCATATCTGCTTTCACTATCCCTAATCTTTGGACTCAACCAAGTTGAATTATCTTCCAAGGAAGTAATAGATCATAAATAGAAATAGTAAAGAATATACGCAAAGATCTAAATTAAGAAAAAAATCAAATTTTAACAACCTATTAAATTATAATTGATTAATCAAAATCACGTGTTTAGATGTTTATTTTATTATAAGTTTATATTAGATGTTGATTATTGGTCATTTAATTTTATTTGAGTAGTTATTTTATTTATTTATTTAGTTATTTTTACTATTTTGAAATTATTAGAAAATTAGGGAAAAAAACTTGGGAAGCAAAACTTACCTAAAAAAAACTTTAAATGATGTCAATTTTCTTGTAAATGTGTGATACTTTAAGACATCATTTAATTATAATCATATTTTCTCCCTCCAAGAACTTTTACATGGAATGATTTGCATTTGCATCAACTATACAAATGGTTTGTTAGTCTAGTGCAATATTAGCTTAGTCAAGTTTAGAGTTGAAAGAAAAAAGAGAAAGATGTCTTTGTATATTAGAGGAAGGCAATCGAGAAGATATAATAGATCTAGGGATTTTATAATTGATTATCATCTAAGATACTCTATTAATAATAAAATAAATCCTTACAAAAAAAAATTGAGACATTCCAAAAATTAAAAAGGGATAATTTCCTTACTACTTCATTAGGAAACTAATGAACATGACTATAGATGAGAAGTTACTATCCTAATCATTGGTTGCAAACAAGGAGGTGTTATCCTTTCCTAGATATGATACTAAGAATAGAATATATATATATATATATAGAAGCTATATATATATAGTGGACAGGGATCTCATATGCAGGGGACTAGTTTTGTCCTAGCTCGCCCTAGATACCCAAGATACGGGCCGCTGGGACACCCCTGTAGTAACAAAAAAAGAATAGAAGTTATATCATTTAAGGAAATTTTTATGAAGCAAAAGGAAAAGTCGTTGTGAGTGATCCCTTGAGAAGCATTGATGAAACAACTTTGTTCCAGAAAACAATCAACATGATAGCTCTTAAGCCAACCACTTGAATTGGGATTTGTCATCATGGAACAAGGTTATGTGAAACTACATCATATTGGAGAAGCATGAACGAAAAAACTATATAACTATCTTCAAACAAGGAGCTATAATGGGAAGTTCGTGTATTTTATTAAATATTTTTAGATAACTTTATTGCAATAATCTAGTTATCTTTGATTAGCATAACAAAGACTTAGCTTAGGAAGCATGTAGGCATGATATTATCTAGATATGTAATATCACTGAGATTATTAGTAATGTAACACAAATAGTTTTAATATTAGTTACATTTTGAAGTTAGGGATATGTTATGGAGACACTTTTAATAAAAGGAAAGAGTTAGGATTAGAGTTTTTTTTTTTTACATGTTATTTTCATGGGATTTTATCTATTTTTGAAAGATGGAGATTAGTTAAAACCTAACTTGTTTGTAAAAATATTAATTTTTTAGAATAAGATTTAAATGGTATCTTTTAGTTTCTCAATATTAAATAAATTTGTTTGGGCTAGTACAAGACAATTTTACTAACATTAAATAGGTTATAATATTAAGATGAGGTTGTCCAATAACTTAGGGTTGGATCGTTAGATGTTTTTGAGATTGAGAGTTTATGCTATTTCTTTAATCATGTTTTTAAATCTTGAATAGTTGAGTATCTTTGGTATTACAAGTTTAGTTGATTTTTTCAGTGATGTTTCTAATGAAAAGCTCTAAGGTATAACATAAGAGAACAAAACTTCTTATTGAAGGAATTAGTCATTCTTATGCATTGTTCACTATTTGATTTGATTTTTAATTTTTTAAATTTTTTTAATTTCTTCTATTATGATTCAAGAAATTTATATTCATAGCAATTGATAAATAAATAAAATTTAAATACGCCATGCAACATTCAAGTTGAAAAAATTCATATGCACAATGAAAATGAAATTATAGAAAATGATTATTACAAATATCTATTGTATATAATTAATTTAAGAATCACTAAATTATACATTTGAGCCTTAAAATATTCACTTGTATATTGTGCCACTTCATCTTACCATCACTTATTTAGATAAAAAAAAGTTTATATTGATATCATATTCTTATCAACTAAATCAAACTAGATTTATTATTCTCGATTTATACAAGGTATTATCCATAACATTTTTGCGTTATATTAATTTACTATATAAAGTATACAAAATTAAATTATTTTTTAAGTTTATTAATTATACAAATAATCAAATGTTAAAAAATATTATCATAAAAGAAAATATAATTAAAAATACCACCATAAATTCTATGATGCTTGAAATGAACTTTGAAATATATTAAATCCAATTCACATAAAATTATTCAATTAAAAAAACATATATAATAAAACCAAATCAATGTTCATACTAATATTAAGAACTAAAAAATAAAAATAAATTATGTCATTTCAATATTTTAGTTGTATTAAAATTTGAATAAATTTCCAAATATTTTAAAATGCTTAAATTCAATGCAATGCATGAATGATTGTTAATTTTAAAACTTAAAAGAGAATACATATAAGAGATAAAATATTTAAAGTGTAATTTAAATGAAAATAAAGATATAGATCAAATTAAATTAAATAGAATTGAAAAAGAGCAATAAAATAAGATAGAAAATGATTATTTAATATATGTATGTTTATTTTTGAAGTTAAATCATAATTTTATAAAAATAGCTTTTAGATATGAAAAATAATGATTAATGCATATGAAAAAGGATGACAACTAATAAATCAAAAATTAATATTTTAAAAAATAGATTATATGAATAGATCTTAGTGCTTAATTACAAATATTTTTAATAATAAAAGAATTATATTGATGCTAATTAGACATGATGAGGAAGAAGCTTTGCTACAATCAAAGAGAATACAAAATTGGAAGGACCAGTTGACACATCATTATAGATTGAAGGACATCTAAGTCAAACAAGTATACGAGAATAAAATAAATTTTAAAGGAATTGCTAGAAAAATTGAATAGCAACAGATTAGCATGCATTATCTTGAATCAAGTTTAGAAATCTACTAAACTCCAACCATTGATTGATCTCGTCTCCCAAAAAAAATTATGCTTTCTTGAAATCTATTGTCAAGGGCCCAATTGGCCAACCAATCTATTGACTTATTGGTTAAGCATTGAATGTGATAGAAGGTGACCCACATAATCTTGCCAAGGGCATTGTATACTTGCTCTCTCTTGATAGCCAATACCTAACCTTCAACATTGTTCCTTCAAAAAATGCTAATAATAAGATATGAGTCACCTTCCACACAAATAGTAGAGGAGGGAAGCCAAGAAGAGCCTAAAATATACCTCACCACAGCTTCAATTTGGCCAGTATAGTATGTTATAATGGCAATGGGGGAGCCAATATTTTTTTGCAAGATCCAACCAAAAGTAATTGGTCTAGGATTACCCTTGTCAACACCAGTAAAGTCGAGTTTTCATAATCCATGGTCAATCTTGGTCCAAGAGAGATCTTTAATATTCTAAACATTGGCTTTGTTTCTTTTGGGGCTAAACTAATTTTTGTCCACATTAGATCTTATAGCCTCCCAATAGTTTAAAATTTTTATTGCTTGTGTCGAGAGCTAAATGTGAGAAAAGTGCACTTTAGAGTTTTTCCATGTGAACTTCAAACTTGCTTGAACTTATTATTTACTGGAAGTGAGTTATGTGAATATCCTCGTGTTCCTTTCAAGCCATATGCTTCAAACAAGCATAGGTGCGATCAAATTTCATAAGTTAAAGAAGAGTCTTTCCTTTGAAGTGGGCTCTCCATTCAACCATTAGTAATTCAACAAATAAAAATATATATATATCTAGTTAAATTCTAGCTAAAATTGTATAATCAAGCACTAAACATAAATATTTGTGTATATGAAAAGGAATGACAAAACCACTAAATTAAAAAATGCACACATGTATATACACTATACAAAGATATCTTAGTGTTGTTTTTGATATAGGAAAAAATAGATTTTGAAGGAACCTGGAACCCTTAAACAAAAAAGAGCAAGGCTACAGAAAAGACAGCAACCAACCAGTGAAAAAGACCAGCTCCAAAACAAGACCAATTAAGATTTACATTTAACATTTTTCTTGTGGGAGCGGAGAGTCATGTCAAAAGATGACCGAGAGGATTTATCTTTTTTTCCCTTAACTATCCAGCCATCTTCCACAAGCACCGCCTTACCGTGCCACGCCAACTCACTACTTTCATGAAGATGAAAGCCAACAGCCAAAGTATTAGGGGTTACATCTTGATTCCTTTAGATAGATAAAGACTTTTCTGAAGAGCCACCAGATAGGGAAGCCAAAGCACATTCCCTAGAAATGGCAATCGATGAATCAATAGGGGTTGCCTTAGCAACTCCGCCATTTGAGACAACCGAAGGGGCGTCCCAAGACCCAAAGATTGAGAAGCAACCACCTCGCGAACTAAAGGGGTTTCAACAAGATGTTCAATTTCAACAACCCCACCAGAAGAGACATCCGAAGGGGATACCTCTCGAACTTGTGATTCTGAGGCAACCACCTCAGAAAAGCTCCTATGTTGATTAGCATTCTTCTCAACCGTATAATGTTGTTGAGAGGCACCTTTCCACCATGCAGTTGAAGCATTTTTCTTGAAACCACATTGTGCAGCAGCGTGACCTGTTTTAAAACATCTTCTATAGCGGAAGGGAATCCCTTCATAGTCCAAGGATTGTTTCCAAGAACCCTTTGAAGTTTTAATTAAAATTTCAGTAGGCAGCCCTTTTGAAACATCCATTTCAACCAAAATTCAGGCAAAGGTGGAATGAAGTATGTCAGAAGTAGCAGCATCTACCAACAAGAAATCACCTAGGGCATCATCCACATCTTCCAAAAGGGGGTCAAACCATAAGTGGAGGGGGAGGTAAGGCGGCCAAACCCAAATCGGGATCTTGCTAAAAGTTTCAGAAGCAGGGTTGAAATCAGCATGCCAAGGCTTAATCAACAACAAAAATTTATTCTCCCAACTAAAAAAATTATCACATAGAATAATGTTTTTGTCCTGAGCATTGTCAAACTTAGCCACAAAAAACCCCTTAGCCATGGGGAAAATAAATTTTTTACCAGAGATTAGAGGCTGCCATTCATTGGAAATCCAAGAATGCAGCTGAGGGAGATTGGGCCAAAAGCCCTTGAATCGACAAATCACTCCAGTCTCAGAGAGCTCAGAGATGTTCTCCTCTATTTCCACTTCTGTCTCCACCTTCAGATCCACTGAAACCACATTGGAGACAGGGACAAACCCTCCAGTATTTTCCCTTCCATTTCGAAGCCGCACAGAAGATCTAGCCACAGCCAAATGGTCACCGCCCCTACAACGACCACCACTAGGCCTTGAACCAGAAACTTTCGTTGTAAAAGCTCCTCCGCAATCATTCTGGGAGCCATTCCTACCACAAATGCCCGCGCCAGTAGCACCCTACAATAGAGCACGGGACGCCGCTAGCGAAGGGTTTTCAAGAGAAGCTTGGGGCACCGCCTACGTAGGATTTCCATGAGAAGCACATGACGCCATCTCGAATTTTTTTTAGATATCTTCGTGTTGTTAAGAACCTCATATGTAATAATAAAAATACTCAAATATATTCATAATATATCAAACTCTTGGAGTTATGCCAATACCATATAATGCTCCTCATTGGAAGAGGTTACTCTGAACTATATCTCCAACATGAGATACCATCACACACAATACTCTTCATATATCTCATGACTTTTTTGGCTACAATGTATAATAATCAATTGCCTACCATTACCACTTTCCTACATATAGATGAGATAAATATATTTTTTGTAGTTATTTAATGAAATGATTTACAAAATATATGCACTTTAATCCTTTATTATTAATACTCAATACAAAATAATGCCATATTCATAAATACATTATAATTGTATTACAAACTTATAAAATAACATAAAAATAAAATAGAAAAATATTCATATAACATTCACAATCTTTTATTCATCCAAAAAGAAATTTTGAAAATGCTACCTTCGACTCCCTTTCTTGATCATGGTTAGTCCTCGGCTAGGCATGATCTCATGCTCTTGGATCTATAGGTTTCAGCCCTAGGTGATGCCACAAGCCCTCTCCTATTGCGTGACTCACCTAGTTACTAGTGGACTAGGTTTACAAAAGTTCTTGGCATTGCAAAAAAGGTCTACGACATTCAAATTAATTTGGATTCTCGTTGCATGAAGGAGCCTTCTCTCCACATATTGCCCTCGGCTAATCCTCCCACCAGCAACAACATTGTGTTGGGCTTGAGTTCAAAGTCGTTGCCCTCATCTTCTAGCGAAGGATTTGAGACTTACTTTGATGACAATTGGTTGCTATATTACTACTAGTGTTAAGGTTACTTTAGGGCCTAAAGGTCAACCTTCCTATGTGAACATTGTTGTTTTTGGGTTCCTCATCATTCTTAGTGAGCTAAATTGTGTCCCCTTCCCTATGCACAATGCTCCCTAATGGTGGTTTATGGGTAAGATGTTCTTGAAAATTAAGACTTCTGCCTGCATAGGAATTTGGTTTGCAAATTCAATAAATTTTGGCCTTCCCTTCTTGATCTTCATAAATGGGTCTTGGATATTTGGAGGCCTATCATCAAGGGAAAAATCAAATTATTCCCTTGTGTCAGGGGTTTCTTTATTGCATTTTTTACTCTTCGAAGGACAAGAATTTGGTGTTTGATGGTGGGTTGTGGTTGTGGGGAGAGCACTCTATCTTGCTCAAGCCTTGGACTACTTTTTTCAATCCCCCTTCTAAACCCCTCAACGTTAGACCTATGTGTAAGCTCACCTTCCAAATCTTCCTCTTTAACTTTGGGAAGATTCTTGTTATGAGGCCATTGACAACTCTATTGGATGCTTCCTAAAGGTTGACTTTTTCACTTCTTTCATATGTCACTCTACCTTTTCCCGTATTTTGGTGGACATTGATATCTCGAAGCCTCTTCATGGGATGTGGTTTTTTTATGGTGGGAAATAGGCCTTGGACTTAACCACTTGATTACAAGGACCTCCCCTTTCTATGGAAGGGATGATTTACCATCAATCAACTAGCTACTAATTGTCTGCTCTCCACATGCAAGGGCACAACAATGTGGTGGAAGAATGCTCATGAAGATCACTTGACTATTCATGCCTCTCTAGTTGCAAACTCCTCTTTGGACAAGTCTTCACATGGTGTTGGTTCTTAGGCACCTAGTGTGATTAAGGCAAGTCCTACCCCTACTGCTCTATTGGCTCCCATTGGTGACTCCCATCCACCTCCAATTCTGATCACTATTATCTACTATGCCTTCATCTTTAGCTTAGCTTGAACCTATTCATGTGGTGGCAATTTGATGTTTGGATTCTCCACCTAATCATTCCAATGTTCCTTTTGAGCACATAGATGGGCCCTCTATGGAGGAATCTCCACCTAGTTTTCCTTCTTATAAGGCCTTGGATGATAATATTTCTTGGATTGTTATACAAAAAATTTTTATTCCTAAATCTCTCTCAATCTCATACTAGAGTGAAGGGTGTAAGATTGAACAAGGTTGGGTCTTGTATTATCTAAGTTGGAACCTAAAATCCCATGTTTATTTTGATGTGTAGCAACTTGGCTTGTGTCACTTTGTTTCATTTTGATGGCTTGTTTGGTTTATCCCATACTCATGGTATTTGTTATGTCTACCAATTGATTGATCTATTGTACAAGAGCTCACGCCTTTCAATCCTACTTTTATTTATTTCAAAAATATTCACAATCATTTAATATCTAATTAATTTTGTTTAATCCATGATTTCATAAAATTAACTTCCTTTTACCTAGCATCATATGATGTGGTGCCAAAAATTATAATTAATGCAAATGAAAAAGAATAGCGAAGCCAACAAGACTTTAAAAATGCAAAAAGAACCAAATAACAAATAGGTACAATTCATCAAAGGATATGGAGAAGTTAATAATAAGGCTTGATGTAATCCAAAAAGATTCAAACTCAAGTAAGAAAATATACAATAAAAAAACAAGATTCTCCATATGTATTTGTGAAGGGCTTAAAGAGTACAGCTAGATTGTTCATTGAAAAGACAAAATGATTATAAAATTGAAGATAGTGAAATAAGAAGAAACTGGTTATAAAATTGAATAAAGTGAAATAAGTAAAAAAAAAAAAATGTTCATATAAAATAAGACAATTATTAGATTGAATAAAAGAAAATTTTAAAAAAATAAAATTATTTTATTAAAAACATTGAGAAGAATTCTCATAGGACAACTCCCTTGTCAAAATGACCTTATTTCTTATATAAATAGTATTGAATTCAAACCAATATTATATTAATGATGGATATGATGAATTTGACATTTAAATCTTCTTATTATTGCCCATTTAACCTTCTCCCCGTACTTCTTGAACTTATTGAAGTTTTTCCCTCAATTTAGCTTTAACTTTGATTATGAATATTCTTGAAACTTCTTACGTAAAAAGCTTTGCTTGAAATATTCAGTTATCGAACTTTTTGAAGTTTTTCTCTCAATTGTTGCTTGATTTTCAAGGACAAGATATTTTATTATATTTATGTTTGAAAACCTTTGAAGTTCGAAGTTATGCTTAAAATATTCAATTACTTATTTCAAAGGCATCAACTCTAGTTAAATTGTATCTTGTTTTATCCATTATTTTTCCTTCCTAAATATTTGGAATGATTTGTAGCATCTTTCGATCAATATTTAATAATATTAACAAAATATTTATATGTTGAATTTCTAGTTTGGTGTAAAATAAATTGTTCCTACAAAATTTAAGTTTTGAAATCAACTACTTTAATAATGCTGTCATAAACAAGGTTAAGGTAATCTTTTTCAATTCTTCAAATGTAAACATTCTTGTTTGCAATTTTTTCTTATTTTCCTGCTTGTTTGTTTACCTTTCCCTCTAGTTCTGCTCTCTTCAACTGAAGTTTTACATCTGTAATGGCTAAGCAGTTTGAACATCTGATGTGTATCACATCTTTTTATAATTTATTATTTCTTTCCTGTGCTATTTTTTCGATTTTTATAATAATATTTATATTTGAATCTTTCGAAAACAAAACGGTTTTTAAGGTTGGTTTGAAAGGCCTTTCCATAATTTATATGCCTGACTTGTTCAGAGTCACTCAATAAACTAAAATAACGAGTAAATGCTTGGATTGCTTACCCTCAACTTCCATACGCATCTTGCTCAAAGTGCCACTCATCCTGAACTAAAATAGCTAAATAAATAAAACAAAAATTAATTTGCAAAGGAAAATAGGCAAAGAAATTGTGCATTCTTTAAATGAACACTCGTTTCGGATGATTTCCGATATTTACAAATGGGACCACCATATAGCTTCAAACAAAATTGGCATCCAGAGTTCCTGCACAATGAGCAAACATCCCATTTTGAGAGTTATTGCAAATATTCTCAACCGAACAATGGGTATCATCAAGGTTATTCCTAAATTGACTTGTATTATTTAACTGAAATACGATGAGTATCTACCTATGTTCATACCATAGAACACAATCAAAGTCCTAACAAAAAATACTACAATGTCTATGACAACTGGGATTGTATCCCATTTCCATCTCAAAAAGAACTTAGGAGTTACTTTTCCATGTTTTCTTTATGCAAACTATTCTAAAGGCTTAAATGTCTTTACAATCAGTTTTTGTTACCTTTGTAACAAGATTGTTGGTTTGGAGACTATACTAGAACTCATGTTTTTAGTATTACCACACATGATCTGTCACGTTAGAAAAGTTTCGAAAGCAAGAATAGAACCTTTTCCATGAACGACAAATTGGAACTAATTTACAGGTGTTTGCTAGATCAATAGGCCAATCCCATATGCAGTGTAGGCAGGAACAACACCAATTATTCAGGCCAAAAACAGAGAACATCAAGCAAAGTGTCAAGGAAACAATGCCCTCAGAATCTGATTGTTCACTCCCTAATAAGCACTTCTACTATTTATTGAGCAAGGCAACCATAACATTAGTACCATCTCTAATCATCACAGGATATTTGTATAGACACAATTGAGTTCGAGCTCTTGGCAGTTTCAAAATACGGCTATTTGATACTTTTTATCGGCTAACCATTTTTGAACGGTAATGCAACAATAACTCATTCCGCTTTCCACATCCCATATTTGAGCCCCAAAACATAAATATTTCTGTTGCTTGTATTTTAGCCATATGTTTGCAGCCAATGTTTCTTTCCCCTTTTAACTACCAAAGTTTTTGTGAAAATGCATTTATGTCAAACAATTATTCTAGATTTCAAGTTTGTTACTTGCATGTGTTAAAAAATTGTGATAAAATTTGATGTTCCAACACTAAACAAATCACTCATTGCAATACAGATAATTACAATTGCATTTCCTAAGTCCAGTTGATCAAGAGGATTCAAATATCTACTAATCTTCTCGCTTCAGGACATCACTCTGGTTAATGATTTGTCATTTAGGTACTCTTGCCTCAGAGTATTGGCAGGTCAAGCTGATGTTTGATCTATGGTGTAGTTGAATGCAGTCTTACACTATACGGTTCAGATAAATAAATAGGTACTGTAACTTCCAATGGGTTTCTTGGTCAGCTATTTCTAAAATTCAATGATCCTCCAAATAGTTTGAACAGGCACCATGTAAGAAACATGATTGCATAATTTCAGTTCTATAGATTTTGCATTCTTCCTGAAATACTTTTTAAGTGAAATAGACATCTTAAAATAATTTTTAAACTGTTTATATTCTCCAACTTGGGATCTGCCAAAGTCTTAGATTCTTCTACGCAGTCTTATCACAGGTGTGTGGTTGGCATTCCATCCTGTGCCTACAAGGAATTTCCCGAAAGTTCTGCCAAGATAAAATTCATCTATTTTATTTAGTAAATTTCTCTACGAAGTATAAGGGGTACTCCATTCGGAAAATACATGGGTTTTTAGATACAAATTCCGATAACTCACACTTGGACCTTTTCTGAATAAAATGGGTGACCAGCTTTGCTCGACTTCCCAGAAGACTGAAGAGGATTGCTTAACATAAATATTCGGCCATGCTTATATAAATTTGAAATGATTTACTTGGGCTTCCCGGGATGATTATGAGTAGACAGATTTTGGTGTTCAAACCAAAGGAGAGCACAGGGTTTTATTCCATTAAG
Source organism: Sequoia sempervirens (assembly GCA_007258455.2). Lineage (NCBI taxonomy): Eukaryota > Viridiplantae > Streptophyta > Pinopsida > Cupressales > Cupressaceae > Sequoia > Sequoia sempervirens. The sequence continues at coordinate 439,102,392 of VDFB02105785.1, read as the reverse complement.
GTCACAAGCCCTGTAGAAATCCATCTCATATTTCTTATAAACTTTTTATTGACCATACACCAATATGCCTTCGTTTACTTTGTGATTCAGGGCCTACAATAACAACTCTTCATTGACAGCAATTTATGGCACTTGCTAGATATCTCTGAATGAGAGAAATCCACGTCATAATAACATAAGAATGTGTTTTAACATAACATTAATAATTTTGGTGTAAATTGTCTCCACAATGACTACAATCCGTGGAAACTCAATGTATGACTAAAATTATTTATTTTGCTACTTTACATCCCCATTATAATGGAGATGTTATAGTTAATATGGGCCCATTTAATAGGAAGATTTCAGTCAAAATTGGCCCATAAAGGAGACTCGGAGCTTGTGTTGATCCAATCCATAAAAGTTCCAATACTCAACTGTTGTGATGCGACATGAAATCCTATAATATTTTCACTAAGAGTGCCATGAGACATAGCCTACCCCAGATGAAAGGAGTCTTGTCACCATTGAATCTGTTAACAATGTTGATGAAAGCATTTCCACTGGTAGATCCACTCAAGAAATGTTCACATAATAGAAATTCTGAGAGCAGGCGACAGGCCGGATGGCAGTGCATAAAATCCCCAACACAACGTTCAGTGACAGGTGGGAAAAAGAGGAGCTTCTGCTTAAAAGCAAGAAAACATCTGCAAAATTCGAGTAGGTGACAAGGAAGCAGATTAAGCCTGTTGTAGATCCATGTTTCTTCTATCCAAGAAAAAGGTGAGCAAGCTTGGCATCATTCTCACTATCTTAGCAATCTTAAATATATCTGAAGCATACTATAAATACTAAAAAACTCGCTCTAAAAATGTGAGCAGGATGATTTTTCTAGTCAGGTATCAGATGCACAGCTGATGCAAATTGGGGTTGCAAGAAGTCCAAGAAGCCCATTACTAGATACAGAAGTAGAATTACCACAAGATGTAGTTGCAATGAAGTCCAAGTAGCCCATTAATATATGCAGAAGTAGAGTAACAACAGCATGAAGTTGCAATGAAGTCCAAGAAGCCCAAAATTAGATAAGTAGAAGAATAACCAGACCATGAAGTTGCAATGAAGTCCAAGAAGCCCATTAGTAGAATAACCAGAGCAGCAATGAAGATAATGAAGTTCCACATTTCTCCAGCATTTAATCGAATCAGAACACAGATAAAACCTGGGCCTTTGACATTTAATGTCATAAAAAGCCAAAATAAAAAAACGCTTTACGGTCTCAGTTGAGAAGTCCAGATAAAAATATTTTGGCATTCAAGTTTACAACTGAACAGATCAAAGAACCGAGGAAGAAAATTCATGCAGAATCAAGCAGCCTCAGCTTCAGATAAACATTATGATCAAGAAGCTAAAATAAACTGGATGCACGATGGACAAAGAAGAATATTTCCTTGTGAGTAGCCATCACTTAGTAGAATATCCTGACCTAACATGGCTCCCAAAGCCAACAATTGTAAAATATAAAGTCATTCCTGGTAATGATTTCTCTAAACCTCCAAACATGATACGATACCCTGACAATTTGTAGAAGACAAATCTGTTCACCTGCAAAAGACATCCAGGTTGTCATGGGCTGCGACTTCTGTACCGGAGACGATCTCTATAATGTGGGCTCCTGCAAAATCAAGAATCTTCTAAGTTAGAATCATCTTGATTACTTCACTATCTGACCAAGTAGAAGGTGCATCCTCACATTTATCATTTATTAAAATTTTGATTTTTACTCATCCACAATGAATTCATTCTAGCAAGTAATCCACCAACCCATTTGCAGCCCGAGGTCCTGCATAGTCACGATGAGGTTGAGGAGAACGGCCTGGCCCTCGATATGGAGAATAACGGCGTGGTGAGTAGCTCCTACGCACTGGACTGCGGGCAATGTCAAATAACAGTTTAGTCAAGTACTTTAATCCAATAGAAAACTAATTTCTCTGGTACAAGAACACTACTTATTTCAAATGACTATCTATATAATCAAATCCAAATTCAGTTTGCATGAAAAAGTATTAGTCTTTATTTTTTAATTAAGATTGATCTTTCATAAATTGTAGTTAAACAAGATCAGAATTTATCTTAGATACATACACACATCTGAAACAAATATTAAATCCCAACAGATGTTCATCAGTAGTCAAACTATATCTCAGAGTAAAAATAACCACACACCAGATACCCCATAAACCTTTCAGTAAAGAATGGTTCTATTGAGGATAAATCTCTCTAGCATGAAAATGAAAGAAAATAATTATTGCAGGTGAATAGAAGAATATTAGAGCATACTATAGTTAGTCAAAGTAATTAAATTGTCTTCCATATTTATATGTCCCATGTAGTAGTAGTAACATAATAGTCTTTAACTTCAACATAGTTCAGTTGTTGTAGTGCAAGTGTTGATGCAAATGGAGGCATTTGCAATTGGTTTCAAACAATGATTAAAGAATGCTTGATATTTTGCTTATGATTATGTGCCATTGATTTTATTTGGTTGTATGTTACAGGGTAAATTCCTCATTCCTGTTTCTAGTTGCCAACCAAGATGTAATGCCCCCTCCTAAACAAAGATTAAAGAGAGCTTCATATCCTGCTTATGATTATGTGCCATTGGTTTTATTTGGTTGTATGTTACAGGGTGAATTCCTCATTCCTGTTTCTAGTTGCCAGCCAAGATGTAATGCCCCTCCTAAAAGTCCCTGCGATTTCTTTTAAAAAGGGTAAATTAATAATAAGGTTTTAAGTTTTAATAAAGGTCAAGGGACATGTGAAAAAACCAAGCAAGGAGAAGGAAGAACTAATGAATGAAAAACACATTTTTTATTATCTGATTATTAATAAGGAACTGCAGTTCAATCTGACCTAAGGGTGAAACCCCTTAAGATCTGGAATTAGAGAATGGTATCCCTCTGAATTCCATTACTGAATTGGCAGACGAAAACCCCTGATTCAGATCAAGGGCAATCTCACCAAAGATTGCATGGAATATTCATGCGCTAGACAGTCAGAATTGTTAATAACTAGTGTACAGTTTTGGAGACCTTTCAAAGACATTCCAATTGATTATAATTCACTGCAGATTTAAAGTTGACTTATTAGCTGCTGCTAAAGATAAGTCTGAATCCTCTGAGCAGAATTCTAAATATAATATCTAATGAAGAAAAAAACATATTAAGTTTTAAACTGAAATTTCTTAATCAATTTCATTCAGAAGCAGCAAATATTAATTGTTTATTTCTAAATTGAGCAGAAATTATCATAATTGTGTGCTCAGGGTTTGATATATACTAAATTTTCCAAACAGAACATTACAAACAGTATCAGAGTTGAATCTTGCCAATCCGTGAAAGAGAAGTTAACCCTATGATGCAAAAAAAAAAAAACTGATTCCATATAAATGATAAAACAAGTGAATACGGCAGATAGAAAGAGAAATACTCCTTTGGGGATAGTTCTTTCAAATAAATTTGAAAAGAAGATTAATACAATGATAGGCATGTTGGGTTAAATGCTCCACATGAAGTAAACTAATATAAATGCTCCCAGAAATCAAAAAAATAGCACAAAATGAGTGTTTATTGGATTGGATGATAGACCTCTACATCCCACTTTCATTTGTAGAGAAGAACAAAAGTCCGAACCAAGGATCATCAAAAGAAACCAGATTCAAAATTTGAATCTCACAGCTAATGTAATTAATGAACACAAATCAAATTCTAATTAAGATTACTTTGAAATGGCTTCCAAAGGCAATAGTAATGGTCAAACAAAACAATTTGTTGGCTGGGGAGATGATCAAGGTGCCAATGGTAGATCAGGTAATGAAATTACTAGGTTTGATAGCAACAAATATGGTAAGATTGATACTTCTTGTTCAGCAACCTAAACTGTCATATTTGGCTTGGCACTTTTGGTGTGCAATGCAATAGTAATACAGAGACCAGTGCTGGTCCCAGACTATAGTCGATTTGGGATCTTGGTAACTTCAAGAGCATCCTAGCTTGTGGTTGCTTGAGAGAAAGCAATCTTGGCGAGGGTGGACTGTAATGCCCCCTCCTAAAAGCCCCTGCAATTTCTTCTAAGAAGGGTAAAATAAGAATAAAATTAAATTAAAATTAAAGTTTAAGTTTTAATAAAGGTCAAGGAGCATGTGAAAAGTTATGTCCATTAAAAAAAAGAGGTATATATTTATAAGGAAGACCATGCAAAGAGAAGGAAGAACAAATGACTGAAATAATGCATCTTTTTTTATCTGACTATTACTCCTTTGGAGCATGGAAATACAGTTCAATCTGACCTAAGGACGAAACTTCTTAAGGTCTGGCATTAGAGGATGGAATCCCTCTGAATTCCATTACTGAATTAGAGGATGAAAACCCCTGATTCAGATCACGAGCAATCTCACCCAGAGATTGCATGGAAGTTTCATGTGTTAGAAAGTTAGAATTGCTGTCAATAACTAGTGTACAGTTTTGGAGACCCTTCAGGCATTCCAATTAATTGTAATTCGCTGCAGATTTGAATGAACGTATTAGCCGCTGCTGAAGATAATTCTGAAATCTCTGAGCAGAATTCTAAATATAATATCTAATAAAGAATCGAACATATTAACTGAAATTTCCAAATCGATTTCATCCCAAACCAATAGATATTAATTATTCAATTATAAATTGAGTAGAAATTATCATAAGTGTGTGCTTGGGGTTTGATATATATGAAATTTTCCAAACAGGACAATACAAGAGACAAAACCTTTCTGGTATTTCAGTGTCATTACCAAACTGCAGGTCTTCAAAAAATTATTGACCATGTTGATGACAGTGAAGAATGGTTTTTAACAAAGGATATGTTTGGGAAGATTCTGCCCTATTACAGAGACAAGTGGTGCCATTGTCAAACTACAGACCTTCAAAAGACTATTGACCATGTTGATGATAGTGAAGAATGGTTTTTACTTTTTAGTGAAGAACGTGTTTAGGAAGATTCTGCCCTGTTACAGAGACAAGGTAATGAAGTTGTCGATTAAAGTAGATAACATTCTATAAGATTTCAATGACAGATGAATATATAGGGACAGCTTAACATATTAGTATTTCTCTATGTTACCAAATCAGCAGGAAAATAAAGTGTTACCAGGTATGAATCATACCACATTCGGAGTTGAACTGCCTGTGGAATTGAGTAAGGTTTCATTTTTATTGGTTTTAAATCATCTGAAATCATTAGTCGCACACATCCAAAAAATTCCAGGTTGGGTGTGGCAGTTTTCATGATGATTCCAGCAGAAGCAAAATTTTCTCTATATCTTATTTTAGCTTCTTACCTCTCCAAAACCCTAAACAACCATAGAAAATATCTTTCAGTTCCCACTTAAAATGAAAACCCTCATGCATGTGTGACTGGACAATGTTGGAAATGCAGGCTGATTTGTTATAAATGGTGCTGATTTTCTTCTTCTTGCTCCTAAAGGAGCTCAAATAAACAAACACCATAAGGTTTAGATTCATAGATTAATTTATCTTCACACCATTCGTATTGTTTTAAACAGTAGGGTTTAAAGTTGCAAAAATTTCCTTGCCAGATGTATTCTTTGCATCATTTGTAGAATATTGTTTTCAATGGAAGGGTTTAGAGTTGTGGAAATATCCTTGTAAGAAATATTGTACAAGATGATGTATTTGCACTTCCAGCTCTTTCGATTGACTCTGCACCTTTCACGTTTGGAAATTTACACAACTTCGAGGGATTCTGTTTTAAACAGCACATGCAAAAGCTTTTAAATTTGCATTATTGAAAAAAAAATTAAAAATCTCTCATAGTTTTAAGCAAAGCAACAAAAATCTTTTGGGGAAATATTTGGCAAGCCAAGGTATAAGATTCTTTATAAAAATAAGGGAAAATGCTAAAGAAAAAAAGAGAAGAGGCAGTATAGAGATATAGGCAGCAAACAAAAATGGGAGCAGGAATCTGGGGTTTGCAACCCCCAGCAGGGTCAAGGGGCAGCATTACCTAAAACATTGTATATAGTATAATTTAAATTGACATTCTTGTTTATTTAGTGAATTATTTCATGTTTTGAAAACAAAAATAAATAAAAGATCAGATTTATATACTTTGAACTTAAGCACAAAAAAAATCCATTTTTAATTGGCTGACTTCCAAACTTTTTCCTCGCTGATTTGAACTCAAACCCTGACATTGTCTTAGATTACAAAAATACACTTAAGGAGGGATCGTAAACATTGTTGTCCCTCCAAGAAGGTGAGCACTCTACCCACTGTTAGATATGTGTCCAGCACAGGCTGGGTTATGTGGTGCAGAATTTGTTTGTCTGTTTTCATCATGCATCATTTGGATAATGGAGTTAAATCTCATTAAAAAATCTAGTATTTTCATTCAAAATTATATTTACCATGAAATAAACTCTAACAAAATGTTCAAAACTTTCAATTGAACATTTGCCACTACAAATGTGATTAAAGATGAAGAATTTTCATTCAAGTTGTACTGATTTACCACCAAATGAACTTCAACAAAATGTTTGAAACTTTCAATTGAAGATTTGCCACCACGAATATGATACAACATGAAAGCTTTCTCCATAATAGTTGGTCTTTTTATCAACAGCAGGTCCATAAATCATACCTCTTTCCATAACTTGGGCTCCGACGATACCGTGGACTACGACTTCTAGGCCGGCCACCATAGTCTGCCCTGCCTGATCGTAGATTACACTCACGTGCAAAGTGGCCAGATTCTCCGCATTTGTAGCAGCTAAGATCATCTCCTCCTCTACCACGACTCCCACGTGCACCTCCACCAGAACTGCGGGAAAGCTCAACCCTCCAATCATTCTTACCTGCAAAAAGACATTATATTGTAGAACCTTGTAAAAACTTAAAGAGCAAAAAAAACACTGCAATACTCTAAAATTACATCGTATATTGGTAAATTTAATATGTACCAAATAGTATGTGCTTCACAATATGCATTAGTGCCCTTGGTCATCACTATAAACAAACTAGTTTCATCTCAGAGCGACTAACATGCCTATCTAAAGACTAAGTAGCTTCACATCAATCTTAGGGAATTCAAGAGATCCCTTCATTTCTAAAGCAGAAAATATTCCAGGACTTGTATGTAACTTTATGATGTTCACTTTGATATTGGAATCATAATCTTTCACCAGAAAATCCCCCTGCCATATCTTATCAATAGCTTAAGACTTCATATACCTTAATCAGGCAAGTATAACCAAAATGTTTCATATCTGCCATGAACTAACAGTTTATTCCATCAAAGGTTAAATTGACTTCTGCCAATGCTAGGCAATTTTAGAAACATCTGAAACTAAGTGGCATGGAGCCAAAAGAACAAGATGTATATGAGAAAAGCACACAGAAATTTATCAAAAAGCAAAAAGTAATCTTATTCTTGGTTAAATGATTTGACACCAGCTTAGGAGCAGGTGCAGACACATGCAAGAGCACCATTTGCTTATCCTTAGTTACACAGTTTATTAGGATCAATTGATGCTAAACAGTTAGTAACATATTTACTTCGGTTGACTGTTTCAAGATTTGCATGCAAATTCAAACAAAGACAGATAATGGTGCAAATCACAAACTATAGGAAACTAAGATGATATTTTGTGGTAATGTTACAACTGCAACCTGCTGTCTTTTAAAATAATTCATCCATCAAACAGAAGAGGAGCCATTTTTCTCTTCTAGAACAAGACCCCAATTATCTGATAACAAAGAAAATATATATAGTACTCAGGTTCAATGGTAAGGAGATTCTTACTTGCACCTGATGGGCACTAATTGAAAGGAAAACTCACAACAAAACTAGTTGATACAAAATGGTAACATAACACCACTTCTGAGAGAATAAATTTACTACAATTTTTTTCTACAGTCCTGTTGATATGACACACCGAACACTCTAGAATAAAGAGTCCAAAGACGCTCTATCCTCTCTTGAAAAATTACCTCTTATGCTAAGATTGCTAGAAAGGTCATACAGTAATTCCAATGTTTCGTTTGGGGGGATGGTCAAGCTCAATGGATGATGCAATATGCTGATTTCACAAAGGGACCTTGGATAATGAACTTATTCAAAAGTAGGGATTCGGATTGATGTGACGTTGAATGCTCTTATATTTTTTGGATTTTCAGTTTTGAGATTAAAAAAAAGAAAAAGGGATAAGGGTTTAGAAACTAAACTTATCCTAAACTACTCCTACGAACTTAAGAGACAAATGCTGGATAGTGAAATTTAAACCAATCTTTGCTTTGCCAAGCACAATGACTACAACTAGACAAAGATGGTGCAATCTTCAAATGGGATTCATGAACAATGTCCTATTACACAATACCACCATCAATTCGAACAATGTATATAGGTAATAGAATTCAAGTTAAACAGTTTCAACGTTCAGACTAACCTTGCACATCAAATTGAAAATCATTCAATTGAAAAATGTATGAACTAATTTCACTATTTCCGACACTATCAATCTTTCATTCATCTAAAAAAAAATGTTGAAACTAATTTACTTTATTGAAGAAATTATGAAACCATGCAAGCTCTCAAAATAACAAATGCTCAACTCTAAATCAAATTATTATTTGAATAGCACTAGTAGCAACAATTTCACAAGTCTCTCCCTAAATGAATGAAATGCGTGGTGTTTATATAGGCACCCCAATTACAAAGCAACGGCCCAAATTGATTTGAGATCAATGGCCAAGATTATTTCAAGAAACCCTAACCCTAAAAAGCATAACCAACTCAAAGGACACATGGCACAAGCAAGACGAGCCACTTGGAGTATGGCAAACAATGACACCTTGCGAATCACTCGAGCAAATGGGAATCCAAAATGCAATTCCCCTTGGACTGCTCCCTAGCTGCAAATGCAAGAAATTTCGCTAACACAAAATCCAGCTCCTCCATTGATATGCCCAGCATAGAATCCAGTTGCACTTCCATTATGTCCAGGGTTTCAAGGCACTAGGTAAAAGTACTTTCCCATCTATCTTCCTGCTTCTGAAAGTTATCCATAAAGGTCAGAAGGGAAGACATATCATCAAGTTGATTCTCTATAACAATCTGCACTTCCTTGAAGTAAATATTCATTACATTTTTCCTCAATCCTTCTAAATCCAAGCCATTTGCATCATGATGCTCCTGCCCTGTTAATCCTTCAAGAGAAGTGAGGATTTTAAACTGAATTTTTTCAATTGCATTCCATATAACAGCACATTCTTCCTTCATTCCATCATATATCTTCCTTTTAGCCAATAAGGAATGATACCACCTGCTGAAATCATACGAGGCTCCTTCCTCAATAACGCCTTCTTGGATTAATATTTGCAGGGAAACTTCCTTTAAAACTTTCAAACGAGGTATCACTTTGTCATTTACGTACTGAAAGTCTTCCCAATTGTCTTCAATTTGACCAATTTCTGTCATAAGCAAAGCAGATCTGTCATAAGTCTGAGCACATTTCTCCAAGAATTGCTCCATCTGTTTTGAGATATTGTTGATCCAACTCTTAGTTGCTTGGCTTGTTATCCTCATAGCTTCAAGAGTATCAATGGATTCCGGAGGAAGAGACGATGGCAAAATAAAAGCTTCACTTTCTTGGCGCAAAGGAGCTGTTAGCTGCTGAATGAACTCCATTAGCCTTAAATTTTCTAACTCTAGCTTTTCCTTCTTCTCCTCTGTTTTGTCGAATTTCTCCTTGATGGCCTTGGAAGTGTCTGCCAACTCATGGAAATCTTGTTCTGTCGTGGTTGGCCCAATGTCCAATGTTGTAATATCATAGTCCATAGGAGTAATTTGATCTCTTGGTTTGTCAACTTTTGGTACTGCAACTTGTAAGATTCGGGATCCTGCTTCATTCCTGGTCATCTGAGAATACTTTTTAGGCTTCCTTGGCATTTTAGCTTTGCCAATCCTCTTTAGGAAGTCTTGCATGCTTTCAACTAGTTGAACTTCATCTAGAGGTCTAGACTTCTTCATCAAACTTTCGTTCAACCAAGCTAGGATAGTGGATAATTCCATCCCATCCTCTAATTGAATATCATCATTAATTCCTTTTAGAGCAGAAATTACTTCATCTCCCAGCTCTTCATTGTTTTCAAGGACCTCAGTATCCCCTATGCCTTCAATCATCAGCGTATCACCTCCTTCCAAACTCTCAGTGAGGGCTTGCTCTTGGAAAGAATCCAACTGTTCTAACTCTTGAAATTCGACCTCTTGTTCATGACTTGGTTCGATCTCAGCAATGGACACCTTTTCTATTACCCCAACAGATAAGGTACTTGAAGATGATGGAATTTCACTCACTTTTTGCTTCTTACTCTCCAATTCTCTATCAGCTACTTCTTTTTCCTTCGTGTGAAGATCTTCACTCACTACCTTTCTCTTGCTAGGACATGAAAGTTCATCAGGACTTTCTCCAACTGCCTCACCCTGACTTTCCTTATTGCTCAATGTGGCATAGGTAACAGTAACTCCTTTTCTCAATCTGTTGTTCTGATTATCTGCCCACTCCCTAGAATAAGCTATGATATCCTTCATCAATATGTCCAAATCAGTCAACTCAGGTTGTATCCAGTTGGGCAACAAGATAGGCTTGTTCTTTTCCTGTTCAAATTGAGGATGCACGTAGTCTCCGTTGTCCTTTACCTGGTCAGGTATAGGGAATAAGTCACACCTTTTTACAAGTTCAATTGGAATTCTGGACCAAATCTTCTTCCTGACTCCATATTCGTCCACCAAGTTAGACCAATAGTCTTCAATCTGCATAACATGAAGGGACTTCTTCCCGTGAACTCTTAAGTATGGGTCATAATCAGACCTTGGATTATAAAGGCCGAACTTATAAAATTGCAATTCTAACTTTGCTGCCTTGGCTGATTGCAATGAGGGGCAGACTTCTAGCATTTTCCCAATTGCAATTGGAAAATCCACTCCTTGTTTGTTCCTTTTCCCTTGAATAGAATCTATACACACCAATTGCCTTGCAACTTCAAGCATAACAATCTTGTCTGTTAGATACCGAGGAAGTCTATGCGGAGCATCTGAGAATCCATGAACTCTTATGTAAAGGTCAGAAACTGGATGAACCAAGATCCGAATTTATCAAGCATCACCATAGCCTCCTTGGATAGCCTTTTTTGAACTGCTCCTTGAAGCACTCGCGTGATATACATAAGGAAGGCATCATTGGTTATCTTATAATTGTCCTTGTAATGCAACTGGAGCTGCGGGTAACAGTCATATGCTTTGAGCTGATCCTTCCGAAGTCCAACTTCCCCTTTGCATATCAATCCTCTATACTTAGTAAACCGTGCCAGGATATAAACTACGTAGGAACTCATATAGAAGGTTTTCGTCTTCTCCAAATTTCTCAACTGGAAATCAATGTTATCACTTATTAACTTTGCCCAATTTATTGCTTCCATTCCTAATACGACCTCCTCTACATATGAAAACATCCATACTTCAAAGAAAGCTCCTTGAGAAGTACCCATAATCCTGTTCAACATATGAATCACGTCACTGTATTCTGGTTTAAAATCTGTGCAAATTAATCTTTTTGGCAACTTAGAGCGATGTCTTTTGGGTTCCTTCATCCAGTTAGAATTGACTATGTCCATACACGATTCTTTGGCTTGATCAAACATGGCCTGTGATTCCCTTTGAGTCCTGTTCAACATTTTTTGACGATGAGGAATACCAAATACCTCTCTGACTGAATCCTCTGTGAAATATGCCAAAGTGATCCCATTAGGTGTTTTAATGGATCTTGTCTGTGGATTGTATCTTCTGGCACACTCAATCATTAGCTCACTACACTGAACTGCAGGTGGAAATCCTGCTGCTTGATGAAGTCCGGACTTAATGATGTTAGTTGCAATAGGTGTGGGCATTTCGTGTTGAGTACCAAACATCCTTTTCTTGTGTTGAATTGCATTGAACTGCTCAAAGTTGGTATCCGCTACCTTCTTTCATTTCGAGGACAATTGAGATTATGGATAAAATTCCTTGAGGACTTCCTTTACTTGGGCTTTTCTAACTCCACCTCCTACGTTCTTTGAAGTAGACATTGTGCCTGTACAAAGCTCGAAGTTAGAATATTTCACAAATTTGTAAAAAAGGGCGATTTTATGGCTGGAGAAATTTTTAAAATTAATTAAAAAATCCAGAACTTGATTGAAAAGGCTGATTAAAGAATAAATTCTTAATGAAATTTTATCCGCCTTTATTGTTTTTAAAGAGCATTCATGGAATTTTTTAAATAATTTTCTAGATTTTTAAAGATTTAAACTAAAGTTTTCTCAAATCCAAGATGAAAAATCCTTTTCCCTTCTTTAAATTCGCCAGTAATAACCTTGCAACTGCTTGAGAAATCTGGAAATGGAAGAGAAAAATCCAACCCTATGTTCTGGAATCAAAAATCTCTTTGCAGCTAAAGAAGAAAAAACGTCCTTAGCTTGAGAGGAGCTTGCCTGTGAGAAAATTCGACTTGCAAATAATGAAAAATAAGCTCACAAGGCCTTCTTTTATAATAAAATCTTTCCATATTGGTTTAGGTCGACTTCTTCTTTAATTGGGTGCCTTTGCTTTAAAACGAAAAAAGCAATCTTATCTCTTTTTTGATTTTTTTGACTTTTCAACCAAGGGCACCCTTTCTCAATAATTGATAACTTTTTAATGAAATTTAAGTTATTTAAAACTTCTTGCCTTGTGCAAATTCGATCCCCAAGTGGATTTATTCACTTTCCAACTGGATTTTTCAACCTTTCATCAAGGTAACTCTTTGCCTTAGTCAATTTCTTCAATTTTCACCTTGGAAGTTCGATTTTCAACTGGACTTTTTAACCTTTTAAGTGAATTTCGACCTTATATAGAATTCTTGAAGTCCCATTCGAATTCTTCATTTGCCTTAGTCAATTTTTTACTTTTCAAACTGGAATTTTGAATTATTCAACTAGATTTCCCTTCAAGGACGAATTTCAACAGGATTTTTCAAGTGAATTTCAAAGATTCTACTAGATTTCCCAAGGGCGCACCTCTTTAGCCTTAGGCAAATTTTATCACAATTTTCCTGCTTTTTACTTGATTTTTCAATGATTTTTCTCTCTTGAAGGTGCGATTTTTCAATTGATTTTCTAGCTTTTGCATGCGCCCTTTCCTGCTTTTCTCACTTTTGCATGCACTTTTCTCATCTTTGCATGCGCTTTTCTCATGATTTTTTCGATTTTTTAAGACTTTTGCTTGATTTTTGCTTGCTTTTCAATTCCAAAAGTGGAAACTTTCGACTCCACTGCCTGTGAGACCTAGCACTTTCTAAAAATAGAAACTTACTAAAAAATAGAAAAAAAGCAAAAAGCAACTTTCTAAAAATAGTAAATTCCAGATTGGTCCAGAAATGCCAAAAACGAAAAAAGCAAAAAAGCAGAATCCCTAAAAAATAGAAGTGTCAAAATTGAGCGAAAGCTCAAGCAATCCTCGTCTACCTGGTCTTCTAAGCACTTCTATGACGTTTACGTTCAGTTTCAGGCCCAAATTCTTAACTTGGCTCGGGTGATGACTCCAAACTTTGACATGAAATTTTCAAGATACCAGAGACTATGAAATTGCCACTCAAAGCTAAACCCTAAGAGCAAACCAGTGAGGGTCCCCATTTGCAATGGGTCGATGTGTGAAATAGGTCACAACAAGTCCATGGACCACAACTGATCAAAACAATTCTAGGCACAGAACAGTAAATAGGTGTCATATGCATCAACCCAAAAACGCACCAGATATTATGATCCCAACTCCTACAACTATAAATAATCTCAAACGGTACAAAATACATATACAGGACAATAGAAATAACAAAATTGATAATGCTATGTGCATAGTCCCACTCCTTGTGGCAAAAGTCCGGACAACCCCATGGATCCCAACTGATTAAAATATTAAATACAAAAAACACCATACGCTAGAGTCTTGAATCCTGACTCCTACACCTATAATTAATCTCAAACAGTATGAAGTGCACTTGTGAGGAGATAAATTATTGGTTTTGTGAATAATCACAGTATAGATAGCAACTTGAAAAACCTAAAATGCTCTCTTATAACAGGATACGTACCACTCAGTTCCTTTTATTACATCCTGAACATTATCATTAAGAATGTTCGGATATGATGTGGCATCTATTTATTTAACATTGCACAAGAAAGTCATAAGGTTTACACTCAATGTCTTTCACACAACCACTTGTGAATTCAGTTCCTGAGATGATAACAAACTCATTACTCTGAAGTTGGAATGTTGACCACAACAACTTGTCATTAATGGTGAAGATGAACATGAAAGTGCATATCATGTATCACTCAATATAAATTTGTTCCTGCTGTATTTGCAAAAGAACCTTGAAGATCATAAAACTCATTCAGTCAAGAATATTTTATTGATATAATTAATGTAAGTATGACTAAACATATGTTCATGTACTCCATATAGCATAATAATCCCAAACAATAACAAAAATCATCACAGCTACAGTGTGAAAACAATATAAAGCAAAGAGATGGTTACATACAAAGTCAAGATAACTTAATAAGAATAGGCCAATACCAGGTACACCATTCTGAAAAAATCGAAATTTGAGGCAGTTAACCTACAAATAGAAAATACTTTTGTTTCTTTGTTGTATCCAATTATAAAAGAGAACATAACAATTTTCATAGTATAAGAATTGTAAAATTTAAAATTAAAACATAATTTGAAATATCAAAATCATACCATTCAAACCCCGTACAGCATCATTTGCATCCCTACGATCCTCAAATTCAATGAATGCAAAGCCAGGTGGTTTCCGAGCTACCCACACACTGCAAATTGTCACAGGGATTACACATAAAAAGCAGTTATAAAAGGCGAATGTCTGATACATTCAAATGTAAAATCAATGTGCATTTCCTCTTTATAAAATTATATCTAGAAACCAAATGCCAACCAAAATCTCAAATAATATTTACACGGAGATGAATTTTGAATTTCTAGTTCAGTGAGATTACTAAAAAAATCCAACATCATTAGTTCACCAAGAAAAGTTCACACATTAGAGAAAGGTCACCAAATGTGAATTGTTCACTTGATATTTTCTACTTTCATTATGTCAATCAGAAATAAAAACTTGACTGTGAGACTGTCTATTAGACTAAGCTCAAAGTTGAGAGGATCTAAAACACTATTTTGTAAATTTGAGTTTTCTTCTAATCTAAAAATCTAGACAAGACAAATGGTGGCAGCTGCTGAAAGTCTTCCCAAAACAGTTACATATAAGTTTTTTTGTCTTAAATGTATATGGACCTAATAATCCGATTCTAAAGAAACTGTTATGGCAAGATTTATCTGAAATCTTGAAACAGGACAATGAAAACATGTATATTATAGGAGGGGATTTTAATGCACTTCTACGACCTTCTGACAAAATGGGGGGTGTGGGTTGGAATGGTCAAAGTCACAGGGACTTCAGTGCCTTTGTGTTGGAAAATGGTTTGATTGAGCTCCCTTTCAGATCGGGAGTTTTTACCTGGACTAACAGGAGGAGTGGCTTTTTAAACATTGCAGAGAGATTAGATCGCTTCTTCATTGCTGGGGATTGGTCTGGCACTCGTTGGACTTGTGTGGCTGAAATATTACCGATTACTGGCTCTGATCACTACCTGATCTGTGTCAGGATTCAAGACGACACAGCCCCAGATAGATGCCCTTTCAAGTTCAAAGCAATGTGGCTGAGGGATAGCAATTTCAAATCTCTTGTAGAGAGCTGGTGGCGTCATTCTCCAGTTTTCACTGGTAATAAAGCTTTTACTTTTTTCAAAAAGTTGCAGCATTTGAAAGAACAGATTAAAAAATGGAATAGAGAGTCCTTTAAGAATATTTTCAATGAGAAATTAAGGTTAGAAGGGGAGTTAAAAGTGCTGCATAGCCAAATTATATCTCAGGGGATGGATGAAGAAGCCTTTAGGAGTGAGAAGGATTTAAATAAACAATATGTGGAAACCCTTGCTAGGGAGGAATCTTTCTGGAAACAGAAATCCCGGGAGACATGGCTAAAGGAGGGTGACAGAAACACTAAATTTTTCCACACCTCGGTAAAAGTAAGGAGGACTCGTAACAAGATTTTCTCTATCAAAAATGAAAATGGTGAATTGCTTACAGAGGCTGATCAGATAAATATGGAGGCGGTGAGGTTCTTCTCTAATGTGTTTAATGGTGATGCTGGTTGTTTAAATGACCCTCATCCAACTCTCAATGTTATTCCCCCTTGTGTGGCTGAAAACCATAATAAAATGCTCATGGATCCAGTTTCTTTGGAGGAGGTGAGGAAGGCTGTTTTTGGTTTAGGTGCAGACAAATCTCCGGGGCCGGATGGGTTCCCAACCCTTTTTTATCAAAAGTTTTGGAATGTTTTAGCGGCTGATATTCTGGGTATGGTTGAAGAGTCAAGAAGAGGGGGGTTCATCCTTAAAGACTTTAACAACACGTTCATAGCTTTGATCCCTAAGAAGGCTGCTGTATTTCTTTTGATGAGTTCAGACCGGTCTCCCTCTGCAACACAATATACAAGGTTATTTCTAAGGTTATAGCAAACAGGCTCAAAGTGGTTTTAGATTCAGTGATATCCAATGAGCAGAGTGGATTTGCCCCTGGGAGATCCATATATGAAGGCATCATTATAGCACACGAGGCTGTCCACTCCATCCGGTTGGCGAAAACTGAAAGGATGATGGTGAAGATAGATATTAAGAAAGCGTATGATGAGGTAAATCAAGGCTTTCTTCTTCAGGTGTTGGCAAAATTTGGGTTTAAGTCTGATTGGATTTCTTGGGTTAGTAGCTGTATTAGTTCTCCTCGCTTCTCAGTAATTGTTAATGGAAGCCCACAGGGTTTCTTTGACTCAAATAAGGGGATTAGACAGGGGGATCCTCTGTCCCCCATTCTTTTTATTATTTTGGCGGAAGTTCTTGGAAGGTTGATCTCAAAGAAGTGTGGTGAGGGGCAATGGAAGGGCATCAAGATAGCTGATTGGATTGAGCCTTTGTCACATCTGCAATTTGCAGATGATACCTTCTTAGCTAGAGAGGCCTCTGTAAGGGAAGCTAGGGTGATTAAAAAAACATTAGATGAATATGAAGAGGCTTCGGGGCAGCGTGTCAATTGGCACAAATCAGAAATATATTTCTTTAATTCTGCCCCTGCTAATCAAAGAGAGGTTTGTAGAGTCCTTGGTATGAGGGTGGGTAACCTCCCAAGCAAGTACTTGGGCATCCCACTTTTTGGTGGAGCTAATAAATCAGAGTTATGGAAGGGTCTGGTGGACAGCTGTTTATCCAAAATGGATGGTTGGAAAAGCAGGTGGCTCACCTCTGCGGGTAGGATTTTGATGCTTAGATCAGTAATCTCGGCTATCCCGATCTTTTCAATGATGTGTTTGAAGATCCCTAGAAAAGTTATTAAGGCAGTTAATCAGAGAATGAGGAAGTTCTTTTGGAACGGAGCTAGTGAACAAGATAAAATCCCTTTATTGGCGTGGGAGAAAATTTGTTTATCAAAAGGTAAGGGTGGGGCAGGCTGAAGGGATTGGCACAAAATGAATGAAGCCCTCGGAGCAAAATTAGTTTGGAACCTTTACACTAACCCGAACCAGCTATGGGTTAGAGTAATGAGAACTAAATATTTGGACTCTATGGAAAATCATAGAATTTTAACAATCAGAAACCCACCCAAAGGCTCAGCCGTCTGGAACTTCATATCAAGTTGTAGAAAGGTAATCATTGATCATGTTACATGGCAGATTGGAAACAGGGCAAAATCAAAATTTTGGGATGATTCTTGGGCTGGGTTTCCAGTGTTAAAAGAGGAGGGTATGATGGAGAACAGAGATACACTTGTGCCCCTTTGGGGTGACAGAGTTCGAGATTATTTGGTGGCTAGGCAAGGGGTATTGGGGGAAGATTGGGGTTGGAAAGATTTGTCTGGAGCAGGGCTGTCTGAACAGCAACAAAGGCTATTAAAAGAGGTTCTTGATCAACCGAAAGTTCTTATCACCGGAGAAGAGGACCGATTCATCTGGTGCAGGTATCGGGATGGGGTTTATTCAGTTAAATTGGGCTATCAACTTTTAGAAGGCAGGGAGAATGAGCCATCAAGGAGAAGTGATCTGTTTTGGAGTAAGAATTGTCTCCCCAAGGCGGGTGCTTTTGCATGGCTAGCCGTGAAAGGAAGGATTCTAACCGGAGAAAGAAGGAAACGTCTTGGTTTTGCAGGTCCTTCTAAGTGTGTAATGTGTGGGGCTGCAGAGGATGCTGTGGATCATCTTCTCCTTCGATGTGAGGTAGCCTCAAAGTACTGGTCAAATTTAAAAGGGAATTTGAACTAGATCGGGCCAATGCAAAACTCTCTGAGTGGGGTTTTTCAAAGCTGGCCACTGCCTCCAAGCAAATCAGCTTTATCAAGTATATGGATTTCAAGTCCATCATTGTTAGTTTGGGAGTTATGGAAAGAGAGAAACCGTAGAATCTTTATGGACAAATGGGAAGTTGAAAGAAGAATTTTAGGCAGGCTTAATCAGGCTATTGAGGAGGTGGTTGGAGCAGCAGCATCCCAATCTAGCTCAGCGTCCCTACCTTTCACAATGGAGGATGGAAGGATTCAGAAGCTGTGGCCTGGTATAAAGATAAGGCATGGGGCATGGGCAGATAATTATGTTAGAAAGAAGGAAAAGCAGAGTGCAATATGGGAACCCCCGGCTGAAGGATGGCATAAGGCGAATTTTGATGGTGCTGCTCAATCAAACCCGGGGCCCTCTGGGGCGGGGTTTGTGATTAGGAATGAGAAAGGAGATATGGTAAAGTGTGGTGCAAAGAGGTTAAAGATAGGCACCAACAATGAGGCTGAAGCCGCTGCAGCACTACTTGCGGTTAGATTGGCTCGATGCTCAGGTTTTAAAAAGTTACATTTGGAGGGAGACTCACTTGTTATTATACAAGCTATTAAAAATGGGGGGATCAATGCATGGCATGTGCAGGGTTATATTTCCTTGATTGTAGGTGAGTTGAACTCTTTTGAGGACTTTATGGTCAGCCATATTAGACGAGAGGGCAATAGAGTGGCAGACAAACTTTCAAAGTGGGCACTCACTTTTGACCAGGAAGGGGAATTGCGTCTGGAAGATTTTCAAGGATTGGAGAATCTGGATAGTGCATGATCAGAAACTCTTGTTCCTGAAAATGAGGGAAGGGAGGGATCAGTGTGGTTAAATGGGTTCGTTGGAAGTCTTGTTGGGGTTAAATCCAGAGCAATTGGTCGTAAGGGAAGGTAGTAGTTAGTTCGAGCAACACTCTCAACAAAGAAGTCTCCAATGATATCTGGCGATCCTCATGTTTTTTCTTGAAGAATGGTGGTGTTCGAGCTTGGCAGCTTGGAGAGGGTCTCGGCAGCTTGGAGAGGGTCCATATAGATAAACAGTTTTTGAGGGAGTGTTTTGGACGTCCCAGCATTTGTGTGCTGCCAGGTGTGTCTTTGAAAGGCAACAGCACATCTGAGAAAGTCTTTGTTTTTTAAATCTTATGTATAATGAAGTCAGTGCCTTTTTGAAATAAGAGGTGCGGTGGTATAGTGCTGGTGACAAGAAAGAGGCATCCTTTGGTTTGTGAGTAGGATGCAGCTGAGTATAAAGAGCTGAAAGAAAGTGATCCTGGAGGCGTTTTTAGTTTTAGGGTTTGTTAGTGGTTTCTTTTCATGGCTGTGTTTTGCAGTGTAATGGATGTTTAAGGGGGGTTTTGCTAATTTTCTGTATGTAAGCTTTTACAATCTCTGTTGAGATATGAAGGGTCTTTTGAATTTATTGGCGGCTGGGTTTGGGGGTGTTGGATTTAGTCCTTGTAGGAGTAGTTTGAAGGGCAAAGTCAAGGACTTTGAGCAGGTATTGGAGGTCTAAAACTCTTACTATATGTATTGCATTTTATATATCAATAAATTAAATACAAATTACTGACCAAAAAAAAAAAATCTAAAGACAAAGAAATACAAATTAATCACCAAAAAAATCCAGGTCAAAGGCCAATGCCTAGTAGATTTCCAGTTGCTCATCTTGAATCTCCCTACAATAGAGAAGTAGAAACTATCATCAAGTAATGTCTAGAAATCTTAAGAAATGAGTTACCAAAAATAAGAAAATGGAATACTAGCATGGAGTTGTGCATCTATATGGGTCACATGCAACCAATACGAAATCTCTTATCTCAAAAAAGCTCAGTATTATGATGCATGGAAAAAAAGACTAGCTCACAAATGCATACCAACCAAACCATAGAAGGAAATGTCTTGGAAATATCTCAGCAAACAAAAAGATATAAGATATTTTCAATTTCTCAGGATATACTCAGCGAAATATCAAGAACGCAAAATATGTAGAAAAATTCAAATAAAAATGAGTAAGAGATAAGTGACGTTTTTATATTTAAAGCCATCCTAATTGCATGGACAGTGAGAGAGTGAAAGTAAAGAAGAGTGCATGCCATGAATTCTGAAATTTGGATTTTTCTCATTAATTTTGAGATCACTGATTACGGTGCACACTGCATAGTGTGCAACAGTAAGTTTGAAATTTTGCTTATTTTGCAACTTTCACCCTACAGTTTTGCACTCATTTTGGTGTCCACACCCCTAGTCACAATTAGGCATCATTCAGCCAATTTGCTGATTTTTGAACCAGTCAAAAACGTGCGATACCTGGAGAAACAGCCTTAGGACCGCACCCCCTTTCATCTCTAGAAGTTTAAGCAGTTGTATCACTCGGGTCACTGGGAACCCCTTGATGCTCACATCCAGATACAAGCGTCACCCCATTGCTTGTGTCCATGTTCAAATTTTAGGTTTTGGCTCTGACACATTGTAACCCTAAAACTTACTATGTTTTCCACAATTATCTTGCACAATTTCACCTATAAAGCTAGTTTTTGCCTCATTTGTTACGGTTCATTGGGTTCACTTGATTTTCACTCAATTGATCACTCTATTCTCAGTCTCACTCAAGCTATCTGAAGTTCAAAGAAGAGTCCATGCTTATGTTGGTTTGGCTCCAAACAAGTGCTAGAGGTAGGGCACAAAGCTAGAGGATGGAATATTGAAGACTAGAAGCCCCCATTGTGCCACAAAGCCATTGGTCACCTTGAATCCTTCTCCTCTCTCCATTCCCTTACCACTAATCCTCCTATTTCCTTCCAACCACAGCTTCCTCCATTTCTCCATATTCCTTTGATACCATGCCAAAACCTTTACCATTATCTTAGTATGCAGATTTAAAAGCTTTCCCTTATTCCTTTTCTCTCTATTTTCTAAATTTTGTGATCTCCACTATCCTCTTTTCCCTCATCACACTTGCACTCCAGTAGAGCATAGAATAACACCTCCAGTTTGTATTCTAGACATTTATTTTTCTGCATATACCACAATTGACATCCACACTAGGGTTCACACACTCCAATCATTCCTATGTGCCATTGTTGAGGCTGGAATAAGCGAAATAGAAGACTGACTGAGGCAGTTTCCCATAAAGCACACTCAAAATTTCGTGTCCCCAACTTAGCTGGTTAGATATCTATTCTGGAGCATGATGCTCAAATTTTGCAAGCATAGTGAGCATCAGAGAATTTGCACAAGTATTTCCAAAAAAATTGAAGGCTATATAAAGCTCCTGGGCACCAGCATCCAGGAAGACACCAACTCCCAACTGCAAGCAGCAACACCCTATTTTGAAAAGTGCTTAGATTCAGGAGAAATTTTCCATGGATACTTTGCTTAGCCTCATTTTTTTATAGACATGTCCTAACCTTTTTTCTCAAATTTTCTTCAGTAGCATAGTTTCATTTCTAATTTCCATTCCCAGCTCTCCTACTTCGGTTTTAAATTAGTTTAGTGTAGCTTCTGATTTGAACATTGTTAATAAACTGGTTTATTTCACTGCCAAATACATAGAAAGGAAGTTTGTTATTTCTAAGAAAAACTATTAGGAGAAGCTAAAATCTATTCGTGCAGTTACTTCAAGTTCAAAGTTCAAACCCTAAAAATCAATTATAAAATACAAATGTCAAGCTACAAAAAAGTACAAACTACAAAGAAATCCAAAATAATGATCAATACTAATAGAGAAACAACATACATTTGAATAAAAAACTAGAAATGCATACAAATATATATGCACACACTTAAAAAATAAAATAAAACAAAAACCAAATATATATATATCTACATAAATAAATAAAAAATTTAAAATAATAAAATCTAAATAAAAAAAGTAAAAAATTGCCAATAGTGGCATGGTGAGATGGTTAAGTTGTTGTGTTGTTATTCTTGCCATCATGGTTCAAACCCCATTGGGGTGTAATTGTTAGAGAATTTATATTGGGGATGAGGGCCCCCATTTGTGGCCTCACCAGTTCATAGTTCCAAGTCAAAAGCATTCACCCCTCTTAATAAAAATAAATAAAGTAAAAAAATTAAAATTAAAAAGCCGAATTAAAAGAACACATGGGGCGGGGGCCCTAGCTCGGTTGGCTAAGTAATTCCGTTGCGGCTCTGCTGGTCACGAGTTCTAGTCTCCCCCGTCCCGTGGTACCGGAGGGCGTGTCGCGCCAGCGCCGCCGGTCACGTTAAAAAGTTTACCAGGCGCACTGCAGTTTATAGGGGGTCGTGCTACCCGATTCCTGCAGTCTAAAAAAAAAAATAAAAAAAAAAAACACATGAAATAATAATAAAGAAAATGACTTTTTATCCTATGTGGCACCCTAATTATGATAACTTTTGTTAGGGAATAAGAAGAATAGACAAGATTATGCAATGAAATTTGCAAAGGAGTGCAAACAGTTGAAGTGATTTTTGGAAAAGGAATTAAAAATGTACAAAATGGGGCACCGGAAAAGAAAAGCCAGGAATTAATTTACGGAAAATATGGAGATGTGGTGTCTGGTCAAAGAATGAAAGTGCAACAGTTATGACAGCAGGAACTTGATTTGTGAAATTTGCCAGGAATGCAAATAACAAAAGTAAATAAATATGGGGAGAATAAAAGTTCGTAGAATATTTCTAAACCACAAAAAGGCACCAAACCTGCAAAAAATTAAGATGAAATGCAGGCAATAAATGAAGAGGACGAGAATGTCAGATCCTGCAGAAAAAACCAAAAGATTCTCTATTCTTATTTTGCATTATCAGAAGAAAAAATTTAAAAATCCGATAATATTAGTGAGCAAATATATTTTGGCTTATATATAGAAAATAAAACAAGAAAACTCAAAATATTTTCCTGATATTTAAAAAAATTAATATTTTAAGCAATGTCTTAGGTCAAACTATTGTAGTTTGATCAACAATATTTCCAAAACAGCAAGATTTTCGGGAAAACTGGATCACCAGCCAAAATCAAACATATCATGATATATTGTGATATTTTCCTGATATCTGCTTTTGTGAATCAAACATTATACAAGCCCAGCTATTCACAGCAGAGGGATATATAGCTCAAGCAAAAAAAGTAGCTCAGAAAAAATTCAAAATAATTCACAATTGAATAAACACAAAGTCAAATGTATGCAAAGGAACTGATTACAAAAACATGCACACAATGACAAAAGAAAATCTTAGCATTGATAATACAAATAAAAAATGAATATCACTATAAAAATGTCAGTATCAGCATTTTGCTTCATTCACAAAATTTCATTGAAAACAAAAAAAATTGCCACATAATCATGAAAAGGTTTGATACAAAATATTTATTCTGCATTGAAATGATTGCCATCAATTGTGCACTTTACAACATTTTAACAAGTGAAATTTGGCAGAAAAGATAATTTTTCATATGGTTGTTTAGTTTCCCATATTACACAAGGTAGTTTAGTTTAGTGCCATTAATTGTGCACTTCATAACATCAACAAGTGAAATTGGCAGAAAAGATAATTTTTCACATGGTAGTTTAGTTTCCCATGTTACACAAGGTAAGAGGACCAGGTGCTTTCCCTACAACTACAAGTCTACAACCATTCTCCTTTTTACCAAAGCACACTACATCCTGGCTTCTAGCTCTCTGCACCCATCTTGATAACAACCTTTCTCATTCCTTTTGGGCAGTTTCCACATTCTTTTCCTCCTACTAAGATGAAGGGCAACAAAATCCAAACTTAAAAATAATCCCTCCAAATTTAGGTCTAAACTTGTCACAGATTGAACGTATCAGTGAAAGTAAGCCTTCAGCATCTTACATCAGGCCCTCTGGATTTATCACCTCCAGATGGTCTTTTGTTTAAAAGGAAAGATTCATTTTTATAAGTCCTCTTGGGTCTTCTTTACTGTTTGATTTGAAATCATATTGAAATTTGGAAAAATCAAGTAAAATGCCTAGTTATAAAAAATGCACTTCAATTCCTTATTTTAACTGTGCTTATTTTCCAACGTGGTCCACTTCAATATGGATTTTCATTTATCTGCCTAATGATCCATTCCACTTATGGGTAAAATTTTCCCATATTTAATTGGCAACAACTAACAAGTTAGTGTAGCTTGTACATGTATAAAGGTCCAGCCACAGAATAGTAACCACTTTTGACAGGGCTTTCATGGATCTATATTTGTCCCAAAGACCAAACTGAGAAAATAATTTTACAAGGCTTGGTTGTTTACCACTAAACTCTTTGACCATGCAAAAGTGGATTTTTTATTCAATACAAACCATGTTCACAACTTCACAGAAAACGCTCCAATATGTCAAATCATTAAGGCACAATAGAAGTCATCTTGATACCCAAAAGAATAAAGTCATGGAAGAATCTCACCATATTCTTTGAATGAACCAGTCAAATCAAGAACTTTCAAGCTTCATTCTCAAGAATCTAAATGACACTGTGTCGGAGGACCAAGGAACTAAGTAAGTAGAGGAAAAATCTCACTAAATTCTATGAATGAATCAGTCATATCAAAAACTTTCAAGCTTCTTTCCCAATAATCTAAACTACAGTGTGTTGGAGGACCAAGTAACTAAGTAAGTAGAGATTATTGAGTCTCCACCAACATAACTACAAACACAGAATTCTCCCTGTCCATTCTGATCACAACTGTATTGCCCAGGGGTGATTTCAGAAATCCGTGGCAAGAACTCAGGATTTAATTGCCACGGATTTAAGCAACAACCAATAAGAATCAAATATATGATAATTGTTGTTTGCATAAAAAAAATGGAAGGAAGCTTGAATACATGAAAGAAGCAGGTGAGATTCTCTAGCATTAACTAATGTTAGGTAAATGGATAGTCAAAGGGACCAGCAAGCTATTAAGTTAGAATTATGGATAATTTAGTTTTCAGTCTTTTCTATCTTGAAGACTGCAGCCATATTGCTTGTCCGACTATAGTAGATTCACTGTTTGGGATGTAGCTCCTCCCATCTAGAGTCTATGAAATGTGTACCAATCGACAGCGAGACCTTTGTTTGCACCGTATATTATTTACAAAATAATTAGATTCCACAGGGACACATCTCCAACCTTCAGTTTCCCATCCCTGACCCAGTTACCTAGCCCTGCGGCGTTATCCTATTTACGTAACAGTCCTAAATTTTTGGAAGTACCAAGAATCCCTCTTTTGCATTCCTGTGATTCTTCCCCCCTCAAAAAGTAGACTTCGTGGAACATAGCTGAAAATTATTTTTTCCTGTTAGTAAAAAGGAAAGGTTATTCTTACATTCATTATGGATTACGCATGCCAACTGATGTACGGTCATGCTCACCTCAGCTACCAAAATAAAATAACCCTGACGACACAGGTGAATGCAATGAATAGCAGGGAAATTGGCAGGGAAATTAGCGATATATCGATCGACATGGGATCTTTACTCATGCTGCATTGTACTCAGTACACAGTCTATGACATAAAAATTAAAAAAAAGTATTCAAACACAATCCATAAAACCCTAGAAACCCTAAATAAGAGCTAAAACCTTGGCAAAATCAACGTCCTCTGGAAAAAAGAGAGAAAACCCCACCTGCGCAATACACCAAAGACTCTGAACTCATCCTCCAGCTCCCGCTCGGTTACACGAGGATCCAAGTTCCCCACGTATATGCGAGCCATTCCTTCTTAATTTGACTAACTTTCAAAATCAGCTTCCAAGACAAATAAAGGTAAAACCGTAAAACTATTAAGCAAACCCTGATTTGGATCGCTCAGCTGATTTCAGAGACAGATTTAAGAGAAAAAAAGTCATATAAATTAATAAAAACAGAGCCAGAGAGATGACCTTCACAAGGGATGTCTCATGTGATCAAAGTAGCTACGGAATTTTAGAAATAGGAGAAAAACGGGTTGACGATAAAATTGTTCCACAAGGTTTTTTGAAGTCCGATTGAGGTCGGCCATGTGGCATCGTTGAGGCTCCTTTTCAAAAGTTCATGAGATTGTTTCGTGCATTTCGGCACGAACTACAATGTTCTGTTTTGGAAATGTCTTTTTATATATCTAGCATGGTATTAGGGGAGGTGGGCTCACAATGGTTCACTCAATTTTCGAAGGTTAAATAATCAATGATAATGATGTCATGTAATTTTTGATGGATCTATCAATTTTGTTTTTAGTCAATTAGATTAAATTTGCTACATGTTATAAATATGTTCTATGTTATGTTTCAGTTGGTTTGACATGTTCATTATTTCCCTATTTGGACAGTTAATCGATCGTTGGTCGAGTCCACCCTTAGAGGTTGCATGGCGGAGACCTAGCAATGGATCTAACAAACACGTGAAAACTAAACAGTCTCCACCTTGTATGTCCAATTTCTCACATTTATCATGTGTTTTCTCCTCAGTCCCTTTCATCTAGCCACTTGTGTCCCCATTTACTCAACCTAAATGGCGCATAATTCCAAGGCCTTAGATCATTTAATACTCCAAAACCTCACACATCCTACTCATTTTCACTCATTTCCTACGCGCATCTTCTAGAGTCTTCATTGCCTTAGGCACCAATACATGTTTTACTCTGCTCTCTACAAAAAACCTTCAACACCAATACATGTTTGGCTTCGACTATTCTTCCTTGGATAGCTCAACGATGATATTAGGGTGATGTCTCTGATAGTCTTTAGTATCCAACACAACCTTCTTTCAACCCAAGTGAGGTTTTTACCCTCACTAAGGTTGTGCCATTGTCCTGTGTTTGTTGTTGCTTCTTTCTTCAAATTAATAAAATTTGTGTTCAATCACTTAAAGGTTATGTTAATTTGTCGGTGATTCTAAAATAAATATTTAAAAGGTTTCTCTAATTAAATTCTTAATGTGAAGGTTATGTTGCTTTTTGGATGCTTCCAAATTTTGTGTTCATAAACGCAATTACTTTAACAAGGAAAACATGAATTTGTTCAAATACCACCATGACTTATTTAATGGATTTTTAGTCTCCAAATTGGTTTACTCTTTGTTTTAATATTAGGGTTTTTTAATATTATGATAAAACAATGAGGAGGGTGTGAATGCTTTGGATGTAGTTGAGTTTGTCTTGTTTTCTTGCATGCATTCATTTGTTCTTCATTTCAAAAATAATT
Organism: Sequoia sempervirens; assembly: GCA_007258455.2. NCBI lineage: Eukaryota > Viridiplantae > Streptophyta > Pinopsida > Cupressales > Cupressaceae > Sequoia > Sequoia sempervirens. The sequence goes on along the minus strand of VDFB02105785.1, from coordinate 439,074,693 downwards.
AATGTGTAGTTCTTCATTTGTTTTAAAATATTTGTAAAATTTCAGATAACAAATATTTTGAGTTGTGGCTTAAATTTGTCATCTATTACAAACTAAATATTGGTCATTCTTTATAGGTTTATGTAACAAACTAAATATTGGGTATTATATATTTTGTATAGGCTTTTAGGTTGACCTACAAAGTGGATTCAAAACAAACAACCCAATTGAAAACCTAATGAAATTCTAGTATAGGAATTGAATAATAGATTCAATGTTACAAATGAAAATCAATTACAACCAAAATTAACAAGCCCAAATCCACTAGAAATTAAAGCTTCCAATCCAAATATGAAATTAATCTAACATGTCTAAATATATATGACAAATGCATGTAAGTCTGACTTAATTTTTGTCATCCCTTTCTTATAGTTTGTTCCACATTTCAATCACTTATTATGTCTTCAATAGCTTCAGCTTGACAATTACCCTAAATTTGTCTTGTCTCAATTTTCAAGTCATTTCAGTCGTATGTTGGTATATTTGATCTGATAGTTAACCTTGTAAGTGTGGAAAATGTAAACTAAATACAATACAATACACTTCTTAATGAAACATTGTATCAAGATTAAACATGAATTAAACTAATTTAAAACATAAAAAAGCCTAAAAGCGTCTCATTGTCTCCTATCTCCAAAGATTTATCAAATTATAGAAGCTCTCAGATTTGTAAGCACCGTAACTGTTTGAAATGCCTATCTAGAGAATGGAATGGATGCTAAATGCAATGATGTTATGATTGCTAATAATTTCTAAATGATATGAAGCTATCGTAAATGAAGCCTGATGGATGAAAGCTACAGTAAAAAGAAACTATGTTGCCGTGATATGAAATCTACTGATGCCATGATGCTATGATGATATTAAAAATGTTAATGCTAAATGATTGCTTGGTTGTTTGAATACTAATTCCTGCAGAGTAAGTTTGCATAAAGGATGATGATTCTCGGATGTTTCTTAGATGATTTTGATGCTTCAGAAGGCTGTATATATAGATTTATGGTAGCACATTTGTACAGGGGTAACACAACAGAGGTTGAGATTCAATCTGGAGATTTGAATGGTATGAGATGAGAAGGTGGAGTTGATTATGGAGGATTTTTCCTCCCCATGAAAACACCAGGCAAGATGAGAGGAAAGATTTGAGGAAAAAGATTGAGAGGATTGCCTGTAGGTTTGTCCCTGAGCCTTTTCCCGTGAATGACAATTGCATTAATTAGATTTGAAAAATCTAATTTTATTGGTGAGTGAATAGAGGGATTAGATTTATGCATTTATTTAAATATTTTTGGTTTATTTAAATTCAGCAAAAAGAGAGATAAATAATTTAATAAAACAAACTATAGAAGTTGTTTATTAAATTAAATAGAAAGAATATGATAATTAAATTAAAGATTTTAGGATATCTTTATTTAATTAAGAAGAAATGTGATGGGATAATTAAATAATACCAACTATTGAAGTTGTGTATTTAATTTTAGAATAGAATTGATGGATAAAGTATAGAAGAAACAATAATGATAATAATTAAATAAAACAAAGTATTTAATTTTGTTTATTTAATTAAGAGGAAAAATAATGTGATAAAATAGAAGAATTAATAGTGAACTTAATATAAATAAATATTTCTATTTATTTACTAAGTAGATGAATTTAAGATTAATTAATTAAATAAGTCGTATTTAATTAATTAAATTCTCCAAACCATTTTTAGGTGTCTACATTTTGCCCCTCTTTGAACTGATGTGTTTACGCATTGCTTTCAAAGAAAATTTTGTGTTGCTACTACTAGTATCGACAAGAAATTTTCAGAATGCCCCAGACATGATTTTCAGGTGATTGATGGATATATGCCCCCTCGGGAGATAAATTAATGAATTTTTTATTGTTTTTGATTTTTTGGAAATTTTCAAATTTTTATAATTTTCTGGTGATTTGATGTAGATTCGATGAAGGTTTGATGACAAAATAATTTATCTCCCGATAATTGATGTAGAAAGTGCCTCTGAATGAGGTTGGAATTAAGCCTCCTTGTGTTTGATGATTTTCAATCGTGTCATCCTTTGATTTGATATGATTGATGATTTGACCAATTAGATGATGTTCGACCTCATGATGGGCGAGGTCTGGTGATTGAGTGATGATAATTATCCTCATGATAGGTGAGGAATAATTATAGTTTGATTGATGAACCTCATGATAGGAGAGGTCGATTCGATGTATTGACCTCATGATAGGCGAGGTTCAATGATGCTTGATGATTGATCTCATGATAGGTGAGATCAATGATAGGTTGATGATTGTCCTCATGATAGGCGAGGATCAATGATAGGTTGATGATTGATTGACCTTGTGATAGGCAAGGTTCAATGATAGTCGCTCATGATATTTGATCAAAGTATCACCAGAGTCAAATAGATTGATAGGCTAATTGATTTTTTATTGATTGATAATATTGATGATTTGCACTATGTTATGATCATAGGAGGATTTTAGAGTTCTTCCCAAAGACGTGGGTCATGATTCCACATCTGGTGTAGGTCGATATAGATATCATCATTCAATGTGGAAAATCTATAATGCATATGTAAAACTAATATGAATGCAATCTAATTTTACCATGCAAATCTATATGTAAACATTGGCATCTTAACAATACTTTTGTTGTGCTTTGTATCATATAGAGCTTTAAAAATGTTGAAAGTGAGTACAAGCATCAATGGTATAATGTAAACCAATGATGACCTGAGTACTACCTTCATGATTTTTGATATTGCAAGTGAACACAAGCATCGAGGTATAATTAAATCGAGATGACCTGAGCATTTCTTGCGTAAAACAACCAAGAATTAACCACTTTCCTATGTGAATTGGAATGTCATCCATGATACTTTGTAGAGCACTTCCCGCGACGATTCACAGTAATTATGATTAATTCACAGACAACAGACAAAGAAAATACCATTTCTTCTTCCTGGCTTCTCTAGTTCAATACATCATTGAGTTGCTCCAAAGAAATGATAACAATGATCAAAAGTACAACATATCTTACATTATAGTATTCAATCATTTATTCAGATTAGATCATCCATCCTTATTTTATTCAATGTTTTTGTGTTTTCAAGATTTTGGATCAAACTAACCTAAAGACCTATCATAGGGGCCTCAGGGGCTGATCAAAGATTAGCCTTGCCTACATTATACACGCAAAGACCACATAGTTCAACTAACACAGACTCGTGTTTTTTTGGATTTTTGAGACTAACTTTTCTTTTCTTTTTTCTATTGTGATATGGATGTTTGATGTGTTTTTGATGGCGATTGATATTCCATGTTGGGTTGTGTTTTGATCATTGTTTTTGTTGCTTTTTTCCAACCGTTGTTTGCCCATTTGAGTAAGCTCCATGTTTATGTTGCCCCCTAATGTTTTTCAGATGTTTCCCCCAAGCTAGGGTGAGACATGACGACGTGATATGATATGATAATAGATGCAAAAATGATGATGGTGAAAGCAACGACCATGACATGAGTCCAAATAGATGGGAGAGCTGATTCGAATCACAAATAGTACCTATTTACAGGTTTTCACTATATGTTTTTATTGCACGTTTCAGTCTTTTTGAATTTTTTTTGTATTTTTCTAAAAAAAATTGGATTTTTTAGGATATTTAAGATGAAATGAGATGATATGACTGATTGAAGGAATAAGATGCCCCACAATAGGGGTAATGAAACCATGGATAAATGATATATCAAAATGAAAGATTCATTGCAAAACATGTCACACAAGCAACATATCTCTTGTCAAGAGATGATAATGGTTGATTGATTAAGATACCAAGAATGATTGATTCCATAAGGCATGATGATGATAAGTACTTAGGATCACTGATTACCCTAAGTATGATAAGATTTATGATTTTTGATGATTGATTGACAAAAGATATGATGATTGGATAATGTTTTGTAGCTAGGCTCAAATATGATGTGCATGATAAGATTCAAGGTTGCAAAGGGACATGATGACATGGATTTTGATAAGCTAGGAGATATGGAATGGAAGAAAGAAAGGATACAAATACCGAATGGTGATGATCAAGATCAATTAGATAAGATACAGACACAAGGCCCAAGTATTTTGCCCCTATTCCTCATCAAGACCGAGGAAAGGAAGATAGGATGTATTTAGTAAGAATGATGGAATATGGATAAGATGAAAGATATGGTATGGAAGATATGGATAAAGTGTATAGGATAAGATATATGATGTTCAAGAAGATCCTTAACCTTGTAAAGATCAACTGTGGAAATGTAAGGAATGAGCATAGAAAGGATAATGACCATGAATGATAAGATGGACGAAACTTGTCCCTAAGTGTAGAGTGCAAGAGGAATATGGAAGATAGGATATGGATGATAGGGAGATGGAGGAAGGACTTAAGCATCGAGTTTCACAACCAAATATCCCTCTAATAAATCATGGAAATGGGAATTAGACTCTAAATGTTGGCAGATTAATGATATGATGGAAGAATCTAGGGATTTATACAAAGGTTTGGATTAAAGGAGAGTGATGGGAGATGAATGTTGGATAATGGATAGGAGGTTGGAAGGCCTATTGATGGATAGATGGAAAGGATGGAAAGATCAAAATTGGCACACACCTTGAAGGGTGGTGGAGTGATGGAGGAAAAATGGATTTGGAAGATGATAAGTTTTTAGATGGAAAATTGGAGGAAGCTTTTGGATTAGCAAATTTGGATGCAAATTTAGATTTTATTGCTTCCATGAGACTTTTAGGAATCCACATGAATTTTGACTTTGATTTTTGTTTTGTGGGCCTTTGTGACCTTTGACATTTTTCTTTTTGATTTATGGACCTTTGTGGTCTTTGAAAATTGCCTTTTTGCTTTTATGGGCCTTTGTGGCCTTTTAGATTTTTCTTTTGATTTTGGATCAAATTTTCTTTTATTTTTGCATGTCTCTTCGAGGAGACATGTTGATCCTTTGATACATGTGGATTTTGATATAGAAGCTTTTGATATTTGGCACCCAAATTGCTTCCAAGAGAAATGGGAGGGGTGGATTGAGATGAATGATATGGAGGTATTATGGATGAGTTAATGTGGGTATAATTTTGAAAGGGCATCAAGGATGTGTGCCTTTGTTGTTCTTAAGAAATAGGATATGGACCTAGGATAGAGGGCAGGTTTGATGGAATAGGATGAGGACCTAGGATAGATGGAATGTTTGGTGGATTAGGATAAGGATCTAAGATAGATGGTAGGTTTGATGGACTAGGACACTTAGGTGTATAACCAAGGCCGTGGTGATATGGGTTTCTTTGAATATAAAGGGGTTCTAGGATACCTTGCTCATGAAGGCCCAATCCTTTTCCTTTGTAATTCATGCTTTAACACATTCGTTTACCAATGGGATATGCATTGTTTGTGAAACAAGATGCGAGTCCATTTTGAGGATATGATATGGATGAGAGGATAGGTGTTGGAAGTAAACCAGAATGGATAAAGGTGGAGGATCCCAATTTATAGGTGTGGGGTTCATGTATAGCTTGAATAGGTGTGAGAGGCTCTTGACATGGGGATGATGGGGTGTTTTGATCTTGACTTGGAAAAGGATTATGAAGTGGTATGAAAGGAATATCTTGATCATGAGAAGGATAATCATCTTCATGGGATGAAAGGGTATCCTTGAATGGAAGCATATTTTGGTCTTGATGAGGAAGGGAATCATGAGATTTTGTAGAAAGAATATCTTGATCATCAGTTGGTAAGACATCATTAGATAGGATGGAATAAATATCATGCTCTTGTGATGCAATATAATCATGAGATGGTATGGATTGATTAGATGATGTGGAAGAACTTGGAAGGATGCTTGTCTCTTGAGATGGAAGGGAATTATTTTGGATGAAAAGTGAGAGGGGATTGTCATAAGATTTTTGAGAAATGGGATCTTGATCAAGGATTGGAAGATTTTGTGGAATTTTGATATCATTGGATGAAGTGGAAAGAATATTTTGATCTTGATGTGTAGGGGAGTCTATGCTAGCATTCTTTGGATTGTGAGATTGACAAGAATCATTGGATGTTGAAGATATGATAGAAGAGGATGATTGGATGGAATTGTTAACTTGAGTGAAAGAATCTTGAGGTTTATTTTGGCTTATGGTGGATGGAGATAAATGCATGACATGACAAGATTTTTCAATATCAATTGTGTTTGAGGATTTAGATTTGGGCTTATTGAACTTTTGCAAAAAGTCAACAACACTAAACTTGGATGATGTAGTTTTAGGTGAAGAAGGTCTCATGTTCATTGTTTGGTCAAGAGGATATGGGTAGATGTCTAGCAGCATATATCTTTCTGTGTTTGTTTCCCTTCCTATGTCCCAGATTTGTTGTTGAAGTTTTTTCATTTGATGAGATAAAGCATTCAATTGATCCTCATCTATTTCAGCCATGGTGGTTTCAGTTTGAATTTCCTATTGTTTGGATTTTTTACTCTTGTTGTGAGGGATTTCTTGAAAAATGTTGTTGATTTCCAATCCCTAATCATAAATTTCACTATTTGATTTTGTTTTGACTCTTTTGTGTTTTTTTTTTTGGATGATCTTTATCTGGATTTTAATGATTTTGAAATGCACAACACTCAAACGAAGACAGTTGTTTTTAAGAGTTGTAATCTAAATAGATAGTGTATGTTCAAAAGAACCACGCATGGTCCTATTTTCACTGGTTTGATAGCAAAAATGCACTTCAGATAGACTCACTCTTAAGGTCAAAAGGTCATTGTTATACTCAACAACCCATAGCTTAAAATTGCGTCGACTCACATAGCTGTGTCACCCCCTAGAGGGCGCCCGTGTTTTTGTCTTTTTCAGGTGTGTACTCAAGGTTAGATTTCTCGATCCCATGAGAAAACGGTCCTTGGAAATTATATGGTGAGTGTCTTGGGGGTAGATTCTTCCCTCCCCTTGCACTGTGAGTATTACAATGTCTGGTTACTAACTCGACTGGATACTACACTAGGTTCTTAGAAAGGGTTTCTGTTCAGAGCGGAAAGTGATAAACTCCCTCATGAGACCTCCAAACCTTTAGAACAAAGGCTTTAGGGATGGTTATCTTGCACACTTTCGGTAAAAGTGGGTTTCCCCAGATTTGCTTTAAATTTTATAGTGGGGTGGAAAAACATGGTTTTGGTTTGAACCCACTTAGGTCGTTCCTGTAGGGTGAGTACTTTTTCCCACTACGACAGGCCTTCTAAAGGATGTAATAAAACTTGAAGAATGCATAAAAAGGATGAGTCTAGATTTTTGAATCACCCAGTTAAGGGGAGAGCACATGCCTATCACCACACAAACACAAAAATCAAGTTGTTCAATTTTTAGAGCCCAAACTACAATTTTCTATCTATGTGAAGATGTTGCTTCACAAAAATACATGGTGTAAATTTTAGATCCACATTGAAAAGTTTGGTGACTACCCTAGATTGATAAATTTTAGTCCAATTGAAAATGTGACTATCCTATGATTGATTCATTTTAAAACCAACTAAAGAAGTGTCTATCCTAGATTGATTCATTTTAAGTCCAAATCCAAAAACCAATGAGTTTCTAATGTTCTTTTTAACCAACTTTGACAAAGCTTGTGTAGATGGTTAATTTTAAGCCCAAAGTAATGCTAGTTGGTCCTAAAGCATGAATGAAAAATAACATATGATGGGTTATTTTCCCATGAGTGTTTGAAAACACTATTACAATGGATATCAAATGCTTTCTTTCACTTCAATGCTCCATGTTCTTCTTAAAACCTATAATAAATGCTCAAAAATGTTAGATGAGATCAAGAAATAAGAAGATATAAGGGTTAGATGAATGATTAAGCATAAAAACCCTAAAAATTAGACCAAGTTACAATGTGATTTGACTTTAAATGTAAATTTGAAAATTTTAACTCTACAAAAAGTGATAGATACCTACACCATTTCATATCTTATGAAATTCTACCCCATTTAAAAAAAAAGTTTCGAAAAAGACCTCCATATGACCAAGATATGGTCATTTTAAGATTGATTGTCAAAGTGCTAAAACAACCAGAAGTGCTAAAAAAAAGGTTAGAAGCACTACAAAATTTATTAGAAGTGCTAAAACAAAGGTCAGAAGTGCTAAAACAGCCTTAGAAGCGCTACAAATTTTATCAAAAGCGCTAAAATAGTCCTTCAAAGTGCTATACTTTTCTTCTAAAGCGCTAAAACAGAGTTCAGATGCGCTATAGTTTTCCTCAGAAGCGCTAGAATAGTCCTCAAAAGCACTATAGAATCTGTCGAACACGCTAAAATGGATCACGCCAGATTCCTATACGAAAACTTTCCAAAAAAATTTGTTAAAAACATGGGGTACGGCCCCATGGTGGGCGCCACAATGTAAGTGTGGAAAATGTAAACTAAATACAATACAATACACTTCTTAATGAAACATTGTATCAAGATTAAACATGAATTAAACTAATTTAAAACACAAAAAAGTTTGAAAGCGTCTCATTGTCTCCTATCTCCAAAGATTTATCAAATTACAGAAACTCTCAGATTTGTAAGCACCGTAATTGTTTAAAATGCCTATCTAGAGAATGGAATGGATGCTAAATGCAATGATGTTATGATTGCTAATGATTTCTAAATGATATGAAGCTACCGTAAATGAATCCTGATGGATGAAAGCTACAATAAAAAGAAACTATGTTGTCGTGATACGAAATCTACTGATGCCATGATGCTATGATGATACTAAAAATATTAATGCTAAATTATTGCTTGGTTGTTTGAGTACTAATTCCTACTAAGTAAGTTTGCATAAAGGATGATGATTCTCGGATGTTTCTCAGATGATTTTGATGCTTTAGAAGGTTGTATATATAGATTTTCGGCAACACATTTGCACAGGGGTAACACAATAGAGGCTGAGATTCAATCTGGAGATTTGAATGGTATGAGATGAGAAGGTGGAGTTGATCATGGAGGATTGTTCCTCTCCATGAAAACACTAGGCAAGATGAGAGGAAAGATTTGAGGCAGAAGATTGAGAGGATTGCCTACAGGTTTGTCCCTGAGGCTTTTCCTATGAATGACAATTGCATTAATTAGATTTGAAAAATCCAATTTTATTGGTGAGTCAATAGAGGGATTAGATTTATGCATTTATTTAAATTCAGCAAAAAGAGAGATAAATAATTTAATAAAACAAACTATAGAAGTTGTTTATTAAATTAAATAGAAAGAACATGATAATTAAATTAAAGATTTTAGGATATTTTTATTTAATTAAGAAGAAATGTGATGAGATAATTAAATAATACCAACTATTGAAGCTGTGTATTTAATTTTAGGATAGAATTGATGGATAAAGTATAGAAGAAATAATAATGATAATAATTAAATAAAACAAAGTATTTAATTTTGTTTATTTAATTAAGAGGAAAAATAATGTGATAAAATAGAAGAATTAATAGTGAACTTAATATAAATAAATATTTCTATTTATTTACTAAGTAGATGAATTTAAGATTAATTAATCAAATAAGTCGTATTTAATTAATTAAATTCTCCAGACCATTTTTAGGTGTCTACAAACCTTATTTAGTCTTGTTAAATTTTTGAAGTCATATATAAGTATGTATGTATATATACATACATATGTACATACATATATACATACTATGCATGTACACTGCATACATACACATGTATATGTATGTATGTATTATATATGTATATGTATATATAGGTACAAATGTATGTATGTATATGTGTAGAGGAGGAGATTTGCTACTCTCGAGTCTCTAGGACAAAGAAGAGTCTATAAGGAGCAAATTGTCCTCAACTATCTAAAAGGCTAAGCTCAAGTGACAAAGGATGTAACAAAGGGGAGTTTTATGCAATACTTTATGTTTTATGACATATTTTAAAAAGAGGACTTCATAAGCCAAATGAGCAGGCCTCAGAGGTCTTGGGAGCAAGCAGACTAGCTCACAGCCAAAGGATGACAACGCAATGTATGGACATCCCCACGGCGTGTTGTGGCCCTATACATACCAAAAACAAAGTAAGCTTACTAAAATGCATAGAGCCTGCTGACAGTTCAAGAACTAAAATTTGACTATTTAAGAATGCTAAAAATAATAGAAAGTACAAGAAGAAAAATACTAAACATGGAAACAAATAAACTAACGAAGTGAAATGACAAGAGATAAAAGAGAGAAATGAACTCACAGAAGGTCTAGCACTATGTATCCTCCTGCAAAGCTCCATACAAACAACCTACACACACGGAGACGAGGAAGAAGGTTGGGGTTGTTTCAGGGCTTGCCTTAGTCAAACCCCCATTTTGGTGTTTCCACCTCCATGGACAGCCAAGAAGACAAAGAAATAAAGAAATAGATGATAAACATGAAAGAGTGACGAGATAAAGAGGATAACACATTAGAATGCAAATATGTTGCTAAACATATATGATAATGTAATAAAAAGAAAGCATTTACCCTCCCTCCAACAAGCTAGTTGAGTTGAAAGAGTGCAACACTTGAAGATAGTTGAGACAATGATCTAGGAGCCCTGAACATGCAATAGAGCTTGAGAAAAATGGTGTAGAGGAATTTAAGATAATGAGAATGCAATACAAAGAATGAGAATGAAATTTTGAATGATATAATGATTGTAATAGTGAATGAAGAAATACATGCAAAAGGGTCATTTTTGGGCACATCTACGACCATAGAGGTGTTACACTTCATGGGAAAGTGAAAGTGTAATGTCTCAACGACCATAGACCCTAGAATCTTGTTAGGATGTGTGCATGATGTACAAATGTTTGCACGCCGCAGAAGCACCCCCAACAAAAATTCTCTCAAAGATTGAAAACAATGGGCTTAAGGATGGATTTGAAGGCAAATAAAAAAGGAAATTACATTATCATCTTTATTAGGCTAAAGGGGGCATTATGTAATATAAAATTACATGGAGTGTAATTTTACAACATTACATTTCTCCCCCACTTTAGCGAGAATATGTATTCTAAACATGTGCGAGCTAAAGTAGAAAGAGGTTGAAGATAATGTACTTAGGACAAAGAGGATGCAGGTCTTAATATGGTATATGCGATGTAGAGAAGTTGAGCCAAGACATGAAGAGAACATGAGTCTTCCATCCTACAAAGTTGACTGCAATCTCACCACAAATGTTAGATGCAAATAAACACGTTAAGTGAAAAAGTGAAAAATAGACATGAGACATGACATGACATAATCTGATCAGATAAAAGATGGCACTGATAGGTATGGCTAGCAAGGCTAGAGCCCATACGATAAGTGAATAGGCTTGTGGCTGCTACAAATTGTGTTGTGGACAATCACAAAAGATGAGACAAGTCTAGTTAGGTTGCCCTCAAGCAGACAAGGAGACATAAGACATCAAGACATTAAGAATAAGCAGATATGATAGCCCCCCTTAAAATGATGTGTGCTACACAAAGGAGCACATGTCATTCTAAGGAGAAGAGAAATACAAAGAGATGTTGTGGTATGACATACATGGCAAGATGTATCAATGGGATGTTGTCACTCAAGGGACAACAAAAAATCCAAAACATCAAGAAAAGTAGAGATGAAGAAAGTAAGAGCACAAGGGGATCCAATTATTTGAGGTTGGAACTGATCATAGATATAGATAAATAAATATAATGTAATATGTATGAACTGTCATGACCTCCCAAATAGATTGAAACATGAAGAAAAGCACATTAAGACAAAGTAAAAATAAAATTCAAGTCAATATGGAAGAGGCCTAAATGCCCTTATGCTTTGCATTGTCCCTAGTGTGAAAGCCAAATTTTATGACATATAGAAGAATAATGAGACAAATAGAAAAAGTTTCATTATATATTTTCTCTCTTGTATCCAATTACCTACAAGGGTATCAAGAGTCCTCCAAGTGAGAGCACAAGCACAGGGGAACACAAGCAAACACACAAATCTAATCTAAAGATAAAGAAGAGTTATCACTCTAGTCCGACACCTCCAACAAGTCATCTTGCTCCCAATTTAGATCATTGTAGGGTGAGGGAAGACGAGTCTATAGGGGGGATAGCAAGGGCGATGCCTATTGACTCATCTATAGCAAGGGCCAAGGAGGAGGTTGCCTCAACATCCTCATCAACAAGGTCCTCCGAAGCGAGCATCACAAACTTAGAAAAATAGAAAAAAGGGTAGGAATATCATCCACTAAGTCAAACATACACTTCTTCAGAGTGAAGTGTTGTGACTAAACAGGAGGAGGAGGATGAATTAAGATTCATTGTTGACCTCTAGAAGAGGGGTAGTGACAAACTCTAGGGAAGGAGGCAAGGTACTCATCACAAAGACAACACAAGCCAAGGCAAATGAAGATGAAGAAGGTGAAGAAGACCTTTTATGATCATCGTTTGAGACAATATCATGTTCTGACTTCCTCTTAAGTGGAGGATGTGAAGTCCTCGCACCAAAAGTGGAGGAAGGAGTTGAATCCATAGTAGGCACAACCTTTGTGTGAGGCATGTCAACAAACTCAAGGAAAGGAAGAAGATTCGATAAAGAGGTAATCAGAGGCAGCTTCACAAAAGGAGCATTAGTAGAATTTGGCAAATAAATGACTACGTGACTAAAAATTTTAGTCATGACAAATAAAAATGACTAAATTTTGCTAGTTTTTTTAACACAACTATAAATGACTAATTTGATCATTAGGTAAAAAACACAACTAAATAATTAGTCACACAAATAAAAATTAGACAATATGAGTAACAATATCAACATTAGCATTTATTTTTGGTCTATATTACTATTATTATATTATCAATTTTATTTTATATTAGCATACACATAACAACATCTTGCCTTCCAACAAACACCTTTGAGAGTTGAAGCAATGAGCAGGAGAGGAGATTTAAATTCGTTGGGTGTTTCTGATGATGGCAATGGCAGAGAATCTGAGGATGAGGACGATGCTCTTCATCTATGGGAGGTTTGGATGCTCCAACATAATGTGGTGGCTTCTGGGTGGGGTCTTTTCTGGCAGTTTACTAGTTTTGCAAAAGAGTTTGCTATACTTGGGGCCTGACTTGAGGATGCTTGACTCCTAGTCTGGGTGTTTCTTCCTCCTGGTGGCATACGAAGGATTAGTGTCCTTTATTAGATGCCTCTCAAGGGTTTTGTTGTGAGTTGCTTAGTTTCTCCAGCCCTGGTGGTGGAAATTCTCCTTTCTAGCTGCTTTGAGGACTTGGCCTCTCTTGGACACATTAGTTATGCGGATAAGGGCTTGGCTCTGGAAAACCTTTTTTCTGAGCATGTCCCTAGTGAAGAAGGCTTGTTCGTGTGCTTAAACATTTTTTCTAGGGATATTTGTAGTCCCACAAACTATGTTGTGCTACATCTTCTCTTTGAAATTGATGGTCTAGTTGTAGCTAGTGGATTATTTGTGTTGTGTTTGTCCCTTAAAGGGTTCTGCATCTTGCCCCTTTGCTCCAAAATCTTTGCTATGTGCTGGCGTTCATCTGTGTGTTGCATAGTTTTGTTTGAGTTTATGTTGGTGGTCATTGATCTGAGGTTTATGGTAGACTCTTTGGCTAGGTTTTTGGTTGTTTCCTCTTTGTCTCCTATTGCTTACCTGATGGTTGGAGATTGGTCAGTTGTTTGTTGTTTTTTGTTATGTTCCCTGTGGAGCCCTCATGGGTTCTTGTGGTATTCTACCCTTCCTTGGGTCTACTTTGTCGCTTTATTTGGGTAGAGTGCTACTGCTTTTGGGCTGCTCTGTGTGGTCCTTTTCTTGATCCTACTTTTGGTTGCTTTTGTCCTATTTAGGGACTCTGGTTTTGTGGGTGTTTATGGGCCTTTAATGCTCGATATTTCTTCATTTGAGGTGGGTTTTTTGTGCTCTAGTTCTTCTATTTTGGAGCTACATGTTCTTGCTTCTAATGGTTTCAAGGTTATGACTGTCTCTTTGATTTTGGTCACTAAGGTTTGGGGTTTGTTTAAGGAGGTGAATGTGATGGTTTCTAATGGTGTTGTTTCTAAAGCTACTTTGGATATGTTGAACTTGAGGGACAGGGTCGCCATTAAGGCCCCCTTAGTGGGACTGTTGGTTCCTTTGGTGGCAAGTTTGGAGATGGTCCTCAAGGATGTTGTGGACTCTCTTGTTTCAAGAATCTCTTCTTTCTTGTTTGTGGTCTTCAATGGATTGTTGATGCTCTTCAAGGATGCTGAGAAATGGTTGAACTTGGTGTGTGAGGATGCCTTTATGGTACTCTATGATGCTTTGGATGCTCCTCTTTTGTTGGGGTTTCATTCCATATTCATCTCGATGGTTTTGAGGTCGTTGGGGTATGCTTTATCTTCGGTGGTCGCTGAACAACCTCTTTTTGCTTCCTTATTGTACCTGATGCTCATGTTTCCAAGGGAAGAGGTGTGTTTTCTTACTACCAGAGTGTTGGCCTCCTACTAGGTTTTATAGTTGGGGTCTCCTATGGAGGTGGAGATTGCTCTGGTTGAGGTGGATCCCTCTCCTATAGAGGTAGAGATGGTTGTTGTTGCTGTAGTGGGTGGTTTCCTTTCCTTCTATCAATTCCTTTTGAGGTGGAGCATGCTTGTGCAGGAGATTGGTGGGTCTTGTAGTTTTGATCCTCACTTCTTCCTCTCTTATAAAGGGGAGCTCACTCTTAGTGAGGTAGAGTTTGAGTTGGTGTTTTGGGTAGATTGGTGCTTTAATCTAGTGTTGGCTCCTCAGTGCTTTGTTTTTCTTGTCGACTCTCGATTAGTTGGGAGTCTGGATGTGTTGGACCTGGGATTATTTAGGAGCTATTGTTTTAATGATGACGTGGTTTGGAAGTTGTTGCTTCATGGATTCTTTGATGTTTAGATTGTCTTGGCCACCCGAGGGGTGGTTGTTGTTCTTACAACCTAATGGGTGGATTGAAGGCCTGTTTTGTTGGTTGTATTCTTGATTCAAGCCCTGAGTTGGTGTTCTGCTCAAGGGGTTGGTGTTCCTCGAGTGTTGTTTGGGTGGTTCTGCTTTTGGGATATGCTTCCTTCTATAATAGTAGAAAGGCAAGTAGGTGAATGCCAATAGTGATAATGTTGTTTCTGGTTCTAAATTGGTTGCTCTAAGTAGCAGGTTTGAGGTGGGATGGTTCTTTCAAGGAGTGTTGATGGACTTAGCTAGTTTATGGTGGTTTGAGTTTCAGGATCCTCTTAATCTTGCTTGTATGAGTTGGAAGTACAGTTTGTCTTACCCACCCTTGGGGTGGTCGTTGTTTCAGACTTTGGTTTTGTTTGCTTGGAGGGAGGCTAGTTTGCCTGTTTTGTTGATGGTATGGTCCATTTTGAAAGTTGAAGATGACTCTGCTTGGAGAGAGTTGGTGCCCGAAATTGGTGAAAATTGGGTGTTTTTTGCTTTGGTCAAATGAGTGCTCTGAAACTTTCAGTGCTTAGAGGTATTGTCCCGAACTTTTATTTCTTGATAGCTTTGTTATGGTTTTGTACCTGCCGGACTTTGGTTGATCTCATAAATGGTAAGTGTACCCTTTTGTGGATTAATTTGGGTATTTTGTTTTTGATTATGCAGATAATGATTTTGTGGTTACAATTTTGGTTTATTGGCCTATGTGCCTTTGTAGGCCTGGTGGTGGTTGGTGTTGTTTCTCCCAATCTGTTTCTCTACTTACTGTTTTGACTTTGTTACCACGAGATCAAGGCCCTTCCCTTGCTTATCTAATAAAAAACATACATATAGTTTTATTTTTCCTAACATATCCAAAGATCAATTAAACTGAGTTTTTTTATAAATTAATTTAATTTGATCTATATAGAAATATACTAATTATTAATTATAATAATTTCATACTTATATTTAATATTTTGTATTCTATTCTTTAATATTATAATAGTAGTAAATAATATAACCTATATATTTTTATATTTAAATAATAATAGTGCAACCTATATACACTATTATATATATTTATAAATATAATTATATTGTATATAATTATATAACTTAATATGTATTATATAAAAATATAATATATTAATTATATTTTGTATTAAATAAGAATATAATATTTGTGTCATTATTTGATAAAAAAATCATGTGATGGCTGCGACTAGGGTTCGCTCCTGCGGTGATGGTAATGCCTTCGACAATGTTGGATTTGGGGGTAATTGGGGCCATTCTTTCTCTATGATAGTGCAACATGATTTGCCTTCCTCATGCAAGGGAGGTGCCTCATTGACACACATTGGGAGTAAGAGTGGAAGTGTGGATGCGACTGGAGGTCCAGGTGGCCGAATGTATCCAAAGTGACAAAACTCTATGCACGACGCGAGAAAGGGTTTAAGCATGGACAGTAGAGATGGGCATAGGGGGCAAGGTTGTAATACTCTATTAGCACTTTTGAATCTGATGATTAAGTCCTTGCCCTGTGCAGACTACATCCCATCTATCTCCTTGGATGAGGAGTTAGGAGTTGAGATTGTAGAAAATGAGAAATATTTTGTAGAACTTGGGCTCATTGGCCGATTTAGAGGGTTTTGGCCAGGCTTAATAAGTGGATTTCAAATAATTGGAGCCTAATATTGGAGGGTGATGTCTAGATTTACCCTAATGCAAAGGGTTTCTTTGTGGTTGTTTTTGACAATGAAAATGATAGGAGGATTGTGTTGTGTGATTATCAATGAAGCTGGGAAGATAAGCACCTATTATTGATGAATCCTTGGCACCCAACATTTAACCCCAACATAGAAACTTTTGGGAAGGCTCCTATCTGCGTAAGATTTCCTTATTTACCTCTTCATTTTTTGTTTGAACCTTGTTTTGAAGCTTTAGGCAATGCATTGGGGAAATTTCTAGATGTTGATGAAGATACTACCAATTTTCTACACACAACATATGCTCATATTTTGATAGAAATGGACATCACAAAGGCTCTTCCTATGGCAGTTTCTTTGAAATACTCTAGTGGTGTGTGGGAACAATAGTTGGATTATGAAGGCTTACCATTTAGATGTAGATGTTTTGAAACTGGGCATATTGTTGAGCACTATTCTAGACGAAAGAGGGATAATCTAGCATCATGGTGGAAAGAAGTTTCTCCCCACCATTATTCAGTGGAAAAGGAATGTATGGTAAGGAATGAGCCGTTGAAGAAAAATAATAGCACATATTCAATTGAAACACATGAGGGCATAGTACCTGTTGTAGATCTTGCTTCCAAGGTGGTGCAGGCTAGTGTCACAAATGTTGTGGGAGGGGATCAGTCAAATGAGGTGTGTTCAACTTTATCTGAAGAGAGTAGCATTCCTACGGAAGGTATTGGAGAGCCCTCTTGGTTAGATGATCAGGAGGAGAAATGGCATACGGTCCAAAGAAAGAAGAAGAAGAAGAAGAAGAGGGATGTTGTTTTTAGTATGTCTCTTCGATTGCATGATAAAAGGAAGAATAGGAAATAGGAAGTATTATGAAGCTTTTTTCATTGTGTTTTCTCTTTTTAGAATTTTGTTGGTGTTACTCAAAGCTTTTATTACAATATGTGGCAATGTTGATGTAGCTGGGTGTTGGGGTTTATGGGTGTGTTGGGATTAAGATGTTTTCTTACTTTTATGTAACTGCTAGTTTTTTGATGAATAAAAATCTTGCGGGTTTACCTGCCTTTATTGATAAAAATAAATAAAAATTAAAAATTAAAAATTAAGAATATAATAGTTATTAATTAATAATTATAAAAATGTTATATATATAATAGTTTTGTTAGAGAATATAATAATAATTAATAATATAATTATATATTTATAATTATTTTTTTATTATATAAAATTTATTATATACTTAATTATGTAGGATAAAGGATGCTTTATTTATATATACACATTTGAATTTTAAAAATATAATAAAATTTTAAAAATTCTATTTTAATATAAAAATATTCAAATATTTAGGATAAAAATATTAAAAAATTTAAAGAAGTTTTCATTAATTTAATTAAAATATTAAAATATTAATATCTTTAATATAAATTGACTAGAGTTATAAATTTTTAAGTTGAATATTAATAAATCAAATATAATGTTAAAACCTAAATGTGCTCATTATTAAGATCTTTGTCGTAATTTTCATTTTAATAAACATACTCTTAAACCCTCGCTGAAACTATATTTTCAGGTTGCAACTCACCAAATTGGAGGAATGAACGGTCAATACGAGTGAGGATGAGTTTGGAGGAGCGAAAACCAATAGCAGTAGGGAAAGCAGTAAAAAGCAGTGAAAAATAGCTGAAAAAATGGCAAAAAATGATGAACAACTGAGATTCGTTTAAATGCATTGAAAGTAAATTTCACATCCATTTCAAAATAAGCGCCTAATTTTATTCATTCATTTTGGGCACCTAATTATTTATGCTCCTCACTCTAAAATTCTTGGCTTCACCTCTTATCACTTTTGCAGGGGCTCTTTTGCAGTCTTTGAATGGTCTCAGTATTGGACGCATTGTGGGAAATGGGTCAGTATTGGTAGTCGCTCTAAACTCGTCCATGTCAAGCTCTAACAGGATTGTTGGGAGCCTCTTTCTAGCTTTTGGGTCCTCTCAAAATGTCACACTCTGCCTACGACACCCAACTACTATGCAAGGGCTCTCTTGCAATCTTGGAATGGTCTCAAAAGTTCAAAAGTTGTGCAATGTTTTCTCTACGAAGAGTGGCATGATGATTGTTGGGGTCATTCAAGTCAGTCCTAGCTTTGGCCTCAAGCCATTGAGATGGCTTCCTTTCAAAAATCTTATTCTTATCTTTTTCCTATGTTGCATTTTCTTTTTGCAGATTGCTTCCTTTCGTGGAGACGGGTGAGTGAAGAAGCATGAGGAGATTGCTTCCTTCACAAAGTACTAAAGCTCTATTTATTCTTCATGCTATTATCTTATATGTACAAAAAATTATTGATCAATATGGAATATTTTTAAGGTTTTATTTTAGTTTCTTTTGTATTGAAACATGAACTTATCTTGGTCATGATATTTTAACTTTTAAATAGATGAATGATGTGAGAACAAGTACTAAGTCTCTGCTTCTTCTTCATGATTTTCCATGTGCTCTTAGTTAAAACCCTCTTTCTCTTCCTTCCAATCTTTTGTGATTTTCACTATCGTTTATAAATTTATTCTCAAACTATTATTAATGCTTATTTTTCTTAACTGTAATTGTATTCATATTATTGATGTGAAATCCCTTACCATCCCACTTTCTTTTTCATATTTCAAAGTTTCATAAATCTTTTTAAAATATTAAGAAATTTTGAGTTCTTAGTTCTTTATGCATAAATACATAAGAGTTCAATATCCAATCTATTTATACTAATAACCTCCTTTGGATGGATTATAAAATTTATTTTTTGATTGTGGATAGGTACAAAGCAAGGAGAAAATGCAAAATTGGTGCCTTAATCCACCATACAACAAGCAAAATTGACCATCCAACTTCCTTTTAAATGCAGGAACAAAGACCTTATTCTACACAAAATTAGGAGCCTTGATCAAGAGTGTTTTCCATTACATAATATTTTAAGATGGTATAGAACAAGTAAAAAGAAACTTTGAAGCTTTGTTTACATTTTTTTTTGCTCGGTAATAATATTTTTTATTATTGAAAGTAAAAACAGAGTACATCAATTTTTTCATGAAAGCCAACTACTACCCAAAAACCCACCTACCACCCAAAACCATTGACAAAAACCAATTTTTTCAGTATTCAACTTTTAACAACTCTACCACCTTACACTAGATCTCTGTTCATCTAAATTGTACTTCAAAAGACAAAAATCTTGAGTTACATTCAACACATAGACATCAAAATAAACCACCACCCTACACAAAAGAGAAGTTTAACAATGTATCCCATGCACAGCTAAACCCCCAAATTTCACTTGCAATACACAAACCATCATTGGAATACCTTCAAAAAACAAAGAAAAGACAACTGGTTCAATGAGAGCTACTCGGGCCTCGTTCATCCTTTAGCACTTTTGTCACCTTCTGCTTTTGATGATGAAGCTCTCAACCTTCCATATGTTCAACTTTTGCCTTGGCCTGAGCAATCACTACTTCCACCTCCACTAGTTCCACGAAGAGCTTCAAAGTCTGGCCTCTGCTTTTCGACGCTCTTTGAATCTCCCTTTCGGCCCTCGCACAAATGGAATACATTTTTTAGACTCTTCATGATCTACATCCACAATCCCTTCACAAACATCAAAGCCTTTCCCTGAGACTGCCCATTCCAAAATTGAATCAATTCCATCCAGAAAATCCTTGTGCACAATTGCCTCCATAACCCCCTTCACTGATTTCACCGTCTCCCCCAAATCCAGACCCCACACCATTATCAAGGAGTATACATCCATGTTTGTTTGGTACTTGCATCTTAAATCCCCAAATTCCTTACCCAAAATTAACTACACACATTTCACCAACCTCTCATCACTATACATAAACATGCCCTTTAATCTCCTTTCTATCACTTTGTTGAAGAATGGGCACAATTGCCTTCTCGTTAGAAGTGTAAAAATAGCCTCCATTATCACCCTACAACAACAGTGATGCCACCCAAATTCATACCTTCTCACTTCTTTCTCCACGAACAACTCAAATGAAACATCAAGAAATGTATGCAGATAAACTTTAATCAAATTTAACATTGCATACTTAGCCATTAATGCAAAGTGTACTAGGAATGCCACCATCCATCTCCACACCATTATTCCAGTCACTTCATCCACTGTGATAATTTTTTTTTATGCTTGCTCAATTAATGTTACATACTTACCACCACTTAACAAACCAACTCCTCCAAATCAACATACCATAAATATTTTGTCCTCGTCTCACCTACCTCTCTGAAGGTTAGAGCCCATTTCAAAAGAGTGTCAACTTCCACATTCCTATCTCTCCTTACATGAGTAATACGAAAATCATCAAAAGTTGCTAATTCCTCCACAATTTTAGCAATTGTACTTTGGAAATGCCATGCATCTATGTTCCCTTTCATCATTGCCTAAATAATTAAGAGAGAGTCACCTTCTTCAATGCCCCCAATTTCTTACCAAATCTAATATTCATTAATGTTTCTAAGGCCTCAACCACATTATTTTTCCCAACCTCCAATTTCTTCACCCCAAAGGCCAAAACATTCCCTATCCAATTGCGAACAATGAAACCTACTCCAAATGGTCCAGGGTTCCCTTTAGAGGCATCATCAAAATTTAATTTCCTCCATCCTTCCATCAGTTTTTCCCAAACAACCTCCAATGGCACCTTTGAAGCTGGATTAACCCATCCATGCCCCTTAACAGGCCTAAAGTGAATTCCCGACCATTGTGCCTATATACATTTATCCTCCAAAGTAAAGGGGACCCCCAGATTGAAAAATTGTGAGGCTGTCGCACCAACCACTTCCTCTATAGCATGATTAATTCTCATCTTTAATCTATCTAGCGAATCCTCCTTGGCTAATAAAATTTGCTCGTTTCTTTCTTTCCATATTTCCCAAACAACAATAGAAGGGAATATCTTCCAAATACTAGATAAATTTGACTTTTTCCTTTGCAAAGGCGACCCCTCAAAAAAAAATTATATTGTGTCTGGGAAAGGGCCCTGCCACCCCAACGCTCTCATGAACATTTCCCAACATGAACTTTCCATCCTGTAATGCAACAACAAATGATCTACCACCTCTCCACACATGACACATTTAGATAGTTCACAAAAGCCCATGCGCTTTCTCCTTTCCCCTGTTAGAATACATCCCCTAATCGCCAACCACGCAAAATCTCTTGCCTTAGGTAAACATTCTTTCCCCCAACACAAACTAACCAGCCAGACCTCACCCCTTATCCCTACATCCAAAAATTGGTATCCTAGTTTGACCGAATCCTTACCATCCACAACACCACACCACACAGCCTTGTCCTCCTTAGTAGTCCTCATAATATTTTCTTGAGTTAAAGATTTCTTGCATGAGAGCCTGCTATTGGTCTAATATTTTAGAATTTTGGAGAGATTTCCAAACCTAATCGCCACCTAAAGCATCCCCTCTAAATTCCAAATAATCACTTACTTTCTCACCCTAGTGTTGAGTAAACTAGAGTCTTATATCATTAAAGTCTCCATTATCTCTTAATGTTGGAAAGCCATTCCAAGAGTCATCCCAAAACTTTGCCTTCAAACCATTCCCAATTTGCTAAGTAATATGATCAACTATAACCTGGCAGAAAGAAATAACAAAATTCCAAATTGTTGAGCCAGAGGGGGGATTACGTACATGGTAAGAATCATGTTGTCTTCCATAGAGTCCAAATACTTGGCTTTTAAAATCCAAACCCACAATTGAGAGGGTTGGGAATAAATGTTCCACACCAGTTTTGCACCCAAAGCCTCATTCAATGTGTTCCAATCTCTCAACCCCACTCCCCTTTTTTTCTTTGACCTGCATATCTTCTCCCACGAGAGAAAGGGTATCTTATCCTGATCATTAGCAACATTCCAAAAAAATTCCTCATTCTCTGTCCAACAACTTAATGATTTTTTTGGTACTCTAAGACATATCATTGAGAATATAGGAATGGCAAATTTTAACATCAAAATTCCTCTAGCTGAATTCAACCACCTACTTTTCCATTTGCTTACACATTTTATATATAACAACTCTTTCTATTATTTTATTGCATACTAATATACCCCATTTTCTCTTGCAACAAAATTTCCAACACAAGATATTGTTTCACATACTTTTCCATTAATCTGATGCATTTATAGCGTACCCCATGTGCAATAGTGGCATCACAACAGAATTTCAATGACAACTTCTCTTGGTTTGCAATTTCATAGACTAGTTATTGTAACAAAATTCTCCAAATATAGGAGTTTGCATACACATCTGAAAGCATTAGTTCATAAATGACTAAATAAATGGCTACCATGACTAAATAAATGATTAAACCATGACTAAATAAATGACTACCATGACTAAATAAATGACTAGTTAACAACAATCAATGACTAAATCAACAAATAAATATACTACCAAATTGATCAATCAAAACAACTAATAAGTGACTAAAAATGGTTTAGTCATGAATTTGGCCGTGTTATAAATGACTGGCAATAAACTACTAATGGTCATGTGACCAAGCTTAGTCATTTATATGCAATTTTTAATAGTTTTTTTAGTCATTTATTATTGTTTCTACACTAGTGGAGCAATAAACACTTGCACCATTTTGAGGTGAGGCTCATTGGGATCCTCAAAGGAAGCTGGAAGCAACACAAAGGCAATGGGAATAAAAGAAAAAAATAGAAGCATAAGTAGAAACAAGAATAAAATCAGAGACAAAAGAAGGAGGAACAAGAGGCTCCCCCTTAGTCTTTTGCAAGGCTTCATGTTCCCGGGCCAAAGCCCGTCGGTGACGCTTACACTCACACGCAAGATGATTGTGACAACTATGGGCACCAAAAGGCACAAAATGAGAAGACTCTGGAGGATCTTGTTCCATTGAGGGAGTAGTCTCCATAGTTGTTGTCAGTGAAAGAATAAACTCTTGAGGGTCTTATTCTACCAGAGGAATACTCTCCATAGTCGTTGTCAATGGAAGAGTAGGTTCCTAAGGAGGAATAGGAGGGGGAACAAACACAAACATAGGGGTCTCGACAATGGGCCCCTTTCCCTTGTCTACCTTAGAGGTAGGTGGGGAAACAAGAGGAGGTCACAAAGACTGAGACACAAAAAAAACCCCACACGTATGCTTCCACTTTCCATATAGGGTGGGTCAAGGTAGCATGGGCAAGACAAGAAGTTGGAACACCTATGGTTTGGACCTCCACAATATGGGCTCCTTCCTCTTTTCTATTCCAAGAACAGTAGGAGGAATTGAGGACACCACCAAGGGTTGTGAAGACACAAAAAAATATGAAGAATGCCCAAGGGTGAGAGCTTGCTTGTCCTTATCCTTGAAGAAGAAGGTGTAAGGGACAAATCATGTTGTTGTGAATGCATATAAGACTTCAGACAAATAGCTTGAGAGGAAGGCAGAAAGCCACCATTAGAAACTAAGCCACCATAGTTTTATACCTAAGGTGGGCCTTGTATAACAAGTCCCCTCTAAGCAACAAGGGTCCAACTAGGGCCAACAAAAAATGGCAAGGGACAATCCCCCACATGACACAAGTGGTTTGCACCTAGTATTTTGAATAATGTACATTGTGCCCTCACAAGGAAAATTTAGACATTTGTGGATAACAAAGGCAACCACATTCATAAATACTAGCCATGGGATGCCTAGTATAACTTTGAAGAGGTCAGACTCTCGTATCATGACAAATGGGACTTGCATAGACTTAGATCCAACAAGGATCGATAAAGAGATAGCACTGATCTGTAAGGAAAATCAGATGCAGAAACAATTCTCCTAACGTCAATACCTCAGAGAAGAATGTAGATATACTTTGAATTTTTCAATTACAGTTCAACTAAGATGCACTATGAAGTAAATAATAGAAACAAAGTATTTGAAAATCACACAGGAGCACCAGATATACGTGGGAAAACCCTAACGGGAGAAAAACCCACCACACCAAGAGAAATCACTTTGTATTACAGTAATGGAAATTACATACAAATGTCAAACTTATCTTTTTGGTGTCTGTTTATAGCAACATTCACCATGAACAATCTTGTATAGGAACCTTCAAATTACAATCATTATAGATTAGATTACATTTACTGATCATACAACCACCCAGCAATTTGTCGATCCAACCAACCAATCACAATCTGCAATCACAGAGTATATCCATGTTGTTCCATGTCTGTCAAGTTTCCTCACTGAACTGTCACAACGAACTACCTTCTAACTATTCAGATTCAGCTTCTCTTATTGGTCCACGAGACTCCACATAGGACAGTCAAATTGTCAAAAGAGATTCAAGCTTTGTTGGCATCTCAGTGATACAATAACAGTGTCTCCCTGATGCCCAAAAGCTTCATATCGATGTCGCCAAGAATCGTTTCCATAAGCAAGAGGTTTCAACGAGCTTACAACTCGTATCGGCTTCAGTTTTCCTTTCGGCAAGACTATCGCTCTTGCCAAGACATCCCAACGAGCCTTCATGTGTTACACCGAAGCACCAAACAATCGGCGAGACCTATCGCTTTCGCCAAGACATCATAGCGAGGTCCAAAAAGTCTCATAGATGTTAGTTTACCATTCAGAAAGAGTATCGTTCTTCGCCATGACCTCACGCCGAGTCATTCAGGTTATACCGAAGTCACATTTTATGCCAAGCTCCAATCACCAGTTGGCAAGACTTAACACCTTCGCCAAGAGTTCTTATTGAACACATATATGTTACACCGATGACCACCGTTCACCAAGACCTATATCAAAGACTTTACTTTGAGGTCTTTAAGTTATACTGGGACCATCACTCGTTGCCAAGAGTCACACTGAGATAAAACTTTAACATTGGAAAGACATTAACACTTCGCCCATACTTCATAACGAAACCTTAGTATTACATCGATGACTCTCGAGTGTGTCCCCGTCAGCATGACTTTCATTTATTGCTAAGGCCTCACACCAAGATCTTTATGTTATTGCGAAGACATCATATGTATTCCTGTCGGCAAGACATTCACAGTTCGTTGGGACTTCTTCCCGAGTGTTGAAGTCACTCTGAAACCCCTGGTCGCTATGAGTCTCCCCAACGCCCGATTGAATGGCCTATCGGCCAGAGGTCTCCATGCGGTGAGAGGTTACAATGACTGCTTCTTGCCACAATGATAGACTCCATAGTGAAAGCATTCGGTGAGACAAAAGCTAGGTCACAGCGACCTATACAAATCACAATGTAACAAAGTTGCTAGTCAGCCAGACATGATATATGTCATACCGACTTTGCTCCAATAGAGGTTACAGCCTATGATGATTGAGGCATATATTTCCAACAATCTCCCACTTGACGAAGATCACACAGGCACCTCTAGAGCACAACAAAACTTACTAAAAATCATGGGCACTAAGGCCCATTGAACTGGCACACCACCTGAACTTGTATGTGCTCACTAGCTTCGTTAATGAATCTACAACATTCTCCAGAGTATCAACCTTTTCCAAACTGACCTTTCCATCCTCCACCATATCTCGTACAAAGTGGTACTGTACATCAATATGTTTCGTCTTGGCATGGAAAGTTGGATTCTTTGTCAGATAAATTGCACTTGACTGTCACAAAAAATAGTTATTTCCCCTGCATCAAAACCAATGTTAGAACACAAAAGTTTCAACCAAACTGCTTCTTTACAAGCATGAGTAGCTGCCATGTATTTAGCCTCCATAGTGGACAAAGCGACTATAGCCTGCCGCTTACTCATCCAACTCACTGCACCACCATTCAACATGAAAATGTATCCACTGGTGGACCTCCTACTGTCAATGTCCCCTACCCAATCAGAATTTACATATCCACGAATGCTAAGAGTCCTCTGTGATTCAACAAAGTTCCCATGGTAACAAAAAGAAAAATCTGAAGTTCCCTTCAAATATCTAAACACTCTTCACAGCATCCCAATGCGTTCTTCCTGGATTTACCATAAATCGACTAAGAACTCCCACTGCTTGGGCAATGTCTGGCCTTGTACAGACCATTGCATACATGAGACTGCCAACTGCACTAGCATAGGGTACACAGGTCATGTCCTCCATTTCAATAGGAGATTTTGGACAATCCTCAATAGATAGTTTCGTTCCCTGCAAGACTGGAACCACTAGCTATTTACAATCATTCATACAAAATCTCTCAAGAACAATCCTAATATACTTACTCTAACTGAGCCATAGCTTTCTATTCTTCCTATCCCTAGTTATCTCCATCCCTAGAATATACCTTGCTGCACCAAGATCCTTCATTTCGAACTTAGCAGACAACTGAGACTTAAGATCAGAAATCATTAGCTTACTATTGCCTATAAACAGCATATCATCAATATAGAGAGCAATAACAAGTACTCGATCACTTTCAACTTTATAATATATGCAGTGATTAGATTTTGATCTCACAAATCCCAAAGACAATACAAAAGTATCAAATTTCTGGTACCACATTCTAGGTGACTGCTTTAACCCATACATAGACTTCTTTAATTTGCATACCAGTTTTTCTTTACCTTTCTCAACAAAGTGCTCAGGCTGGGATATATAGATTTCTTCTTCAAGATCACTATGAAGAAATGTTGTCTTCACATCCATCTGTTCGACCTCTAATTCATACGTTGCTGCAAGTGACAAAATAAATCTGATAGATGTCAGCTTTGCTACAGGAGAAAATATTTCTCCATAATCAATTCCCTCTACCTAGGAATAACCCTTTGCAACCAGTCTCGCCTTGTACTTTTGTACACTGCCATCCAGACCAATTTTCTTCTTAAATACCCATTTGCAGCCAACTGCCTTTCTGCCTTTAGGCAAGGGCACCAGACTCCAGGTTTCATTCATTTTTAATGATGCCATCTCTTCATTCATGGATTCCAACCAAGAGTCTGAATCAAACATTTTAAATACCTCCTTTACAATCCTAGGCTCATCAGTGCTAGAAATTAAAGTATAGGCACAAGTAGAATCAATCAAAGAGAACCCATACCTATCTGGTTGTTTTCTTTCATGGGTTGACCTCCTCACTTGCTGAGGCTGAGGCTGAGGTTCTTCTTCTTTTTTAGAACTATCATAACTACTTGAGCTCTCCTCAGTTTCAAGTACATTTTGAATTTTCAATTCCTCTTTCTTTGGTGTAGGAGGAATTAATGCTACATCCTTATTATTTTTTGACTTTGTATCTGACTATAGATCTAAAGTGGAAGGTTTCAGCTCATGGAAAATTACACTTCTGCTGTATACAACCTTCTCTATATCAGGATTCCAAAGCTTGTATCCTTTTATGACAACACTATAGCCAATAAAAATACATTTTTTAGCCTTGTTCTCCAGTTTAGATCTTTTCACATCTGGCACATGAGCATATGCCTCATAGCCAAAAACACGAACATGTCTAAGAGAGGGCTTCTGACCAAACCACGCTTCCAAAGGTGTTTTCTCAACAAGAGCAGAACTTGGAGAACAATTTATTAGGTAACATGCAGTAGATACAGCCTCAGCCCATAATTTCTCCTCCAAGCCAGCACTACTGAGCATACTTCATGCTCTCTCCATTACTATCCTATTGAATCTTTCTGCAACTCCATTCTACTGTGGAGTATAAGGTGTAATCTTGTGTTTTTTAATTCCATGGTCTTTACAGTATCTTTCAAATTCATCATAACAGAATTCACCGCCATTATTAGTCCTTAAACATTTTATTTTTCTACCAATTTGACTTTCAACAAGATTTTTAAATTCTTTAAACCGACTAAATACTTCTGATTTACTTTTCAGAAAATATACAAATGCTCTTCTTGAGTAATCATCAATAAACAACACATAGTATCTTGACTTAGACAAAGAAGGAAGATCCACTGGACCAAATACATCCGAATGAATATAATCTAGCAAACTGGAAGATTTATGAGGACTAGAATAAAAAGAAACACGGTGTTGCTTTCCATATATACAATGCTCACAGAATTCAAATTCGAGATTACAATCTTTAAGCCCCTCAACTAGGTTTTTATTCTTCAAGGTTTTTAAACCTTTTTCTCCTATGTGGCCTAACCTATGATGCCAAAGCATAGTCTTCTCTACAAGAAGTTTTACTTCCATAGAGTTTACAAAATTAGGAATATTTCCCTCTTTACCTCCATGAGCAGCTTTCAGTGACTTTCCAAAGACACTGTTACATTGAACAACACGTGCATCCAACTTGTACAGGGTACCAATTCGAGCACCTCTAGCCAGCACCATTGAACCTCTAGTCATCTTGCAACTATTTCTAGAGAACGTGACTTGTACTCTAATATCATTCAACATACTTACAGAAAGTAAGTTTCGAGTCAGACCTAGTATATGCATTACATTATTGATTCCCTTCACTCTGCCATTGGGGAATTGTATTCTAACTCTTCCAAGACCAACAATCTCTAAAGTTGAATCACTTGCCAAGTACACCTTTCCACCATTGTATTCTTCATACTTCATGAACCATTCTCTATGAGATGTCATGTGGAAAGATGCTTCAGAATCAATCAACCAAACATCATCTGATGCCTAAGTAGCTAAGGCTGCAATGAAGGCATCACCATCACTATGAGAAGAACCATTATCAGAAGATCCCTTCTTCTTCTTTTTCTCCTCTTTACAATCCTTTCGGACACGACCAAGTTGCCCACAGTTCCAGCACTTCACCTTGGACTTTTTGCTAGGAGACTTTGATCTCCCCTCTTATTTTGATTTGGACTTCTTGTCCTTCTTCTTGCCTTTCTCCTTTGACCTTCCTCTAATAGCAAGGGCATCCTTCGCCATCTCAGAAGATTTCCTTCTAATTTCTTCTGACAACAAAGAACCAACAACATCTTCCATCTTGAAGCTGGATGTTGTACTCCCAATAGCCATCACTAGATGATCTTATGAGTCTGGCAAAGAACACAATAATAGCATACATTGATCCTCTTTTTCAGTCTTCACACCAACATATGTTAATTGAGAAACCAACATATTAAATGTGTTCAAATGATCAGCTACATACCCTCCTTCCTTCATTCTCAAAGAGTACAGTTCCTTCCTCAGGAATAGTTTATTCACCAAGGACTTCCCCTAATAAATAGATGTCAGTCTCTTCCATGAGGAAGAAGCAATCTTTTCTTCATGCACATTGAGAAGAACAAAGTCTACCAAACAGAGCCTTATTAGCCCCTTAGACTTTCTATTTGCAAGGTCCCAATCTTTTTTGCTTCATGCCTGTAGGTTTAGTTCTAGACACTGCAAGCTACAGATCACGATCAACTAGAAGATCCTCCATCTTGAGTTTCCACAACTCAAAGTTATTGCCATTGAATTTCTCTATTTCAAACTTTCCAGATGTGCTAACCATCTCAACCTGTAAGCAGAAATAACAAACTCTACAAGACTCCCACTGAACATAATTGACTCAAAAAACCCAACATACCCACAAGGATAACACAACTGGTCAGGCTCTGATACCACTTGTAAGGAAAATCATATGCGAAAACAATTCTCCTAACGTCAATACCTTAGAGCAGAATGTATATATACTTTGAATTTTTCAATTACAGTTCAACTAAGATGCACTATGAAGTAAATAATAGAAACAAAGTATTTGAAAATCACACAGGAACACCAGATATACGTGGGAAAACCCTAACTGGAGAAAAACCCACCACACCAAGAGAAATCACTTTGTATTACAGTAATGGAAATTACATACAAATGTCAAACTTATCTTTTTGGTGTCTTTTTACAGCAGCATTCACCATGAACAATCTTGTACAGGAACCTTCAAATTACAGTCATTACAGATTAGATTACATTTACTGATCATACAACCATCCAGCAATCTGTTGATCCAACCAACTGATCACAATTTGCAATCACAGAGTATATCCATGTTGTTCCATGTCCATCAAGCTTCCTCACAGAACTGTCACAACGAACTACCTTCTAACTGTTCAGATTCAACTTCTCCTATTGGTCCACGAGACTCCACATAGGACGGTCAAACTATCAAAAGAGATTCAAGCTTTGTTGGCATCTCAGTGAGACACTAATAGTGTCTCCCTAATGCCCAAAAGCTTCATATCAATGTCGCCAAGAATCGTTTCTATCGGAAAGAGGTTTCACCTAGCTTACAACCTTTATTGGCTTTAGTTTTCCTTTTGGCAAGACTATCACTCTCGCCAAGGCATCCTAACGAGCCTTCATGTGTTACATCGAAGCACCAAACAGTCGGCAAGACTTATCGCTTTCGCCAAGACATCATAGCGAGGTCCAAAAAGTCTCATAGATGTTATTTTACCATTCGACAAGAGTATCGTTCTTCACCAGGACCTCACGCTGAGTCATTCAGGTTATACCAAAGTCACATGTTATGTCGAGCTCCAATCACCAGTCGGCAAGACTTAACACCTTCGCCAAGAGTTCTTATCGAACACATATATGTTACACCAATGACCACCGTTTGCCAAGACCTATACTGAAGACTTTACTCTGAGGTCTTTAAGTTATACCGAGACCACCACTCGTCGCCAGGAGTCACACCGAGAGAAAAATTTAACATCGGTAAGACATTAACACTTTGCCCATACTTCATAACGAAACCTTAGTGTTACATCGATGACTCTCGATTGTGTCCCCATCAGCATGACTTTCATCTATCGCTAAGAACTCACACCAGGATCTTTATGTTATCACAAAGACATCATATGTATTCCTGTAGGCGAGACATTCATAGTTTTTTGGGACTTCTTCCCAAGTGTTGAAGTCACTCTAAAACCCCTAGTCGCTATGAGTCTCCCCGACGCCCGATTGAATGGCCTGTCGGCCAGAGGTCTCCATGCGGTGAGAGTTTACAATGATTGCTTCTTGTCACAGCAACAGACTCCACAGTGAAAGCATTCGACAAGACAAAAGATAGGTCACAGCGACCTGTACAAATCACAATGTAACAAAGCTGCTAGTCAGCCAAACATGATAGATGTCGTACCGACTTTGCTCCATTAGAGGTTACAACCTATGATGATTGAGGCATATATTTCCAACATGATCAACACAACATAGATACCATCATGGGTAGGAAGCATGGTTTGTGACTCATCATATATCTCCTCATGCAAATTATTTATGAAAAGAGTCTCATCCATGATAACATTGACCCACCTGGTAGGGTCAACCATAATGTCGGTTATGACATTATCATTGACATGAGCTGGTATATACAATGGAGAGGGCTCTTTATTTAAAGGCAGGTCATGTGGTGTAAATATTCTATCAAGCATTTTATCCACATTGCTTGAAAGAGGAACATGAGTGAGCAAGACCATGCTCACGTACTCAGATTGACTAGGATCAATAGCTGAAGAAGAAGAAGCAACTATGACAAATTAGCAGAATGTGACGAAAAAGAATCTATGTATATCTGTAGCTGGATGTTAGGCTTCACTATAGATTTGTTTGAATTTTGATTTTTACCATCAAGTTGGATGGTAACATTATCGATGTGGTCTTGTATGACATGACGAAGACACATGTATTACTCAGTATCACGACCTGAGACTTGATGGTATTGGAAAATTTTTTGTGCAACATACCATTGAGGATAAGGCTCAAAAAGCAGTCTTATCTCTAGAAGAGAAATTATACCATCTTTTAACAACATCTACAAGACATTTGTATAAGTTCAAATAATTTCATAAAAAAATGATTTCAGCTTGCAAAAAATTTATCACTAGGAATAGAAACCATGTTCGCTACCACTTTAATTTTCTTGACTCTTTAGAGACAAACATAGCTGACTGGCCATCCAAATAGGAGGACGAGGAGGAATCCTCATACTAATCAATTGTTTGTTGATATTCATGCAACGTAGCACATAGATGAGCAAAAAGAAGGATATTTTATTAAAATAAATTTCTCACAACGTCGACAATAGGTTTCTAATGAACACATGCTATATGTCAAAATTTTACAGGGCATATTAGATTTGAGAAAACAAAGCCTGATAACGGGAAATTAAATCAATAACTTTTTCATGAGCCCCTTACTTGCATAGGATGAGATCAGTAAAGGAAACCTTATGTCCAATATTTACCTAAAACTGTTGTAAGAACTAATTTACTAGCTGGTCAAAATAGAAGATAGAGTTATCAAACAAAGATCAATACCATTCCAAAGCAATGTCCTTGAGAGAACGCGAAAACAATTTTTCCAATAGTACACATGACATTGAAAGATGAGACAAGCATTTGTGGATCTCCTTTGCCACAATACTTTTCATATTTAGGAATCTCCACCCCTTGAGAATAAGGGTGTTCAAAATATTAAAAGACAAAGGGCTACAATGATTATACAATTGAAACATAGGTTGAGAGATAGAACTAGCCAAGTTTTCCAACTAAGATTGCATCTGCCCCTTTTTTTTGTACTAGAGCAGTAAGGATGAGATTTGTTGATGGAGGTTGACTAGTTGAAGTACTAGAGGTGGGGATACGGTTTCTAGACCTAGATTCTCTAAATCCCAAAGGAATACGGTTCACTTTAATAGTAGGAATATCTTTAGATGCAGTGGTAATAACAGTAGTAATAAAAGGACCCTATCAACCATGTGCACAAACACTCCTAGCATCGAAACATGTAGTTGGTGGCCAACAATTTCCGGTTGAACATCTTGGGGGTTACCCAAGATAAAATGTATGATGGGACATGGGTCTCCACAATATTTTCAATTCCTTGAAGCAACTCCAAACCTATATGATTGGTAATAAGCAACTTCCTCAAATTGTTGAGGAGAGCAGTGACTTAAGAGTACGAGTCTTCTTTGGTTAGGAAATCTTTGAACTCTCCTAGTCTCATTTCAAAAGAATGAAACTACTCAGCAAGAACCCTCAGAGTAGCCTCATCAGCTAAGGAAAAGGAAGAGTCAGAAAGAGAGGCCAGTTGGGTGTGTGTTTCAACTTTAGCATGGGGAAGGGAGAATCCAATAGTGAGTCTCATAGAGAACTTCTCAAACTTTAGACCCTAATAGGGAGGACTAAACCTTCTAGACCCCTTATTGAAATGTTGATAACTTCTAACTATGTGCCTAGAGGTAGTGGATTGGGTCGTGAAGCTCATAAAAGTGTCACAACGTGCTACCCAATATATATCTTGACAAAAGAAGTTAATTTTTGACACCAAGACAAAGGGAAGAAAAAGGTTCTAGAGGATGAGATTTCCTACTCCTGAGTCTCTAGGACAGAGAAAAGTCTATAGGGAGAAAATTATCCTCAACTACCTCAAAGGCTAAGCTCAAGTAACAAAGGACAACAAAGGAGATTTTTCTATTGGAAATATT
This sequence comes from Sequoia sempervirens, assembly GCA_007258455.2. Classification (NCBI taxonomy): domain Eukaryota; kingdom Viridiplantae; phylum Streptophyta; class Pinopsida; order Cupressales; family Cupressaceae; genus Sequoia; species Sequoia sempervirens. The sequence goes on along the minus strand of VDFB02105785.1, from coordinate 439,040,528 downwards.
GATGAACAATGAACACAAATGAAACTAGAGTCTTCAAAGGATCAAACCATGAAAGACACCATCACAAGAAAGTGTTGCAACATGAGCAAGAAGATAGATGATTGATTGAATGATGATGATGATTATGATCTATTGATTTGATATAGAATGAATTATAATGTACAAGCACCTTGTTTATATAGGTAAGATGAGATGGGGTAGAATAACTACCTTGGATGTAAAAATTAAATGCCTAATGCGTAATTTTAAATGCATAAGAGAAATATTGAATGCCTAAATAGCTATAAGCTAATTAATGAGACATGGTCCCATTATAACTAGTTTCTAGAAATGACACCTAGGAAACTTAAATCCTAAGTAAACTTATAATAGTGTGAATAGGTCCTCACTAATAAATAGTTAGGAAATAATCCCATTCACACCAACACCCCCCATAAGTGCAACTTAGGAAGTGTAGTTATTATTCAAATGATGCAAAGATGGGTCTCGACTACGAGGCCATGTTAGGTACCCATGTATAAGTGCAATGCAAAGAAATCTCTCACAACTAGAGAAAAGGAGAAAACCTAGTGGAACAAAAATCCACCCCAAAAATAATGCAATGCAAATCATGTACAAGTAATAGAAGTGATGTATGGAGATCTCAACATCAATACCCCCAAGACCAACATTCATCACAAGAATACAATACAATGACCCCTCTAATGAAGGGAAATATGGATACTATGTAGCCCCCCATAATGTGTAATCACCTGCAAAAATGGTAAGTGTTTGAAGACAAAACGTGATCTAATGTCGACAAACAACTTGTCTCCCTTTTGGAAGAAACAAAACCAAGTACAAATGCAAGAATTCTTCCCATTCCAAATAGAAATTGGTAGGAAGAGGAATCCATATGTATGATAATGATGATGTGTTTGAAAGCTGCTCATGTGTCTCCTTGTCCATTGAAGATGAAGATTCCACAATCAAATCAAGTACATGCCCAATCAAAGAAGAAGGTGACAAACCAGGACTATGTGGAAACTAATGTTGAACAATATCCAAAGACAATGATGGGTTGAGAATAGTTGTGCAATCGTTGTCATCAAAGAGGAGAGATAACCCATCAAATTTATCCTCCAAATATGAAATGTGAGACTCCACAAACAAGGATGCAATGTTTGATAAATAGGAATCCCAATTAGGAAGATAATGAGATAATTGTTGGAATGAATCACCAAAATTTCTTAATGAATCACCAATATAAAATGAATGCTCCTACTGAATAGGAATGTTGGGAGCCTCAATCAATGACTCTGCACAATGAATCAACGAAGGTGAAGGTACATCAATTGTCTCTGATGGAGGAGTATTTGAAGAAACCTTGTCATCCTCATTTGAATATTCAAAGTTCTCCAAATAATCAAACTCCCGAATAGTATCACCCTCATAGGGTATCTTATCTAAAAAATGAAGAGGCACAAGACAATCTGAAATAGGATCATCTAGGAATGGCTAAGTATCAAGATCTCCATGTATCTCCCAAATTTTAGTCCAAAGAGTATGAGGACACTCAAAATGATCAATAACATTCAAAGTGGCAACATCAATATGCATTACAATAACTCCTAAGACATTATCCCTTTTGCAATTCCAAGAAAATTTCTTACTATCAGTACCAGGAGGGGGAACAAGATCATACAAATATGGCAATAAATGAAGCCATCAAAGATGTTTTGTGATGCCATCTCTCCATTGTTTATAGTTTCTCCTTTTCAACATAATCAAAGGGATGAAATGAAAATCCCATAATGAACTATGATAGATCTCCAAGATTACAAAGACATTTGTAACATGTCAACCATTCACTAAAGTGATTTTTTCTAAGTTTTCACTTTGCAAGTAAATAAACTATGTAACTTAACCATTGCCATAAAAAATATTTATTTTATAGAGAAAAAATGAACGTAGATGTCATAAAAATAATCAACATGGATTCCATTTCTAATATAAAAACTTCACAAATTATGATATTCCAAGAATGTGTACAAGTACATACATAGCTTAATCGAGCTTCAAAGCAATATATATAGATAGCCCAAGAACCTCCTTAAAAATCTTGGTCTTCTTGTTGCTTGTTGAGGAGGAGAAGCATCACTCAAGTGTTTTTCCATCAACCACAAACTCATATGTGGTCCCCTGCACATCTATCATACGATAGATGGCCCAACCCTTCAACAAAGAGATTGGTGGAGTAACTTCATAACGACAACCATTATGAGCTTAGTGTTGTGTCCTACATGACTAGAACTTGTAAACCCTACAATCTGGAACTAGCATGCATGAATGGATAACAGTGAATTGATAGTGGAGCCAAAGGCTAACACACTACTTTGGCCAAAGTGTTCTCACTTAGTACTTCAAATGATAGTCATCCTACTCACATACACTACTCAAGCTCAATTTGACTTTAGGTCACTATAATCTATGCATAGGTTTTTCCTCCTATGGGTAATATTTAACTCTAGAAACATCCTATTCCCTTTTCCAAAAACTCTATGATATCTCTACTCACAAAGCATAAGTACAATTTACCCTCCCTTCAAAGGATAATCAAATCCTAGGAGTAACTCACTAGCTATCTAGTATACTCAAATAACTTAGCTATGAATAACACTTAAGCTATCCTTGTTTGATCAATCCTAATATTTTAATACTAATGAAGAACATCCTCTCCTATTATAGAGTAAGTATAAGCACTTTCACAGAAAAGCATAAAACAACTTTTTTTTACTTTCCAAAGCAAATTTTATGTTTCCCTAATGCAAGTAACTCAAACAATTCAAATAAAGCATTCAATTCTCAATCTTTCATAAATAAATACAAAATAAGAGAAGACTAGATCCTCATGCCTATAATACGCTTAACCAATTGACTGACTTGATGCACAACTTCCTACAACAACTTTCTAGCTTCACTTTATCAACCCAAAGCAAACCTCTAACTCAAAATAATGCAACACTCTCACAAAGTAGTTCTCAACTCTCACTGAATAATGCAACAAAGTAAATTTATAGAATAAGTTTGTAGAATAAGAAGTGCATCCAAATGAGAGAAATAACCTCTCTATTTATATAGAAAAATGAGACATTGTAGCCTACAGAAAAGGCATGCAAAATGACAACAATCTCCATGCTAGTCGACTCACTTCACTTGGAGAAAAGGTGGTAGCAAACCAAGTCTAAACTCAACACTAAAATGCTACAAATCAACCCTTCTACTTGACAACAGAGAAAGCCTAATTCAATTGTGCTCATGTTAAAATGATGACAGTAAATTCACAACCAAAATGGACTTCTATAGTAAATAGAACTTCATAATTTGGCACCAAGTATACAACCACTCCTCCTATTACTTTGGCATGGTTATTCTCGTTGAAACGGTCTAATGTTATCAAGCAATACCTTACTACATCAAATACCTCACTACATCAACTTAGTCAAATCTTTTTTGAGAAACAAAGGAAAGATAAGTTGCTTTAGCGTATAAATGGTGTTTTGACTAGTTCTTTGACTTGTTGTTCACTTTTCCTATTCTCGTGTGTTTTACACTTTATTTGGTAGTTGATAAGCACTCTATCGCTTTGCATTAAAGCATCCAATTTTTAAGTAATATATTGTTAGTAATTCAAAGATGCATTTCCATAGCATCAACTATGGTTTATTCTCCATATTGACCTTTTATTGCTATGCAATATTTTCCATATAGTTCAACCTTTATCCAAAGTCAATATATGCTATACTTGACCTTTAAATGTATGGGCATGTCCATTTTCCAAACATACATGTATATTGATACATGTATACATATGGATATATGTATATATATATATATATAGATACACAATTGCTTGCACAAACAAGCACATACACAATTACCATCATGTTGATAGGGAATAAATGTGTGGTGTATTAATATGTATACACATTCATGTTGTATTTTCCATTTGATAGCTCCATGCTCATAAACAACCCGTTCATAAGCGTGCATAGGTACGTCTACCTATGTACTCTCATATATGTGTTCCTTCATGCATATGATCTATTGTTGACATGCATATGTATACATATACATACATCCCACATGTGTTTCCCTCATCAATACAAGGATAGAAATTCATGGAAGAACTCATAAGCTCTAAACATATAAACATCATTCATGAATGCATTCAATAGTACTCATGACCCTTACTAATGCAAACATTCATACTAAGGATGACTTACCAATTCCTAACACAATAACTTGACTCAACCATTCTACTATGAGTGTGTGTGTAAGCTCAATTAGGTTACATTATTGGTTACTCGACCAAGATACTCTCTTGAATGATACTTCCCCTCACATCTAAAGGATTGAACATATACCTTCATCCAACTAACACATTCCCACGGTAGTTATTTGTTCAAAAAAATATGCATTACACATAATATAACTCCATAGTTAGAATATCTAATTCAATAACTATCCATTTCACATATATGCATTTCTTCACATATCATTAAATTATATATCATTCATTCATAATTCATTGATAACAAAGTGAAAGCATAATTATTCTCATTCAAAATTAAATTAACATTCACATTTACCCTACATAGTAATAGTAAATACACAATTAGGGTGTAACATACTCCTCCCCTTATGAATCATCGTCCTCGATGATTTTTATGTAGCAACATAAACTAATAAAACAAACAACATATTGTTTTTAAGTACTGAAAATGCTTCTAAAACATGTGGAAACTTTTGTTGTATCTCAGCATAGTCTTCCTAAGTGGCAAAATCTTCCGCATACTAGTCCCACTGGACTTTGCACTGCAGAACTTCCTTGTTGCACAAGCAAAGCTTACGTGTTCCAAGAACTTTGATGGGCTTGAGTGTTACCACTTTGGGGTCTTGTACCTGTAAAGCATTCCAATCAATCACATGATTATCACTTAGTATAGTATATACTTCTTTAGGTAAGACACATGGAAGACATTATACATCCTAGCAAGATCTGGTTGCAACGAAATTTGATAAGCTACCAGATTCACTTCCTCAAGAATCTCAAAAGGCACTACATAACGTGGAGCTAATTTGGAAGAATTCTCAAATTTAATAGAAATCTTGTGAGGTTTCACTCTCAACAACACCTTGTCACCTATGGCAAAATTTTGGGGCACTCTCTTAGCATTAGCATAAATTTTTTGTCTATCATTAGCTTCAGCCAATCTTTGCTTAACAATTCTTACTTGCTCTTCCATCTCAACCAATATTTCTTGCCCAAGACTTAATCTATCCTCAAGTTTATCCCAACTTACAGGAGTTCGACACTTTCACCCATATAATGCTTAAAAATGAGTCATCTTTATTGTGGAATGGTAGGAATTGTTGTAAGAAAATTCTACTAAAGGAAAGTAGTCTTCCCACTTCTATTATTGATACATGCAATACATTATAAGTAGGTCTTCCGATACTTGATTCACCCTTTCCATTTTTCCATCCTTTTTTGGAGGATATGCTGAGCTAATATTCAATTGAGTCCCTAATGAAGAAAATAAGGTTTTCCAAAACCTAGAAGTGACTCGTGCACCTATGGCAAAATTTTGGGGCACTCTCTTAGCATTAGCATAACTTTTCTGTCTATCATTAGCTTCAGCCAATCTTTGCTTAACAATTCTTACTTGCTCTTCCATCTCAACCAATATTTCTGGCCCAAGACTTACTCTATCCTCAAGTTTATCCCAACTTATAGGAGTTCGACACTTTCACCCATATAATGCTTAAAAAATAGTCATCTTTATTGTGGAATGGTAGGAATTGTTGTAAGAAAATTCTACTAAAGGAAAGTAGTCTTCCCACTTCTATTGTTGATACATGCAATACATTATAAGCAGGTCTTCCAATATTTGATTCATGCTTTCCATTTTTCCATCCTTTTCTGGACAATATGCTGAGCTAATATTCAACTGAGTCCCTAATGAAGAAAATAAGGTTTGCCAAAACCTAGAAGTGACTTGTGCATCCTTATCTGAGATAATCTTCTTAAGAATTCCATGCAACCTAAACACTTATTGTACAAATTTTCTTGCTATGATAGGTGCTCCATCGGTTAGATTTCTGAGTATAAAATGTGCTACTTTGGTAAGCTTATCCACAACCACAAGAATGGCATTGCACTTATTCCTCGACATAGGCAATCCTTGCACAAAGTCCATACTTATGACTTGCCACTTTCTCTCTAGTATATCATGTGGCTATAACAACCCTACAGGATGATGATGCTCAACTTTCACCCTTTGATATTCAAGACACCTAGCCATAAATCTAGCAGCATCTCCTTTCATCCCCTTCCAAAAATATAATGGCTAAACATCTGTTATCATTTTTGTCACACCAGGGTGTCCAAAGTACAGTGCTTCATGTACTTCTTTCCATACCAGATTTCTTAACTCCTATGAGTCAGGTACATACATTCTCCCCTTCTATCACTAGTAGAATTTGGCAAATAAATGACTACATGACTAAAAATTTAGTCACGTGACTAACACTAGTAGTATTTGGAAAATAAATGACTAATTTGGTCATTTATAAGTGACTAATTTGGTCATTGGGTAAAATCACAACTAAATGACTAAATAAATGACTAATATTAGACAAATAAAAATGATTAAATAAATAACTAAATAAATGTGCTCATTATTAAAATCTTGGCCATAATTTTCATTTTAATAAACATACTCTAAAACCTTTGTCAAGACCTTATTTTCAATTGTAGCCCACCATAATTAATAATAAAATATTACAAATAAAATTACTAATAAATATTTTTTGTGGAATAAATATTTTGTTTTGTGGTGTCATCATATGAACACCAAAGTTTCTTCTAAATTGACGAAAAACCACCAAATTATAAAAATTAACAAAAACCATAAGAGAACCTAAAAAACTAAAACCCAAAAACCTTGAAAAATAAAAAAATAAGCAAAAGGAAGAGAAAAAACAAAAAATAAGAATAAAAAGGACCAATTTTTTTTATAAGCATAATTTTCATTTTAATGAACATACTCTAAAACCTTCATGAAGACCTTATTTTTAATGTAGCTTGCCAAAATGGAGCAGTGAGTTGAAACCTATAGTCTACCAAAATGGAGAAGTAAAGCACGACACCTAATTTTGGATTGCAATCTTTGCCCATTTTTTCGCATCAGACAGGATTTGTACAAAATCTTGTGGTAAGTCACTTTCTGTGGTTTCAATTAATTTTACTTTTCAAATATGTAAGTGGTCAGGCCACATGATCCATATGATCCATTCTTTTTAATAATTTTACTAGCTGCTTGTTGACTAACAATGATTATGTTCTTTTTTAGGTTAATTATGGAAAAACAGATCCATCTTGTGTTGTAGAAGTTAAGGATTTATATAGAGAACTTGGAATCGAGGTCTATTTATTCTTTTCTTTTCCGTTATGAGATTTTAAAAGTGATCTTTTCTTTTTGAAGTTTCCACTATCAAATTGCATAGTTCAAAGGAGAACTTACTTTTATCTATAAAAATGATATTAAGGGACATGTAGATTGAGTTGTCTATACAAATTCCATAATTTGAACTCTTAAAATTAGCTTCCACTTTTTGAGGGGGCATGCAAATCACTTTTGAAGTTGAGTGTAAAAAATAGAGTAGCACATGAAGAAAAAGGATGAACAATAATAAAATGAAAAGTGGCTCTTCTTATATCAACCATGTAGAGTACAACGAAAGGAGTGCAAGGATGGTAGGGGTTTAACATTTACAGTGCAGTGGAACAGTAGTTCAGTTGTACAGTAGATGTCATCCTACTTTGTTTGAGAACTCTTACTGAATTCCCAAAAATAGGAGTTCCCAAATGACACCAATAGATATTATAAATAGAAAATAAACAATAATATTTTCATATAAAAACAACAAGAGCTTATTCATAGGCCCTATGAAAATCTCTAAATTTTTGGCTCCCCTTTGAGACTTTTTTGCATACTTACAGATTACATCTCCATGATTAATATGGACTGGAAGGGTTGAAAGGGCACATGTTAGTATTTTCCATTTATTGGGCAATAAAGAGTTTGAAGTGACTGAAAGAATCAATTGTAGCTCTTTACTCTAGATGCTTTATTCTCACTTGGTTATTAATATATCCAAATATAAACCATGATGACTTAAATCAGAACTAGAAGAAATCTCATGAAAAATGCAAGAAGAGACAAGTGATTAGATGAATCATGGAAATGAAACCAACTCCATAAGCCACAACAAACAAAATATGCAATGCAAATGAGAATACATGCCTTCAAAGGAGTTGTCATGGATACAAAATCATCTTCCCTTAGATCTCTTATGAGAATGCCTGAAATCTCTTCAGTTATCCACAATATCCACATGCTATGAGCTATGATACAAAGATTGTGCATAGTTCTTCTCAATTTATTCAATTTGGTGCTATTATTTTTATCCTGCGATTTAGGCTTCAAACCAACCCCTCTCATTAGTATTTGTCTTCCAGAACTGTCTAGAAGAGGGTAATCAAAATTAGTATTGGAATATCTAAAATTCAAAGATCCTTTCCCTCAAATTGAAGTTTTGTTCTCGACAAACTAGAGCTGAGACGAGCCAAGAACTAGTGGAAGGGAAGTTGAATGAAAACTGAGAGCAACTAAAAGCCTTCCTAAGAAAAGTGCCCTTTCCACTATAATGGTCGGTTCTAGTGTCTCCTTGTTCATTTATTTTGGCATCTCCTCATTTGTCATTTCTTGATAGAGAGCTTCTGAAAGACGTGCAAGATGTTCTTTAATCTCAACAATCAATGTTGAGATAAAATGGAATCATTGCTCTTGCAAATAAGGTGCTAAATCATTTATCCTTGAAGGAAATTTATGTGCATGAAGAAAACTTAGGAGGTCTTCCAAAATATTTTGGACCCCTCATCTATGGTATCTTTTATTTGACTAACCTCAGTTCCAAAATAAGAGTTAAGGCGACCAAACCAGTCTTCATCATTTGTCATCATAAATCTAAAAATTAACCCAAGTAAATTGACACTTTTTAGGTCCCTCTCTTGACAAGCCATCCCTCACTAGTAGTTAATTTGTACAAATGGGTTTCAACATCTTTGTAAGTTTCCAAAGATGTAATTATGGCTTCAAGGCATTTTCCAACCTTAACTATCTGATGCAGATCTACAAATCCATCAGCTATTATTTGTTTCATCCTACTAACAAACAGGCTTTCAAAAAGTTCATCCCATAGACTCTTTGAGTGCTTCAAAACAATCTCACACACACATTGGCATGGAAACTCAACATTTGAACCAAAAACCCTTTTTAGCCACTCCAAGCTCCCTTCAAATGCATCCAGACTGTCTAATGTTTCTCTAATCAATGTCTCATTCTCTGCAAGTTTCTTGCCACTTTTCACAAGATCAAGCAAATACTTTTCCCCAAGCCTATCTATAGAGAGAATATCATCTACACATGTCTTAAGCCACGCTAAGCAAGAATCTGATATAAATTCACTTGACAAAATCATCATGGTAGCTTGTAGCTTCTCTCTATGAGATTTCCATAACTGCACCTCATTGTCTAGGTTTGGAATCCCACCAAACAATTGTGATTCAGGTGGCATTGCCAACACAATCTTATAAAAAAGAGGCAAATCATTTATAACCTCCAAGAAGAATTCCCTAGCCTGACATAGAATCACTTGTATGAATCTTACCACATTACAGAAAGTGGAACTGACTACCCCCACCTTATCGGTCTATCAACCAGATGTGTCTTCTAGTTCTAGCGATGCATCAACGATTCTATTTTTCATTGGCGTGAGGATCTTCTATCAATGGGATGAGGTCTCTTGTTCCTGCAATGGAATGATGGGGATGTCATCAGTGGAACTCCACCGACGACACTGACAACATCCCCATTGAACCATTGCGGGAATAGGAGACCTCATCCCGCCGATAGAAGATCCTCACGCTGATGAAAAAACAATACCATTTCGACATCCCCATCAGACCATCACAGGAACATGAGACCTCATCCCACCGATAGAATAACCTCATGCTAATGAAAAAATATAACCATTCCACCAACAATATCCCCATTAGACCATCGCGGGAATAGGAGACCTCATCCCATCGATAGAAGATCCTCACGTCGATTAAAAAATAAAATCGTCGACACATCGATGGAACCAGAAGACATGTCCAATCGATAGATCCCTTGGTGTGTGAAGTATTCTAGTCATTTATGTCAAAATGAAGTAGATGGAGTTTAGGGGTTTTGTTTAAGATGATATGGAAAATTTTGTTTGGAACAAAATAGAGTTGAATGGGTGTTTCAAACTCAATCAAATCTTATTTAAAACAACCCAACATGAAGAAAAGTGTACTTAGAAGATTGGGATTGCTTTTTTGATCATCATGATTTGGTTTAGAGCCAGGAAATTGAAGCAAAATGGTGATAAAGAACAATAGGGCATGGGCAGAAAATGTGTTAGGCTGTTTTAGGAAAAACGTGCCTTAAACATTAGAGATCTTTAGATTTGGGCAAAGATTTTGAGAGTTTCTTTGTAAAATTCATTTTGTGCACATTCTGCAATCAATCATTTCATTCCATGATATGACATCTCTTTGAGGCATTCTGTCAAATAATTCAGGTGTTTTGTCTATGATTCCACATCTTGCATATATTGTCTACCAGAGCATATCCAACTATAACATCCATGTATCTTTTTAATTCCTCTATCTTTCATCAATCTCTTTACTATTTAAACCTCGTACAAATGTTTTAGAGGAGAACATAAGTTACAACATTTTTAAGATCCAACTAAAAATATGAATGGTTGATCAACCATGCACACCTAATGATCAACTATATATGTAAATTGTAATGCAATAAGGGTTACTGACGTGTGAAGTATGTGCAACCCTCATCCACTAAACCTGCATGACTACATGCACCTAGAACCCAAGAAAAGCTTACAATGTTAAGATGTGTTCCAAAGTGCTTCATTAATTCAAATATTTTGAGAGGTTCCTTGCAAAATCCATTTTGTGCACATTCTACAATCAATCATTTCATTCCATGATATGACATCTCTTTGAGGCATTCTGTCAAATAATTCAGGTGTTTTGTCTATGATTCCACATCTTGCATATATTGTCTACCAAAGCATATCCAACTATAACATCTAGGTATCTTTTTAATTCCTCTATCTTTCATCAATCTCTTTACTATTTGAACCTCGTACATATGTTTTAGAAAAGAACATAAGTTGCAACATTTTTAGGATCCAACTAAAAATATGAAGGGTTGATCAACCATGCACACCTAATGATCAACTATATATGTAAATTGTAATGCAATAAGGGTTACTGACGTGTGAAGTATGTGCAACCCTCATCCACTAAACCTGCATGACTGCATGCACCTAGAACCCAAGAAAATCTTACAATGTTAGGATGTGTTCTAGAGTGCTTCATTAATTCAAAGATTTTGAGAGGTTCCTTGCAAAATCCATTTTGTGCACATTCTGCAATCAATCATTTCATTCCATGAGATGACATCTCTTTGAGGCATTTTGTCAAACAATTCAGGTGTTTTGTCTATGATTCCACATCTTGCATATATTGTCTACCAGAGCATATCCAACTATAACATCCAAGTATCTTTTTAATTCCTCTATCTTTCATCAATCTCTTTACTATTTGAACCTCGTACAAATGTTTTAGAGAAGAACATAAGTTGCAGCATTTTTAGGATCCAACTAAAAATATGAATGGTTGATCAACCATGCACACCTAATGATCAACTATATATGTAAATTGTAATGCAATAAGGGTTACTGACATGTGAAGTATATGCAACCATCATCCACTAAACCTTCATGACTGCATGTACCTAGAACCCAAGCAAAGCTTACAATGTTAGGATGTGTTCCAGAGTGCTTCATTAATTCAAAGATTTTGAGAAGTTCCTTGCAAAATCCATTTTGTGCACATTCTGCAATCAATCATTTCATTCCATGAGATGACATCTCTTTGAGGCATTCTGTCAAACAATTTAGGTGTTTTGTCTATGATTCTACATCTTGCATATATTGTCTACTTAAGCTAGTTTTTCCTATAGATGTTGTTATTTGGTGTTTTCAATGTTGTAGAGTTAGATTTTCCTGTATGCCTGAATGTCTTTTTTTGTAAAATCAAGTTTATACTATGCTCCCCCAAGTTTCAGGGATGGGGACGACAGGGGACGGTGGGACGTGTTTTTGGTACGGGGGTACTTTTGGGTCATTTTTTAGGGGATGGTAGGGGATGGCTATAAAAAAAAGAGAAATTTTTAAAAATATAGAGAAATTTCAAATATTCATATCAGAACATTGATAAAGCATTCATCATAGGCATTGTAGAAGATTAATACATAACATTAGACTTGAGTTGAGATTTCACATAAGAATTGACAAACAAAGTAACAAAATTCAAATTCTTTTATTGTTAATGTGCATACATATTAAATATGAACTATAACAGAATGCCCAAAGGCTTCAAGTTTCAACTATAAAATGACAGAAACATAGAAAATATATGGTTTTCCCTAATCAACAGATGCAACTGGTAGGTCTGTATCAAAATTGGAGCTCAAGTTTGTGTCACTGTCAGATGCAAGGGAAGGGGGAAGTTTTCAAGTCCCCCAAGTCCTCAAAACATTTCCAGTATGAGGATGGGGGTACCAAGGTAGGGGATGGGTCCCTATGGAGCACTGAGTTTATATGGTTTGGGGTTTCAAGGTGGGGTTTTACTTGACCACAAAAAACCTTTGTGGTTGGGATAGAGGTATACACCCCTCTTGTTGATTACACCTTATCATCTGCTAGAGACCTCTAGGTGACTCTTGGAAATGGTACTGTGATGGATTAAGGGGGAAAACAGTAACAAAGGTCATTGTGACAATAAAGTGGAGGTTGGTATGTACACTATTTAAGTCTTGTAAGATTCTAACCTAGAATATAGAGGCACCAATTAGGAAAACCCTAGTCCAAGCCTTCATAAAATAGTTTGCAATACCAATACATAAATGTAAAAATGTATTTTATTTTGACTTGTATATCTGAATAGCTCTATTTCTTCTTGAATTAAACATTTAAAAACTGGTGCAAGAGCACTAAGGTATTTGTGAAATGTTGATTCATGGAGGTCTTAGGTCGGTTTGAGTTTTGAGTCTAGAATTCATTAATAAGGTCATGATTGAAAAATTCACATTGTAAGCATGTGCAGGCATAATGAAGAGTGTTGGAGGTGGTGGCAGAGCTGTGAGAGGTTGGTAATTTCATTTTTCAATAAACCCTACCCCAAGTTAGTGTAAAGTGAGGCTTTTTAGTTACAGAGGTTAGATGAGAGTTTTCCCATCTAAAAATTGTTGACCAAGTCCCTATTTGACTGGTAAGAAGATTTGAGTGGTTGTTTGGAGTTGGAGGAAAGAATTTGAGGTACCTCCTTTGAAACGAAGACCTAATTGGTCTATTAGGACAATGTTGTTTCTAGGTTTTGCGTGAAATTGTCCAAAGTGACCCATGATGGTTTTGAAGGTAAGTTATAGTTTTCCTTAAAGGGTGTCTAAAAGAGTAGATAGATTAATTGTTGAGTGGTTCATTGTGAGCCAAAGTCAAAAATATGGGTTTGCAGACCTACTAGATGAGTTGAAGAGTTTTTGCAAAGGAGTGATTTGGAAGAGTTTTGTGAATCAATTGGTTGTTTGAATCAACTTGTTTTGTGATGATTTGTTCAAAGCCAAATTTCTTTGCATCAAAAACTTTCCATCATATTGAAGCTTGATGGGAAGAAGGGTCCATTGAGAGAACTCAAGGGGTGTTACTTGCTAGGAGGAGAGAGGTTGTGGAGTACTTGTTGGCTTGAACAAGTGACTAAGCTCACCTTCCTTGTATTGAAGAGGATGTACTGAGTATGTATTTCCTCAATCAAGATTAAATTATAACTGATGGTTTTGTGATGAGATGGTGTTGATGAAAAATCATATAACTGTGATAGTTGAAATTATTTTGGTGGTCATATGACATTCTTTTTTAGAACATTTATAAAGAAAGTATAGATTAAAGTTTTGTTGTGCAAAAGCAGTGAGTAGGCTACATTCCTCCACTTGCCTCAAATCTTGATTTGGGTGATGAGGACAGAGGTATAATGCCTTTTGTTATCTCACACTTGTTCCAGTCATGTAATCACCTTGATGACTGTTACCTCACCCATGTTCCAGTCATGTATTTACCTTGATGATTGACTGAATTATTTTTAGGGCTTACAACTTACAATAAAAATGAAGGCCCTTAGACCTTTTAGATCATCTGTGATAATTTAATTACATCAACCAAAAACCATTATGGAAGGATTTAAGTACTTAGGGTTTTGTTGAAGATATCACTGTACTATTTGAAGATTTGGTCTGTACCTGTTTTAAGCCAGATGTTATGATTTTGGTATTGAGATTGAGTGGGACTCTCAAAAATTACATTTTTTTTGTCCTAACAATAGACTTTAGTATGATATGGTTAAGATGGTTTGATTGAGAATTTGAGAACAACAAAGGATAAGCCTCAATATTTTATGTCATTTAAAGATTGGAATAAATATTATTGAGCGGGACAACTTAAGACTTTAGATTTGCACCAATTATATATCAGCTAGAGACCTGACCTATACCTCATGCAACTCTCCATGACTGTAAATATGATCTTCAAATTAGAAATATATACATTTTACACAAGATTTATTGGTTTAGTAGATAGGTAGGGAATGTGTAAACATGATAGTGAATACCTTGAACTAGTTAGCTTTATCTACTAGTTACTTCTGATCAACTAAGGACATTTATATTTCAATTTTAAATAAAATTTCAATATTGAACTTCAAAATTTAGACAATTGCCACCTGCATTGCACATAAATGGAGGCGCCCTTTTAACACATTTCTTTGATTATTCTTTCATCTCTTTTCACATTTGAGTATACTAACTTATTTTGAAAAGCAAATTGATTTTAGTGTTCTATCCCATGGCCCAGTTCTTGTTTTTGTGTTGAAAAAAAATCAAACACTAAGCTTCAATGTCATGTTGGATTGTCAGAAAGCTACAATGTGAAAATAACTTCTTTAGAGTCTTCATTCTATTCTATCTTTGCAACTCTGTTCTTTCCAAATTTATTTTTACATACTAACAGTGACCATGAAAAAATTATTGCAAGAGTGGGAGGTTATTCTTACCTATATGAGCCACTTTGGTGGGCAGGCATGATTACTAGTAAGTGCTTATTACTTATTAAATCAGGTTTAGGTGACAACTGGAGAATATTAATGTTTGACAATTGACATAGATTAATTGCATTCAAACTATTAATTTCCTTATTTACAATCTTTTTTGAGATTATAGTTGTATGGCTAGAGAGTTTATATATTCATTGTTTTCAAAATTTATAGTTTATCTGCAGTGAATTCATTGCCAGTCCTTAACAACTATTTCAAAATCAAAATTTTCACTAAAAATTACATTCACCATCTTTTATGAATAACTACTAACTACCTTGCAAACCAAAAACTCCTTTTTGTTGCCCATAGTTTTGTAAAACCCCCAAAAACTAACTACAGACAACCAAAAAACTCAAATTCATGGTAGAGGATTATGTTAACTGTAGAGCTACAAATGAGCTACTCACCACAGTTTCCATAGAGGTCTCGTTCTTCTTCTTCCTCTGGGGTTGTTGCTCCAACTTCTCTAGCTGCTCCAACTTCTTTAGCCGCTTCACTTAAGCCTTTGCCTTCTTTATCACTACCTTAACCTCTATTAATTCCACAATCAATTTCAAAGCATCACACCCACGTGCTATTCCCTCTCTCCATCTGGCTTTACATTTCCCTTTTGGCCATTTCACAAAGGGTATGCATTTCACTGTTTCTTCATCCTCTTTGCTTTCAATTCCCTCATCGATATCCATCCCAACTCCCAAAATCGTCCATTCCAACAGTGAGTCCATGTTCTTTAGATAATCCTTATGCACCAGTACCTTCATCACCTTTTTCACAACTTCAATTGGCTCTCCCAAATCTAAGCCCCAAGCCATTATGAGCGAATAAATGTTCAAATTAGTTTTGTACCTGTGCATGAGCTAGCCGAATTCTCTTCCCAGAAATAGTTGCAATGACTACACTAATCATTCATCACTGTACAAGAAACACCCCATCAATCTCTTTACTGATGGTTCTCCATAAAAGTGTGATAGTTGTTTCTTCATTTTAAGCATGAAACCAAACTCCATCACCTCTACAGTGACATACCACCACCTCCTATACATCGTTTTCACACCTATTGTTCAACACAGTAGAGGAGCATCGAGTAAGTAATGCCTCAAGAATTTAATAACTTCATCACATTCCTTTCCATAAATTCTTGACATACGTCATTCATCACCGCCACCTGAATCTACACACTTCTCTCATTCACTTCAAGAATTAAAACTTGCAAGTACTCCATTTTAGAGCTCCCTAAATGCACCACCTATTTCAGTCTTGTCATCAGGGGAGAACATTAATTTTAAATATCCTGACGATGCCTTGGGATGTCACATCAGTTAGAATAATCATTATCACCGCATCAGTGAGACTGTGATTCTTCTTCCATTGATAGCCACCTCCACCGATGAACAACTTTCCTTAGGTCTATCGGTAGGACGCAAGATAACGTCACCCTGATGCACTCCAACTCCACTGATATACATTATGCACTTGATAATCCATGGTTATATCGAGCCATCGGGGGAATGCAAACATTTGTTCCACCGATGTTCATGTGTCACAATGATGTGCTTACTTTTGTTAACTCTGTTGGTCTATTAGGGAGAGCGCCTTAGAAGTCAACCCGATAGGGTATTGTTACACCAATACTAGGTTATGAGCTGCTTTCATCAGGCCATCGACGAGGCTATAATGGGGGTTTCACCGATGAGGCATTGTTAGGTTGATAGTGCTAATTTTTATTTAGGGATGGATAAAGATTTATGGAGCCTCATACTATTATGGTCTCATGCTCCCTATTATGCTTTTGATAGATTTTTTCCAAGGCAGTGTACTGTTTGACAAAATGCTTTGGTAGACATGTATGGAAAATGTGGTAGCATAGACAAGGTAGTGAACTGTTTGAAAAAATGCCTCAAAGAAATGTGGTCTCATAGAATTCCATGACAAGCAAATGCAATTGACAGCTGCTCCTAGTTATTAGTTATTCAATGTGAAGTAATTGCATAACTACTTAGGTTGACTTTGTAAAAACTATATTGTAATTGAAATTTTGTCATCTATCAACATCTAGTTATTTGTTATGCAATGTGAAGTAATGCTTTGAGTTTGAAAGGTGTGCAATGCAATGTAATCAAAGATATGAATATAAAATACATAAATCTATTTTTTACAATTCATTAATTAAACTCTTGATTTTATTTTCTCTCTATATCTCTAGGCTATGGAAATGCCTTTCAATTTAAAAAAAGAAAGTTTTTATCTCTTGTTCTACAAATTTTTACCTTTTTTTTTAAATTTGATTTTTTCTTGATTTTTGAATGCATGGGGTTATGTTTATGAGCTTTAATGCCATTGTTTTTGTACATCCCAATGTATTTCACCTTCACCTTGCAGCAGTAGTAGTAGTGCTCTCATATTGCGTGCATGGTAATGTAGTGTTTATATTTGTGGCATTTGTATTTGATTAGCATGAACTAATAGTAACTTTGTAATCAGTGCAATGAGTGTTGGTTTTTTAGTAAATTAGATTGATCATTGCAATTATTTTTGAAACTTTCCTTTTGCAATTATTTTAACACACACATGCAAGTACTATTTAAGCAAGTAATGGTTGTTTTATTATGCAAACAAGAGTAATCATTACCTATGTAATATAATGTGTTTTTTTTTTTTCTTTTTGCATAAATGTATTGATAAACTCAAAGAAGGGGATAAAGTTAGGGAGTCAACTTGAAAGGAACAAGAGATGCAAATGTAAACATTCTAAAGGTCACAAGTAACATACCCCTTGTTTATGAAGACAAAATAGATGGAGTTGTTCGTCTGAAAGAGAAAGAGGGAACCTTCACACGGTGGCCACTAAAATATTTACAGAAAATGACAGTTGAACATGTTTATCATATACTAGTTAATATTAGACATCTTGGCTCATTGCTTTATGCAGTATTTTGAATGTGTTGTTCAGGGATCTTAATTATCATGGTGTATTTGAAAGAGTTGGAAACTCTTAGACAACTTTGAAATTTTTTATTATATTTACATATATACTCTTAGACTACTTTGACATCTTATAACTTGATATATATATATATATTTGCATTAAATTTTTTATTGTAGATTACCTTTATTTATCATGATGTTGAATCAATCTTTTAATTCTATCATGTTGTAGTTTGTTCGTATATGTAATATTTTCATTTGCTTTTATGTTTTAGTTCAAGTTTAATATTATGTTAGTTTTGCATTATAAAATTTATGGTACTTAATAAATTATTCATTTCATGACTATATTTACTACCAATTAATGGAAACCAGTAAATTAAAATGACTAAATTAATGACTAAAGTAATGACTAAATTAATGACTAAATTAATTATTAAATATATGACTAAATTAATGACTAAATATATGACTAAATTAATGACTAAATATATGACTAAATATATGACTAAATTAATGACTAAATATATGACTAAATTAATGACTAAATATATGCCTAAAGTAATGACTACCACGACTAAATAAATGACCAATTAACAACAATCAATGACTAAATATATGACTAAATAAATGACTACCATGACTAAATCAATGACTAAATCAATGACCAAATCAATGACCAAATTGATGACTAAAAATCAATAACAAATAATTTAGTCATAAATTTACTGGTGTTATAAATGACTACAAATAAACCACTAATAGTCATGTGACTAAACTTAGTCATTTATATACAAATTTTAGTAGTTTATTAGTCATATATTGTTGTTTGTGTACTAGTGTATCTAAGTATATTTTGCATCATGCAGATTGCTAGTGCTTGCTTAACTTGCATATAGTACTCATCCTCTTTGCATTTCTGCAATACTTGTCCTTTAAAGTCGGTTTGAATTGTCATAGTTATTGAAGTAATATGACGTCTTCGACTCAAGTGTAATAACCCATTCTAAATTATTATTAAAATAATATTATTGAAAATGACATATGAATATATTCAAATTAAAAAGAGATAACTAAGAAGCTATAGTCAATCATAGCAACACATGTCTAATTAAAATGAGTCAAGATTTATATATTCAATTCAAATGTCAATATCAAGTTTGACTTGGCTCATAAGGTCATAAGTCAATACAATGTACAAATTTTACATCAAGGATTACATCAAGGTTGTATCATAGACTAAATAGTCTTGTATACATCTAAGGTTCCTCTTGATGCTCGCCTCCACTGGTGGAAAAGAACATGGTTGAAGCACTTTATTGCCCAACCATGAAGCTTACGCTTCCCTATAATTCTTCCAACTTGAAGAATACCTGACCCTGCATGAAAATTTTAGCAAGAGAACAATTTGCAAGGTGGAATCTGGTGCATTCCCATACATCAACATGAATTTCTATCTACAAGTTAGAAGAGAAAAGTCAAGATCTATGCTAGGAATGGCAGAGAGTGTCATCACATAATCCATACATACATAATGAACATAATTGCTTGGCCAAGCATTAAAAATAATGTTGCAACACAAACAATAGGTTTTGGTAAAGAAAACCTATACTCTTTGAACTCCATCTCAACACCCATCCTGGAGGGTAACTTCCAACATCAAGTTATCTCATAATAAATAACTACCCTCTAGTAGCATCTACCCTTAGGTGCTCTAGTCTACTAGGTGTTGCTATTCTATTCAATTCGTAATTCAAAAATAAATCTAATGGAGACTAATCAAACATTATCCATCCATTTAAAGCACATGTCACAAGATTACTTTCATCGTGACTAAGTATTCATTTAAGAATAAAGAAAAATAGGAAACAAAAGAAGGTATGCCACAAGTATGTGTATGTACGTAGACGAAGGTCTACGTGCATACACATATATGTGCCTACTTAAGTTATAAATTTTTTCATACAATTTGAATTTAAAACTAATAGATCAGATTTCTATCATTTAAATAATGTTTCAAAAAATCATATAGTCTATTATTTGCATTAAGCAAGAATTTTAAGAACAAGTTTGATTGAACAATTTCCCACATATTGTTATGTCGTTTGTACCAACCATGCTATGATAACAAACCATTCTAATGTAATCACATAATTACTGTTTAACATAACGATGTTGTCTATAGCTAAATAATCATAGTTTATGATAAAGTAATGTTGTTACAAATGAATGCATGTTGTTTATAACAAAACAATACTATTTCCAACTAAATAGTTATAGAACGATGTTGTTTCAAGTAAAATATTCAATGTTTATAACAAAACAATACTGTTTCAGCTAAACAATTACAAAATAATGTTGTTTCAACTAAACAACTTACATGTTTTAGCTTAACAAATAAAAAAAATGTTACTTCAAGTAAAACGTTCACACTTTATAACAAAAATGATGTCGTTCACAACAAAAAAATCACTGTTTACAATAGTACAATGTTGTTTATAGCTGAACAATTATAGTTTATAACAAAACAAGGTCATTTATAGTAGAACAATCACTGTTTACAATAGTACAATGTTGTTTACAGCTAAACAATTATAGTTTATAACAAAACAAGGTCCTTTACAGTAGAACAATCACTTTTTATACTAATACAATGATGTTTACAACTTAACAATTTCTCTTTATAACAAAATGATGTAGTTTACAATAGTTTATAATTACAACTCCAAGTTTCTATTACTTCGTTAATCCAAGCTTTACCATTCTAGACAGTTGTATGTAAACTGTCATGTAAAAAGATAACCCAATAAAGCTATTATTGACTTTTGAAAGGTATTAAAAAAGCTCAAACAAAATGCAACCATTTTACCAAAAATGATACAATGTTTAGAATCAAAGAATAAATCTCTTTCCAGGCTCGAGTTGAAAACCCAATCAATATTAACTTAAATACTTTTGTCATTCTAAGAATGACCCACAGTCGTTGACTGTTGCTCAAAATAGGGTGGCTGAGGCCATAGCCATAATGCCTACCCTTGGCTAGAAGGTAATTGTCCCAAGGACATCTAGGGTGTCATTCATGGTGAACGATGGTTTACACTACTATTCATGCAAGCAAATTATGACAATGACTTAATCGTTCAGCCTTTGTCCTTTAGGACTAGGCGACATGAAACCATACAATCCTTGTGACATAACAAATACTAGCAATGACAAGGAAATAAAAAAATAAACATATTATAATATAAGCGGCATAAGCCCACCATCGCCCATGGCGATGAGGCATTCAAGATAATTTGAAATACCCTTTGATTCAAGATCGAAGGTGGTGGCTTCGCATTGAATGGGCGACCATCGGATGGAAAAATAATAAGCAAAATAAAATATATATCATATTAATCTTCTGTGAAAGATTTGGCCTTCCCTTAAAGGGTGGCATTGATTTATTAAGCACAATGCTCCATTCACAAGCCTATCAGGATTTCCCTGATAGCCCAGTGAAGAACTATCTAAATAGCATACACGCAACCTATGCACAAGGTTGACGACATTAAAATATTACAAGGTATTATATAGTCGGCCTTCCAAGTTGTGGGAAAAACATGCACAAGCAAATCCGGGTAAAGGAAAACCAACAAGGCCATGCTTGAAATCAGAAAATACAAATCTAACTCGTATAATTTGCACAAGGAGTTTGATTATCAAGTTTCATTCAAATTAATAAAATTGATATTGAAACATTTTAGACTGTGCACAGATAATAGATAAAACTGTAAAATGAAATGAAAAGCAAACTTTTTTAATGAAAACACTAAATGCCTCTAAAATCGAGGATTTCCTTTGGCTTTTTCCCACAGAGCTTGGCCGAACAACCCATTCACTGTGTGATTGAGTCAATGTTATACTTCAAAATTAGCAACTTTCCTCCATTTCATTACGCCTTCACTAAGGGGATGTTTTTGAATGATAATCGACATTGATTATTTTGTTGTCCCACTCCCATAATTCGAATATTGCCTTAATGCTAATGGCAAACCACGACCTTTGTCAGATTTCCTCATGATTTTCATTTTGATTCTAACAGTCTGATATTGATAATATCAGTTTTCAAATTCAATTGATAAGAAATATAATATGTATAGGTATATACACACACACACACATATATATACCATATATATATATTAATTTATATATATGACATTCATTCACATTCACTTATATTTGTTTGGTTTATATATAAATATATGTATTCGCATATATATATATATATATATATATTGAAGATGTTTATGTGTTCCATATACCAAAATTTAATTAAATAAAATAACTTTTATTTCATTTTCGAACATCAATACATATAAACAAAAAGGGACTTTTACTTAATTTCATATAATTAAATTCTTATCCTTTTTAATCATCCTTTAGAATACGTACTATCATTTTCTTCCAATTCTCAAAACTCAAATGCAAATCATCACACCATTTGTGGTGTGTGCACCTAGATTCCATCTAGCTTATCGTTCGATCTAGCTAAACGATCCTACTTCAACTGTATTATCGTCCTTCAACCTGTCACCCTGAACTACACATATTTGCACTTGGCAAAATTTATCAGTAACGTTTAAATCATATCAATATATAGGATAATTCAAAAAGATCACATAGTCAACGATGGTCAACTTCTTTCAATCTTTTCAAAAATATCAAAATTTCCATTCAACATATTGAATTTCCTCAATAATTCAATTTATCATATTATAATTAAAAATGCATTAAATTTGGGTTATGACATCAAGGCATCGGTAACCCGCATTTCTTTCCCTTTAATATAACTGATATTAAAGTCATAATCATATATTAACTCTAACCATCTTCTCTGTCTAGCATTCAAATTAGGTTGAGTGAATAGATATTTCAACCCATGATGATCATTTTTCATTGCAAAGGGTTTCCCTATCAAGTAATGCCTCCATAGCTGCTAACTCCAAATCATGTGATGCATAATTATGCTCATAAGGTTTCAAATTCCTTGATTCATAAGAAATTACTTTCCCTTCTTACATTAACACACCCCCTAAGCCCTCTCTTGATGCATCTGTGATAACAGTAGAGTCACCCTTATGATTTGGTACTTTTAAGATTGGTGCGGTAGTCAATTTCTCTTTGAGTAGGTCAAAGGCTACTTGGCACTTTTTTGTCCACTCAAACTTCTTCCCTTTCTTTTGCAAAGAAGTGATCAGAAAGGCTATCTTGGAGAATTTTGCAACAAAATTTCTATAATATCTTGCTAAAGCCATAAAAATTCTAACCTCAAATACATTCTTAGGTATTGGCCATTCTAGCACCACCTTGATCTTAGCTAGATCTACTTAAATTCCATCTGCTAAAATCACATGTCCAAGATAATGTACTCTCTTCTGAAAGAAGGTACACTAATATATTTTCCCATACAACTTATGTTCTCTAAGTTGTTGTAGAACCATCTCTAAATGCCTACAATGTTCCTCCTCATTCTTTGAGTAAATCAAAATTTCATCTAGGAAAACCAAGACAAATTTATCTAGGTAGTCCCTAAATACATTGTTCATAAGGTTCATAAATGTTGCAGATGCATTTGTTAATCCAAAAGGTAGAGTTGTAAACTCATAGTGTCCATATCTAGTTCTAAACACAGTTTTAAAGGTGTCTTCATCCTTAATTCTCAACTAGTGGTATCCAGATCTCAGATCTATCTTAGAAAATATAGTAGCTCCCCTCATTTGATCAAATGGATCATCAATGCGTGGCAAAGGATACTTGTTCTTTATTGTTGCTTTGTTAAGCATGTGATAATCTATGTAGAAACGTAAAGTACCATCCTTCTTTTTCACAAAGATTACCAATGCTCCCTAGGGTGATACACTTGGCCTTATCAACCCCTTAGACAACAATTCATTCAATTGTGCCTTAAGCTCCATTAGCTATGTATTTGTCATTCTCTAAGGTACCTTGGAAACAGGTTTGGATCTTAGAACATATCAATAGAGAAGTCAAATATCCTTTTCGATGGAAACCTAGGTAATTCATCTAGAAACACATTCGAAAGTTTTTGCAGTATAGGATACTTCTCCATAGCTGACATTCCTGTTTCATCCATTTCACCATCTTCCATCTCTTGGAAACTCTGTGATTCCAAGTTATTAGGGTTCTCTTCAAGCTTTTTCATCTTGACTACAAAGAGTTTGCACCCTTTCTTCTTAGCCCTAAACAATTGTATTGCAAATATTTGATGAATCTTGACCTCTCTAGGTATCCCTTAAAACTTCACTTGATTACCAAGATCATCTAAGCATTCTACAATTTTAGCATGGCAGTCTACCTTAGCCCTATGTCTCCATAACCAATTAATACCTAAGATAACATCATAGAATCCTAAAGGTACGACATATAGGTTCACTTCTATAGAAAAACAAGGTAGCTCTATCCTAGCTTCAAACAAACATTGTTCCACCCTTTCTCTTGTCTAGTTTACATACTCTACATCCCAAGACTTTGCCATGTAACCAAATTTTCTAGACATTTTCTTAGCTACTCTAGGTGAAATGAAATTTTCATTTGCACCAATATCTATAAGTATAGAAATGGGTAAGCCAAACAAAATACCTGGAGTCTCTATTAAAGTCTCTTGATACTCTGTCTGGCGATCATCCATAGTTGCATGTATCTTTTGTTGGAACATCGCTTGTTGGGTAGGAAGTGGATTACCATAAGATTGTGACGCCGAATCCTTATTAGGACATTGATTAGCATAGTGGTCTCCTCCACTATAAAACATCCAGTAGTTGGTCCTTTCTTCCTCGCGAGTTCTTCAGACTTGCTAGCATTTCCACCAATATTGTTGATATTCCCAACACTGGAACCATTCCTCGTACGTTCCCTTCTTGATTCTTTCCCACTATTATGGGATCCTTTTTCCCCTTGCTTTGGTACATTTTGCACAACTTCCACATTCTTTGGAGTTTGTTTTTCATGAGTCCCTGCAATCTTCTTATAGTTTATGTTTTACTGGCAGATGGAGCTAGATTTGAGATTTTTCTCCTATTTAATCACTTTCTCATACACAAGATCCATAGTAGCTAGATCGTGCACATCCACCTATCCTCTGATTAGACTGTTAAGTCCCATGATAAACTTTCTTATACAGAAGCGTTCATCCTTCTGGTACATAGGAACATAACGTAGAAGATGAGTAAACTTCTCCCATACTCATTGACCGTCATCTCACCTTGTCTCATGCTCTAAAAATCTATGAGTTTCTGGTCAAAATAGAGTTGGGGTAATCATATCTTAAGGAAAATTTCAACAAATTCACTCCATGTTAGTTTCCATGAGTTAAGATTGAGTTCCATCTTTTTATTCATCCACTAGTTAGAGGCTTCTCTTGTGAACTGGTATGCTCCCCATGCTGCTTTGGTGACCTCAGTATAATTTTGAATTTTGAAATATCTCTCCATTTGGACCAACCAAGTCTTAGCTTCATCTTTGCTAGCACTTCCTTCAAACTTAGGTGGGGTGATTTTCTTCATATCTCTAGAGAGTTTAGAAGCCATATGCTTTCTATTAGTTTCCTCAGATAGAGAAGGTGATTTCTCTCTCTCATGATCATGAGTTTGATCATGTTCATGAGAAGGGCTTTATCCCTCATTCTCATTATTCAAAACTTCCTTCTCAACTCTATCCTTTACCCTTCTTTCTTGCTCTAGGTTTTCCAACCTTGCTAAGATTTGGTCTAGTCTAGGTCTTCAACTCCTACTAAGCCTTGCCTGACTTCTTGGCTTATGCCAGGATTGGTTCATGTTCTCAACATCTTGGCAAGAATGAATTGTACCTAAAGGTTTATCCATGTTAGATTCAATCATGTTATCAACTATCTTATGGAAAACATTTAAAATGAGCTATCAATCACACATTAGGAACTCCACATACGACTAAGCACAAGCTTTTTGATAAACACATAATTTTATTCATTTCTCAAGGATCTCAATATCATTTTTATTACACGGAGTGACTATTCAGATATTCGAGTGGAGAGTATCCCTCAGATTCATTCTTAGACACGTAACTCAGTGGGGTGTACCCTATAGATTGAGATTGTTGCTCATCTCTCATTTGTTCATATCTATCCCAAAATGGAAATGGATAATAACCTTTGTATTTTTCATCCAATACATAGTTGTGAGGTACATAACCCTCAAACACATTACTCGATGAAATTAAAATTACTTCTGCCATTGGAAGAACTCTAGGGTATCTAAAGATAAATGTTAGACTGACACTTCCTTCTGAGGGCATATCCCTAGAAAGTGATAATGAATCAAACTTCTCTCATAAGATAGAAGGTAGATAGTTGTACTTGGCTTCCATCTTCATCTTTCTCTTAACATCATTGATCTAAGAAAGTGCGTGACTAAAAGTTTCAAAGGCACTTAACCAAATGGCATTGTCATAGTTGGTACCCTCAATTGTTTGTCGGCATCTCTTTCCTTTTTGGCCTTTAGGTAGCACTCATTCCTGGTTACTGACTTTCTAGCCATTAACTTGAGATGCACCATCCTGACACAAGAATTTCCAAACATTAGATAATGTTGGATGGAAAGAATGATGAGCTCGTAGGTTCTAAATCTAAAATTGGTAGCTCTGATACCACATGTAACATGTCAATCATTCATTGAAGTAATTTTTCCTAAGTTTTCACTTTGCAAGTAAATAAACTATGTAACTTAACCATTGCCATAAAAAAAAATTTGTTTTATAGAGAACAAATGAACATAGATGTCATAACAATAATCAACATGGATTCCATTTTCAATATAATAACTTCACAAATTATAATATTCCAAGAATGTGTACAAGTACATACATAGCTCAACTGAGCTTCAAAGTAATAGATATAGATAGCCCATAAAAATTCTTTCAATTCTTGGTCTTCTTGTCACCTACTGAGGAGGAGAAGCATCACTCAAGTGCTTTTCTGTTAACCAAAGACTCATATGCAGTCCCCCACACATCTATCATACAATATATTTCCCCACCCTTTGAGGAAGAGATTGGTGGATTAACCTTGTAACAACAACCATTCTAAGCTTAGTGTCGTGTTCTACATGACTAGAACTTGTAAACCCTATAATCTAGAATTAGCATGCATAAATGGATCATGGTGAATTGACATTCAAGCCAAAGGCTAACAAACTACTTTGGTCAAAGTGTTCTCACTCAGTACTTTGAGTGATAGTCATCCTACGCACTTACACTACTCAAGCTTGATTTTAATTCAGGCCACTATAATCTATGCATAGGTATTTCCTCCTATGGGTAATCTTTAACCCTAGAAAAATCCTATTCCCTTTTCCACAAACTTTATGATATTTCTACTCACAAAGCATAAGTACAATTTACCCTCCCTTCAAAGGATAATCAAATTCCAGGAGTAACTCATTAGCTATCTAGTATACTCAAATAACTCAGTTGTGAATAACTCTTAAGCTATCCTTGTTTAATTAATCCTAGTATTTTAATACTAATGAAGAACGTCCTCTCCTATTACAGAGTAAGTACAAACACTTTCACAAAAAAACCTAAAATAACTTCTTTTACTTTCCAAATCAAATGCTATGTTTCCCTAATAGAAGTAACTCAAATAGTTCAAATAAAGCTTTCAATTCTCAATATTTCATAAATAAAGATAGAATAAGAGAAGGTTAGATCCTCATGCCTATAATGCGCTTAACCAATTGACTGAATTGATGCACAACCTCCTACAACAACTTTCTAGCTTCGCTTTATCAACCTAAAGCAAACCTCTAACTCAAAATAATGCAACACTCTCACAAAATAGTTCTCAAATCTCTCTAAATATCTCTTAGCTCTCACAAAATAATGCATCAGAGCAAATTTGTAGAATGAGTTTGTAGGATAAGAAGTGTGTCTAAATGAGAGCACTAACCTTTCTCCACTCTCCATCTTTCTTTGGTGCAAATAAAACAGGTACCACACATGGGCTTAAACTCTTTCTGATCAAACCTTTTTTTAACAACTCCTGTATCTACCGGTTCAATTCTACATTCTTTGCAGGTTTCATACTGTGTGTTGTTTTGTTAGGAAAAATTTCTCTAGGTATTACATCTATGTGATAATTGATATTCTAGATTGGTGGCAATCTGTCTAGTACATTCCTAGATATAATATCTTCATACTTTTTCAACAGTTTTGTTGCCTCTTCATTCTCTACAGTAGAATTCTCTACCTCTGGTTTGCCACTCTTCTTTGGATTCAATGCAAAACACAAGTTCACATGCATTAATCCATGCAAAAACTTTCTTCCATCTACAAAACATAGTCTGGTAGTGCTACAAACTTCACTTTCATCATCTTTCTCCAAAGGTATCAACTTATTTCTCTTGCCATTTAAAGTCACAGTATAGGTATTCCTTCTTCCATCATGAATTTATTTTCTATCATATTTCCATGGTCTTTCTAATAGTAAATGACATGCATCCATATGCATAATATCACACAATACTTCATTTCTATATGACCCTATATGAAATTTCACTAGACACTACTCATTCACCAATACCTTATGCTCATCTTGAATCCATGCTATCCTATAGGGGTTTTGATGTTTTTGTAGACACTAAAAATATACTGATTGACATCGTGCATTCGATCCTGACTTACTAACATCATTTCTTCCTAAATCATTCCTTGGTCTAACCATTTAATCAAAATCCCCTTATCTGATTAAATTCATCAGTATCCTCTCTTGGTTAAATAAATCACTTTATCTTAATCAAGTCATTTCTCTTGTTAATTAAATCAATCCATCTGATCTAATTATCCCTATTTAATTAAATAATCAATTTATTTGATTAAATCTCTAAAGTATATCCATTAAATTAAATAAATTAAAACCTTATTTGATTTAATCTAACACCATCCCTTTTAATTAAATAAATCAAAATCTTTATTTAATTAGCCTCTTATCATATTCCTC
The DNA here is from genome assembly GCA_007258455.2 of Sequoia sempervirens. Taxonomy (NCBI): domain Eukaryota; kingdom Viridiplantae; phylum Streptophyta; class Pinopsida; order Cupressales; family Cupressaceae; genus Sequoia; species Sequoia sempervirens. Next base: position 439,011,198 of record VDFB02105785.1, on the reverse strand, counting down.
TCTTATCTGATTTAAATAAATCCATAAATTTAAGTCAATAAGTCACATCATCTAATCTCCTATTAAATTAATTAACCCTTGATTAATTTAATCTAATCTCATGTCACATCCTCTAGATAATGCAAGTTGCACATGAAAATAGATTTAATTCATTTATTAAATCTCTATTTTCCTCACATGGCATCTTGTTGGAATATTCTCTCAATTTGAATTCAAAAATTCCAAGTCAACATGTACATCCAACAAGGCATTTAAAACCTCTTACATGTCCTTTGCCTTGAGCCAAGTGGCATTTATTGCATTTTCCCTTCCCTCTTACATGTCATTTCAACAAATTTGAATTTCAAATATTGGCATTTATTGGCACAAACCCCAAATCTTGCACAGCCATCATCCATTCATAGCTTGACAAGTGGCACCATATCATTGGATGAATGTTAGTCCCACATTGCTCAAATTTGGGCATTCATCCATCTTGAAATCCTATAAATGAAGAGCTCTTCTCCTCATTTCATCATCCACAATCCAAACAAAGTTACCATGCTCAAATATCTCTTGAGTTCCATCCATTATCATTGAGTCATAGTTAGGTTTTTCAGATTTTGGCTTGGAGTCTTCACATTTCATCAACAAAGTGGATCAATCTCTTCAACATTCGAATCTTGCATCATAGGAATTGGGAAGGGCCAATTTTCACATCAAATTGGCACCAATTCCCCCATGGGATCAAGTGTTTGCTATTTAAATTAGGATTTAATCTAGTTTTTATCATTTCATTGTGTTCTTGCTTATTTTCTTTCCTATTTTGAGTTTGCAAATGGATTTCATGGGGAATCCTTCTTTTAGCTTGCAAATCCTTGTCTAACTCATTTATTCATGTTGTTTTGCAGGTACTAGGAAAAGGGTTCACATAGTTTCAATCTCTTCAAATTTAACTTGGTTAGTGATGTGCTTGGTCATTAGTAATTTTTCTCACTTTTCATACGCTTTCAAACACTTTACATATATTTTCTATGTACCTTTCAAAAAAAAACTTCCATAATATACTATCCTTTCACAACATACTTTGCAAATTTGAACCTATTTTGTGAATATGAAATATGGTGATAATATTTGTAGTATTGAATGATTTAAACATGAGAATGTATGCATATGAATAAAATTATGTGATTTAATTATGAAGGTTAGTTGTATATGTATGTTGTATGGATTAGCCTCTCTAAAACTCAACATGTGGTAACAAGAGCAGAGCATTTATAGTAAGAACCAAAGCAGCGAAACAGGGGATTAGTGGAGTTCAAATCACCTAAATTGCAGGAAGTTGTGGATTTGAACGTAAGCCATCATGGAAGGAATAAATTCTAAAGAAGGATACTTTTTCTAGAACTCTGAATGTTTGCTTATGTGTTTCACATGCAAACTGCTTCATTGAAGTTCTTAGTTGAATAGGTCTCTTCTCCCCTTTTAGTTAGAATGAATAAGTCAATCTTAATTTCATATCCTTGTATCTAGGAGTGGGATTAATGATTTCAGTTAATTAGTAGTTTGAATAAGTCTCTACCCATTTTTTTATAAAGTTAGGGGATGAGTTCGTAGTAAATTTAGTTGGTTGTTATAAGTTATTAAGCTGTTAGTTGTTTTCCAGTTTTAAGTAATCTAAAAAAATGTTATCAAGATGCAATTATTGAATACAATTTGTAAGAAGGATTTTATTTGAATATCTGGTGATATGCAACGAATGGAGTTGTATGTTACATGGATGTGTAAGAATATGAGTTAGATTTGGTTCTAAGTTAAGTGAGACAATCCCCTCACCTGGCCACTTGAGGTACTGCCCCTCACTTCATTTATTTACTTATTCATTTATGTATTCCTATTAATTCTATTTTTATTGTTTTATAAATGCATTGCAAAGTAAAGTAGAATAACTCTTACAGTTGATTACAGTAGTTGTTGTTCGTGAACAGTTGTGGAATTAGTGAATCATAGTACTTCAGAGATTAAAATTGATTATTTTGTTATTGTAAATAACTTTAGATTGATTTTGTAGTTACTTGTTATTAGCAGTTACCTATAGATTATGCTACAAGTACATGTATCCATTAGGTTTTGTAACTAATTTTACTATTTTTATAATTCTATAAGATTCCAACAAGGTGGAATAGTTTGAATAGGTTTGCATAGGATAATTTAGGTGAACAAGAGTCCATGAAGGCACATATAGTGCAGTATCGTCATAAGTTTATGCACCATGGTTGATGATTTATTGTAGTCTTAAGCAATGTGAAGTGGAATGTTCAGTTAGTTAACCCTCTGAATTGAGTAAATGTTACCAAGTTTACAATACATTAGCTTAGACTCTACATTTTTGGCATTGTTGTCAGGGACGGTGCTATCTTCATAGACCTGGTCTTATAGTTTTTCATAGTTAATTTCTCTTTTCAAGCATTAGGATTGTTAGATACCACCTTTTTCAACACCAAGCTACTAACATTGTGCAGATCGCTAAATCTAAAGTCATATTTTATGTATGCGGAGATAGAGAGATCCGTTGGGTAGGTGTCTTCCCTTCACATGCCAAGAAGCTATTGCAGAAAAATTGGTGACCCTAGTACTCTGAGCGAAGGCACCATTGAAGAATAATTTTCCTTTTCACCAACCTCTAACATACATATAGAAGGAACATACTGCACCATGGGTGATGTAGCAGATGATGATGATGCCCGACCAACATTCGAGTTTCCTATTATTGACAAGGAAAGGGCCACAGTGCTGAAGAACATTCCTCCTTTGGCCTTGCTAGTTTTCTATGGGTTAATGACTGAAGACTGAGATACATTCCTATTTGAATTTGATGTCTTATGTAGAATTTATGATTATACTTTTGATGCACATAGGTTAAAAATTTTTCCTGCCACCCTCAAAGATGCAGCTTTGAGATAGTTCATTGGATTAGGTTAAGATGTTCCTGATTGGGACACCATGAAGAAACTATTCTTAGATAAGTATTAGGACTGTTGTAGAGGACCTGATAGGAGGAAGGATGATATATTCTGAATGAAGTAAAAATATGATGAGCCTTTAGAGGATTATGTTGAAATATTTTAGTTTTCTCTCAAGAAAAACCCCCATAACAAGTTGTCAGAAGAGTCTCTCAAGTTATTCTTTTTGAGAGGGGTTAATGAAGACTGTATGGATGCCTTGAACCTCATTGGCTAGGGAGATATTTATCAACAACCATTTTTAGAAATTTATAAGGCTCATAGGAATTATTCTAGGACATTGACAAAAAGGCTAAGAGAAAATAAAACATCAATTTTTGGTAAATAATCTATTGGGGTTGCAAAAGTAGAGCTGAGAAATTTGTTATCCAAAATGAAGGAGGATATAATCATTAATTTGGAAACATAGTTGGATACTCTCCATATTAAGAAAAAGTAGGAGGAAGCTGAGGCTATGCTCACTGAATATTGTCCAAGCTGTGGGAAATGAAAAGCAAATTGTAAATGCAAAATTGTGGCCAAGATCTAGCAGGATAAAGTTGAGAAGCTTGATTTTCAACCCATTGAAGGATATGATGGAAAACTCTTTTATATAACATAAATGAGTCCATGAAAACAAAGAAAAGGTATGTCACAAGACTCCTTTAGCTTTAATTCATCTTTTCCTATTGGAAACCAACTTTTTTTTGCTTGGAACTCTCAGCCCTAGCAAGCAAACCAAAACCAATGGCAGAACCCTCAACAGTGGCCACAAGCCCAACCAAATTGGAACCAACAGATAAATCCTTGGCCATAGAAATTTTTTCAAGGTTCCAATTACAATTCACAATGGCCAACCCAATAGTGATGAATAGGAAAATGGATACCCCTTAGAGATATAACACTTTTTCCACTCAATCATTCACTAATGTCCTAGGAGTCCCAATTGGATTGACTAACAACCTCACAAGGTGAGTCAATTTCTCAATTAAGAAGGACCTAGGAAGGGATTCTTTGAGTTCTAAGGGGTTCACCACCAAGCAAATGATTGGAAAAGGAAGTGTTGGAAAACACAATGTGATATGAAAAATGACCTATAACTAGAAATGTAACCTAAATGAAAGATGCAAATGATGAAATTATGCAACAACAAGATAGTACATGTGAACCTGGGAAATCTAGAGATGCTATGAGGATTTTGGAAATGTGAAGAAATTGCCAAAATATGTTGAGGACTAAGACAACCAAAATAGTATATTAGTCCCGCTATTGTTTTTTGGGGCAAATATGGAGTCTTTAGATCTCAGAACCAGATCTCAAAAAATCTATGAAAAATAGGCCCAAGAGGACTAAGATGCCCGAGATGGCATATTAGTCCTGTTCTAAATTTTTGGAATTTTTAAGTGTGGTCCTGAAGATCAAGATCTGTACTTCATTCTTCACCAAGTCTTCAGTTATGAACCAACAAAGAGATCTGCAAAAAAAAAAGGAATTTGGATTGATTGTTTATGGGGGTTTGCCTTGGTCAAACCCCCGTTTGGTAATTAAATCTTGATGACAAAGCATAAATCTAAAAATGGAAATGTGTGTGTGCCCTAATCTTAAGTGTGTCTAAGATTATGCAAGCTAGAATATGAAGAATCTAGGTATTCAAATGTGTTAGAATAAGATTCCTAGAATGAAAATATAAATGACCTACAAAGGAGATCTCTAATAACCTTAACAAGTCACAAACATGAAATGTACCTTCCTTAGGCAGAAAATAGAGCAATAATAGAAGATGGAAGCAATCAAGAAATAAGTCCTTAGGATTGGATAAATGGCTAGTTGCATATCCAACCTTGAATCTCTCAAGATCCACAACAGGCACCCATTACTAATCCTTGGCAATGCTAAATCTTGGCTTGGAAATAAACTTGAAAAGCTTGCAAAAACATAATAGAAGGCTACTTCAAAGCTTTGAAAATTCCTTCAACTTGCTCAACTTATGACAACTTCTATCAACTTATGTGAAAATGGGGTGTGAATCTTACTTTTATAGGAATTTCTACCTAATAACCCGATTATTGGATCCCAAAGGCCAACAAAAGGTCAAATAAATTCAAATATTTTCATTTCCCGCTCTTAATTCTCAAAAATAAAGCCCTCAGGACTAAGACGCCACCAATGGTGTCTTGGTCCCACAAGGCTTGATTTGGAAATTCAAAAGGTGGGTTACCAAGATTGATGGTTTCTTATGGGTTTTGGTTAGGTTTAAGACTGAAATATGCCTAAGGATGCACAAAAAGGGGTCTTGGAGGCCCATAATAAGTGATCTAAATTAAGTGTGAAAATGCAAAGGTATGTATTTTTCTATACTAAATTTAACCCCCACTTTATCATCCATATGACACTACATGCATATGCAAGCTAAAGTACTTCAACAAGTAACTTTATAAAAAGATACTCATATGGATTCATTAGGGAGAATGAAGCCCCCACTATATTCACTTGCAAAAGCATGATGTTAGGAACTACATCCTGCATCACATATTCATTAGTAGCTCAAAAGTAATCCTCTTATCTAACTTTCCTAGCATATTACATTCGAGGGTAGATGTATGGCCCCCCTTGATTCTGCTTGCTTTACAGAGGTGGAATCAAGGTAGCAAATCAACCAAATTGAACTGGAAAAGTCCATCATAGGACATTTCCAAGTACGATTCCATGTAATGATAGACATTTGACAAGAACAAGAGTGGAACAGTGATTCCAATGCAACAAACAATGTCAAAAATGAAGTTCGCTAGCTAAAAATATGTTAATTTGAATAAAAAGTACCTATTATCTTTTTAACAAAAATGACCTAAAAGTGCATGCATAAAAAGATAAAAGAGAGTAAATCATATTCATTTCATCTTTTTTACCTTTTTCAAAGTGAGCTTGGAGTAGAGTGAACTACTATGCCAAGCAAATGTCCATCCACCTGTTTGTGGATCAAAATTTTATGGGAGGCGGTCGCACGGGGCAAGCTACAACACATTGTGAGTGAATTTAGCCTTCTCTATACTTAATTTTTTTAATTTTTTATGCTTTAATGAAATTTTTAAATGAAATTATAGGGTAGGGAAGGTTTTTCTTTCATTTTTTTAGATTGTCACAAAGTGTCCCACTTTGTCGCAAAGCATCCCAATTAAGGAATAAAGTGTCTATAACCCTTAATGAAGATATTCTAGAACAACTTTAGCACACTTTTTGACCATTAAAGCACAAATTCAAGATTTTAAGATGGTTTAAATGACATTTTGCTTCATTTTCTTCTAAAAAATTGCATCTTGATCATGCCAACACCTGGGCGGTCAGATGTTTTGTCGACTTTGAGAGCTTGCAAATCAGCTACCTAAGGAGGACATGCAGATCCTCTAGGATACGAGTCTTTACTGGGTCTATCTCACGTCGGCCATGTGATACCATGATGCCATGTTGATGCAACTAGTGGAGAGATGGGACACAAACACCTGCACCTTCCACCTTTTGATAGGGGAGATGATAGTCACATTGGAGGATGTGCATCATATACTATGGGTGCCCATTCAAGGAGAGAGGGTATTCTTAGCACAAGGTAGGAGTTTTGAGGAGATGTGATTAGACACCAAATCGATCGGCCACAAGATTGTGAGACCATGCATCAAGCTTTCTTGGCTGTTGCATGCACACTCACCACTATTAAGATGTATCTTTATTTTTACAATAGCGCTGGCACTAGTCCCCGATGGCTGTGGAGCACATCTAGAGGGAGGATTAGTGCACCTAATTAGAGACATGGAGCACTACCATGTGGTATTTTCTTGGTGTCAGAGCATACTAGCACACTTATACTATGATTTGGGTCGATTCACCTATGGAGAGATGCATAACATGCTACACTATACCCTACTATAGACATGGATCCTAGAGCATATCACCTGTACCTAACCTGTAGGATTTTCGATTGCCACAATAGTAGGGTATCCATAGGTTTTCAACTATCCCCTGAGACAGGCATGAAAACATGGTGATGTGTTGTTTTGGAGGGTGAGGTTTGACAGACTGAGCGAGGAGGATATCATATGGAGACCCTAACTCATGGAGCTATTCTGGCTAGAAATGATACGATAGTTGATTCAGATGTAGAGAAATAAACTGCTATTAATTAGGACGAAATGATCACATAGTAAGACCTTTCTACCACGATCACATCATGAGGCAATTTAGACATACAAAGGTGACCATGACTATGGGATTCATACAGACAGTTAGTACAAAGCACCCGTAGACCTAGAGATCTTAAATGACTAACAACAGACGATGTCATTGCGAGCGACATAGAGGAGGAGGATACAAACATGCCCTCAGTTTCTGACGTAGATGACGTCAACAAAAAATTAGAGTATGATGAGTGGTGGGAGGTGACACAACCAGGAGCCATCTTTCCTATGGATTACCCTATGGGCTTCACAGGGCCTTTACTAGATTCAGGGGAGGATAGGGAGTCAGGTAGGAGGGTAAATTTGACAGACCTATTCCTGGATGAGGATGAGGAGAAGACAAAGGAGGACAGTGATTATGAGGGGGAGGAGGATGAGGAGGATGATGAGGAGATGAAAGATGAGCAAAGCCAACCCATGAGTGAGGATAGTGACAAAGGTGAGACTAGTCCTCCTAGATGCGAGTGGAGAGATACAGTCCCCACATAGGTTACGATGTCACAGTTTGCACATACCAGTGTCTGATAGCACGTGGAGAGTAGTAGGGAATTTGAGATTCCTACTGATCATGCTATAGACCCAGGTGATGATATTCATCAATATGATTTATGTTTTTATGTATATCATCCTTATATATATGGATATATTATGATGATGGATACTGATTATTCTTATGATTTGTATCTTGCAAAGCCTGTGATAGAGTTCAAGGACCTATTCCAATGTCCAGCTGTAGTGATAGTGCCACCCCTTCCTAAAAATGAGGAAAGGACCACAAAGTTCATGCCTCCACCATTCATAGTGGAGCACATGGACCTATTCGAGCCTTATGTGGGGCTCAGGAGAGCATATGTTGGTGTATCAAGGCACACTGAACACATTGAGGGTCAAGTATCAACACTGGTAGTGGAGTTAGAGGAGGCTTGAGCAACTTAGAGATCTGACAGAGAGGCTATCTTATAGTAAGAGGTCAAGTGACTTCAAAGAGAGGTTGTGAGGATCCAGGCTGATAGAGACCACATTGAGCGAGAATGGGTGGAGGTATTAATATGTGAGGGTGACCTATGTAGGTCACTATAGACTATGCAAGAGATGTCCAACATGAGTAGATCTAGGTCACACACCAACATCTCTCGACAGGCACAGACACCGCATCCAAACCAATCTAGCAGCCATAGTCCATAGTGACATTGTACTTTTGATGAGATGTATTAATTTTTTTTGATATGTGTATATATATATGAGCATGCACATATTTTTATGTCTATGTGTTAGATGGCAATGTGATTTATTAAATAATTTGTATTAAACTATTCAATAAATATCTCCATGATCTAACATGTCTTTTCTTTAAGTTTTCTTATATGATACAGTATGTTATGCTAATTTAAATGCACATATGATTTAATTGTAAAACATTAAATGCCAATAAGGATTTAACATAACATAACATACACCATAAGGTCTAAATAGTATGATACCTAAAGTTAGAATCCAAAACCACATCGAACCCACTACCCCAGGAACTCAAGACACAAAGAACTATGTGTTAGGAATGAAGCAAATGTGAGAGATAATGAAATATTAACTTTAACATTGTTGCTTTAAAACTCACACTATTTAGGAAAGGGCTAGACATAATACCGACACAAATGCACGGTATTAACAGGTTCTCGAAGAGGTGTACCATTCATTTTGGATATTTGATATGCTCTAGACCCATAGCTTTCTTGAACTACATAAGGTCCTAACCAGTTAGGGCTAAACTTTCCTTTCTCTATTGGGTTGGCATTGACATTTTGTTGATTCTCATATAACACCAAATCACCCTTGTTAAATGAACAAGGGAGGACATGATCGTTATAAATTTGCTGCATTTTCTTATGATAGGCTTGAAGATGTTTGAGGGAGTTGATGCACCTTTCATTGAGCATTTCAAGTTGGTGTAATCATTGTTCCTTGTAAGTATCGTGATCAATTAGCCATTGAAGAGCGATTCTTAATGAAGGAATCTCTAACTCTAGGGGCATAATTGCCTTAGGACCATAAACAAGGTTATAAGGTATATTTCCTATTGACCTTCTGATACTAGTACGATAAGCCCATAATGCGTATGTTAATTGCGTATGCTAGTCTTTATTATGATTTACTGCCTTTTTTAGGATTTGTTCAAGAGTTTTGTTAGTTGATTTGGCTTGTCTGTTGGATTGCTGGTAGTAAGGCATTGAGAATCAATGTTGTATATTAAATGTTTCTAATAACTTCTTCACATCATTATTCTTAAATGGTGTTCCATTGTTCGAAACTAATGCAAAAGGAAGCCCAAAGTGAGCAATAATATGTTCCAATATGAAACAGCATATTACATCAGCTGTTGTTGAATGCAAGGGGATAGCTTCTACCCATTTCATGAAATAATCTATTGCTATGATTATAAACATATGTCCTACGGATGAGGGTGGAGATATTTTTCCAATAATATCCAAACCCCATATTGAGAATGTCCAAGTAGGAAATTGTGCGTGAAGCTCAGAGGCAGGAGCATGAATTAAGTTTTGATGCTCTTAACACTTGTGACATTTCTTAACATATTCAAAGCAATCTCGTTCCATATTCTTCCAATAATATCCTATATAAAGTAACTTTTGAACTAATGATCTTCCTTTGAAATTCCCCCCACAAGCACCTACATGAGCTTGCTCAAGTGTTATAGGGATTTCAATTTGTTTAAGATACCTAAGCAGGAGGCCATCAAAGGACCACTTATATAAGATGTCTGCTAGGACAATATATCAAGATGCAAATTTTTGAAGACAAGAGCGAGTGTTTTTATTGGTTGGCTCAGGAAAGGTACCATTTTTCAAATAATTGAATATTGTATCATACCATTCACTCAAGTTGTCAAATATTGTTGTGAACACTTCATCTTCCTTATTATCAATCAATGGTTTTATAATTGTATGCAAAATGAAAGTGAAGTCTTTTGAAGGATCTTGAGGGGAAATGAGATAAGCTACACTTGCCATTGCATCCGCATGACGATTATCTTTTCAAGGGATGTTATCAATGGTGAAGGATTCAAACTTCTCTAACAATTTCATTGTGAGATCATTGTATTTTGATAATTTGTCATGTTTCGTTTGATATGTTCCATTTATTTGCTTGATGACTAATTGTGAATTTCCAAATATCTTAATGTCCCTAGCACCCATAATAAGAGTGGCATGCAAACCAACGATTAACACCTCATATTCAACAGTTTTATTTATACATAGAAAATTTGATCGATATGATAAGGGAATAGGCTCTTTTGTAGGTGTTTTGATTATAACCCCTGTGCTGGAGCCAATTCTGCACTTAGATCCATCAAAATACGATTCCCATGTATCGTCTTTGATGGTTAGCACGTTGTCATTGGGGAAAGAATCATTACGAGGTAATGTTAAAGGAGAAGGAGCATCAACTAATTGGTTGATCAAGGCTTGACTCTTAATTTCTTTTTGTGAAACAAATTTAAGGTCAAACTTAGTCAACAACATTACGCATTTAGCTAAGCATCCAGATAAATCTATTTTAGTGAACAGGTGTTTTGGAGGATCAAACTTCATCATTACTTGTATTTCAACATTCAATAAGTAATGTCGCAACTTATTGGTAGTGAATACACGAGCTAAACATTATTTTTCTATTGTGGTATATCATTTCTCATAATCAATCAATGTTTGACTAATGTAATAAATAGGATATTCTTTGCCTTTGTTGTCTTGTTGAGCCAATAATGCTGCAAGAGCATGGGCTGAAGTCGATGCGTAAAGAATGAATGGTTTTTTTTGGATAGCAGGTTGCAAAACAAGTGGAGTTACAAGATAGTGTTTCAAACTCTCAAAATCTTGTTTACAATCCTCATTCCAATCAAAGTGTATTCCTTTCTTAAGAAGATGTGTAAATGGTAACATTCTTTCTACTAAGGATGCTACAAATTTCCAAATGGCTTGAATTCTTCCTTGTAGGGTACACAATTGAGAGATATTTCTAGGATGTGGCATTTTAACTATAGCATCAATTTTCTTTGTATCCACCTCGATGGGTTAGTGAGATACGATAAAACCTAAAAGTTTCCCACTATCTACACCAAAGACACACTTTTTCAGGTTCAATCTCATGTTGTATTTTTGAATTCTCTCAAAGATATTTCGAAGAACATTCACATTATCTTATCATGTTAAAGATTTAGCAAGAATATCATCAACATAATCTTTGAAGATCTTGTGTATGTAATCATGGAATATTAATGTCATAGCCTGTTGATATGTTGCACCTGAATTTTTTAATCCAAAAGGCATCATAACCCAACAAAATGTTCCCCAAACAGTTGTAAACATTGTTTTGTATTGATCTTGAGGGTTGATGAAAATTTGATTGTATCCAAAAATTCCATCCATGAATGACAACAAAGCATGTCATGTAGTCGAATCGACTATCATGTTGATATTAGGAAGAGGAAAGTAATCTTTTAAAGATGCTTTATTTAGATCATGAAAGTCTATACACATCCTAATACAATTATCAGGTTTGGCAACTACGACAATGTTTGAGATCCAAGGAGAATAATCTACAGGTCTTATGAAACCAGCGTCAAGGAGTTTTTCAATTTCATCCTTAACGACCAAGGCTATTTTAGGGTTTTTTTTTTTGAATTTTCTGTCTAACAGGTTTGGAATTTTCAACGAGGACTATGTTGTGTGTTACAATCTTAGGGTCAATTCTTGACATATCTGAATAATTCCAAGCAAAGAGTTCAGTAAAATCATGAAGCAAAGTTGTAGTGTCTTCTTGTTCATCATCATCGAGGAATTTACCCATCTTAATGAGTTTTTCTTTATCATTGATGTCCATTGCTATGTCTACTGTATCCCCTAAAGGACGTGTGTTTGATCTCAAAAATTCAAGATTGTATTCTTCACTATGAATGTCTGCCTTACTATTTTCTTTTTCTCCATCTACTTGTTTGGAGCTTATCATAGCACATGTAACCTTGTTCTTGTGAGGAGAAATATATGGTTTATCATAAACTCCGAGCCTTTGTTTCAAGGCTTCATCATTTTCAAAGTACTCCCATGATGGCAGTAATTCCATATCAAGTAATTTAGGATGTTTCAAAGTGAGAGTGGTTTTTGGTTTGCACATAATGGTGATGATGTTTAATGAAGGTCTTTTCTTTGCTTGCATTATTTTAGAAGGATAGTATCCCAAACCATTTTTTGTTTCTTATGTGTTAGGTTCTATAGGGACACAAATTCCTTGCTCTTTCTTTCCACATCCTTTTCCACTGTAACCTAATTGTTTCAGAAGTTCATACCCTCTCCCATAAAGTTGTTCCTTTACTTTCGGGTTTGGTGGTTGTTGATAGTCTATCTCATCAAAATTCCTTGTGTAGCTTGTGTCATGTTCAAGAGTAGATGTTTGTGAGTTTTCTCTTGAATTATGTGTTGACATAACTATTGGTTGCTTTTATTTTTCATCCTCTTTCCTTGTGGTTATATATTCCCCCATGAATGAAGGTGTGAACTCCAAGGAACCCCAATCATCATCTGCTAATTTTAACACTGTTTCCATCTCTTGTGTTTCCTCAGTGATAGGCTCTATTTTTGATGTTGGAATTAATATTTTCAAAGGATTGGTAGTTCCCTTTTCAATTTGTAAGCAACTTTCAGGCTCGGGGTCCATTTCTATTTGGTATACCTTATTCTTATAAATGCACTTCATGATATGATGAAGAGTCAAAGGCACCACATGCATCTTATGAATCCATGGTCTGCCTAAAATAAGATTGTATGAAAGTTAATGAGGCATAACATGGATAGAAGTTTGTAAGGTAGCCTTTTTGACTAAAATGGGTAAGGTAATCACACCGAGCGGTTGCGTTACTACATTGTCAAATCCTTGAATTGATAGGGAATCAAGTTTTATTATTGATTTATCAACTCCCAACTTATCTAAAATATTTACATTGCACACATTTAGAGCTGAGCCATTGTCAACAAGGGTCCTTTTTATTCTCATAGTGTTGTATCTTGCTACTATCATGAATGCATCATATCTTTTTTGTATTTCCAAGGGAGGGAGCTCATGTTGGTGAAAGGTAATGTATACATTAACTATATTCATTCCTTTTATTAGAGCTACCACATCATTTGCATTTTCATTTGTGTTAGGAGAAACCACAACTTGTTGCAAGGCCGTTTGAAGCATGGTGTGGTAACTAGGTGAAGCTTGAATAAGATCCCATAAGGAAATATTAGTAGGAGTATTCTTAAGTTGTTCAACAATATCATACTCCTTTCCACTATGTGATGGTAAATGAGGAGCACTAGGCAACACAAGATTTGGTAATGGTAATGAAAAAGGATTAGGTTGAGGTTTTCTATTATTCCTTGTGTTGTATGTATGAGAAATAGTGTTATAATTTGGTTGCTGTGATACATTCTCTTTAGGTGCATCAAGGATAAGGACAGGTTTGTTTGAAGGTGGATAAAGGATAAGTTGAGGTTGAATAACGTTTACTTCATTTTGCTTAAATTTATGTAAAAAAGCCTTAGTGGATGAACCTTGAGAGAGGAAGTATTCAAGAGCTTCATCTAACATGACAAAATCATCACAACTAAAAGGTTTGTGTTTGTTAATAGGTTGAGTTTGGGTAATGTTTACTTCATGTAGGTTGTGCTTGTTTGAATAAGCCTTAGTGGATGAACCTTGCAAGGTGAAGTCCTTAAGGGCTTCATTTAACATGTCAAGGTCATCACAACTAAAAGGCTTGAGATTTAAGCTAACTTTGAAAAAGGGTGTTAACATGCTTCAGTAGCCATACATCTATGCGCGTTTTAACATTTTTGGTTTTATGTTTTGATTTTCTAATGAATGAAGTCTACAATGAACAATGTGGAAATCTATTAAGCTATCTTCATTATGAAAATGCATAAAACAATAAATTGGAAAACTGAAACAACAAACTAACTACAACAAACAAAAACACAAGAAATGCACTATTTAGCTCCAAAAACTGTAATCTCAAACTACATAGGGACTAAGACACCGGGAAGGGTGTCTTGGTCCTTCTGATGAAATTTAGAGATTCTAGAAATTGGAATAGATAACACAAAACTCAAATAGGATTTTGGACTAAAAACCCTGAGAGGTACTAAGACGCTAGTAAGGGAATTTTAGTCCTAGTAAAGGTTTTTTTAACAAAAAAGCAATAAGATCTGAGTTGAAAATATTATTCCTAGGTTGCCTACCCAGGATCCTAATGTTTGGAAACAAGAAACTGAGCAAATGGATGTAAAGGAAAGCAACTAATAAAAATCAATTGAATGCAAGACTTGAATGCAATAAGAATGTTTCGAAATGCAATTAAGATGACGAACAATGCACTTTTTAGTTTTTTCAATGAAATGAAATGATGCAATAAAGTAAATATGCAACCTATATGCACTTTCACTAATGCATATATAGGAAACCCTAGATGCAATTTCACTAATGCAAAATGCAAGATACCTTAGATGCACTTTCACTAATGCAAGATGTAATCTAGATTTAAGGACTTAATGGACTTCAAATAAAAAATGAATGCTTAAAAGAGTAGATTTCACCAAAATGATGAATAGGAAAATGGACACCTCTTAGAGATATCACACTTTTTCCACTCAATCATTCACTAATGTCCTAGGAGTCCCAATTGGATTGACTAACAACCTCACAAGGTGTGTTAATTTCTCAATTAGGAAGGACCTAGGAAGGGATTCTTTGAGTTAAAAGGGTTTCACCACCAAGCAAATGCTTGGAAAAGGAAGTGTTGGAAAACACAGTGTGATATTGAAAATGACCTATAACTAGAAATGTAAGCTAAATGAAAGATGCAAATGATGAAATTATACAGCAGTAAGATAGTATGTGTGCACTTGGGAAATATGGAGATGTTATGAGGATTCTGGAAATGTGAAGAAGCTACCAAGATATGCTGTGGAGGACTAAGATGCCCACAATGGCGTATTAGTCTCGTTGCTATTTTTTGGGGAAAATACGAAGTCTTTGGGATCTTAGAACTGGATCTTAGAAAATCTTTGAAAAATAGGCTCGGGAGGACTAAGACTCCCAAGATGATGTATTATTCTTGTTCTAAATTTCTAGATTTTCTTAGTGTGGTCCTAAAGATCAAGATCTGCACTTCATTCTTCACCAAGTCTTCAGATCTAAACCTACAAAGAAATCTACAAAATAAGGAATTTGGATTGATTTTTTATGTGGGTTTTCCTTGGTCAAACTGTTGGAAATATATGCCTCAATCATCACAGGCTATAACCTCTACTGGAGTAAAGTTGGTATGACATCTATCATGTCTGGCCAACTAGCAGCTTTGATACATTCTATTTTGAATAGGTTGTTGTGACCTTGCAGAAGTCTTGCCGAACGCTTATTCTTTGGAGCCTTCGCTGTGACATAGTGTATTCGCTATGACCTCTTATCAGTGGAGTTCTTTGGCTGACAGGCCATTCAATCATAAATCAGGGAGACTCATGACCACCATGGGCTTCAGGATAACCTATTTCGGTTCAGTGAGAAGTCTTAGCAAATAGCCAATGTCTCACCGACAGTGTAACACTTGGGTTCATCGGAGTAACATGTTTGTTTCGTTATGATGTCTCAACAAAGTGAAAATGTCTTGCTGATAGGAATACATATGATGTCTTCACCATAACATAAAGATTCTGGTGTGAGGTCTTAGTGAACAGTGAAGGTCATGCCGACGGGGACACATCCAAACATTCATCAGAGTAACTCAAAGCAATCGGGGAAAGGTCTTGGCGAGAGTGTTAAGTCTTACCGATCGTTTGATGTTTAGTGTAACACAAAGGATCTCAGGGAGATCTCTTAGTGCCTGATGGATGTCTTGCCGATAGTCGATGGCTATTAGGGTAAACCAAATGGTTCGGGAAGAAGTCCCAGCGAACTATGTAAGTCTCGCCGATGATGAGGGTTCTTCAGCATAGGTCTTGGTGAATGGCGGTATTGGTATAACATATGGAACTTGCTATGATCTCCTGGCGAAAGTGATAAGTCTGGGTGACTGCTTGGTGTTTCAGCATAACACTGAAAGCTCAATAGAATATCTTGGAAAAAATGATTACTCTTGGCGACGTTGATATGAAGGTTATGTGGCATCGGCGAGACACTGTTAGTGTCTCACCGAGATGCCAACACAGTGTGAATTCTGTTGATCGATTGACCATCCTATGTGGAGTCTCGTGGACCAATAGGAGAAGCCGAATTTGAACAGTTGGAAGATTGTTCGTTGTGATGGTTATGTGAGGAAGTTCAACAAACAAAGATCGACATGGATATACTCGATGATTGTAGTTTGTGATCGATTGGTTGGTTCGAAGGTTGATTCGACAGATTGTTGCATGATCAGTGGATGAATTCTATTATGTGCATATTGTAACTTGAAGGTTCCTGTACAAGATTGTTCATGGTGAGTGCTGCTATAATCAGACACCAGAAAGATAAGTCTGACATTTGTATGTAATCTTTATTGCAGTAATACAAAGTGATTTCTCTTGGTGTGGTGGGTTTTTCTCCCGTAAGGGTTTTCCCACGTATATCTGGTGTTCATGTGTGATTGTCAAATACTATGTTTCTATTATTTACTTCATAGTGCATCTTAGTTGAACTATAACTGGAAAAAATTAAAAGTATATCTACATTCTTCTATGAGGTATTGACGTTAGGAGAATTGTTTCTGCATCTGATTTTCCTTACAAGTGGTATCAAAGCCTGGCCAGTTGTGTTATCCTTGTGGGTACATTGGGTTTTTTGAGTCAATTCTATTCAGTGGGAGTCTTGTAGAGTTTGTTATTTCTATTTACAGGTTGAGATGGCTAGCACGTCTGGAAAGTTTGAAATAGAGAAGTTCAACGGCAGTAACTTTGAGTTGTGGAAACTCAAGATGGAGGATCTTCTAGTTGAACATGATCTTTGGATTGTTGTGGTTGGAGTGAAACCTACAGGCATGAAGCAAGAAGATTGGGACCTTGTAGATAGGAAGTCTAAGGGGCTAATAAGGCTCTGTTTGGCAGGCTCAGTGCTTTTGAATGTGCATGGAGAGAAGACTGCATCTTCGTTGTGGAAGAGACTACCATCTATTTATCAGGGGAAGTCCTTGGTGAATAAACTATTCCTAAGGAAGAAGCTGTATTCTTTGAGAATGCAGGAAGGAGGGTCTGTAGCTGATCATTTGAACGCATTTAATATGCTGCTTGCTCAATTAACATTTGTTGGTGTGAAAACTAAAGAAGAGGATCGCCGTATGCTTCTATTGTGTTCTATGCCAGACTCATGGGATCATTTGGTGATGGCTGTTGGGAGTACAATATCCAATTTCAAGATGGAAGATGTTGTTGGTTCTTTGTTGTTAGAAGAGATGAGAAGGAAATCTTCTGAGATGGCGAAGGAAGCTCTTGCTATCAGAGGAAGACCGAAAGAGAAAGGCAAGAAGAAGGACAAGAAATCCAAATCGAAATCAAAGGGGAGATCAAAGTCTCCTGGCAAGAAGTCCAAGGTGAAGTGCTGGAACTGTGGGCAACCTGGTCATGTTCAAAAGGATTGTAAAGAGGAGAAAATGAAAAAGAAGGGATCTTCCGATAATGGTTCTTCTCATAGTGATGGTGACGCCTTCATTGCAGCCTTGGCTACTCAGACATTAGATGATGTCTAGCTGATTGATTCTGGAGCATCTTTCCACATGACATCTCATAGAGAATGGTTCACGAAGTATGAAGAATACAATGGTGGAAAGGTGTACTTGGCAAGTGATTCAACTTTAGTGATAGTTGGCTGTGGAAGAGTCAAAATATAATTCCCTAATGGCAGAGTGAAGGGAATCAATAATGTAATGCATATACCAGGTCTGGCTCAAAACTTACTTTCTATAAGTATGCTAAATGATATTGGAGTACAAGTCATGTTCACTGGAAATGGCTGCAAGATGACTAGAGGTTCAATGGTGCTGGCTAGAGGTGCTCGAATTGTTACCCTATAAAAGCTAGATGCACAGGCTGTTCAATGTAACAGTGTCTTTGGAAAGTCACTGAAAGCTGCTCATGGAGGTAAAGAGGGAAATATCCCTAATTATGTAAAATCTATGGAAGTAAAACTTCCTACAGAGAAGACTATGCTCTGGCATCATAGGTTAGGCCACATAGGAGAAAAAGGTTTAAAAATCTTGAAAAACAAAAAACTTGGTTGAGGGGCTTGAAGATTGTAATCTTGAATTTGAATTCTGTGAGCATTGTATATATGGAAAGCAACACCGTGTTTATTTTTATTCCAGTTCTCATAAATCTTTTGGTTTGCTAGATTATATTCATTCGGATGTGTTTGGTCTAGTGGATGTTCCTTGTTTTTCTAAGTCAAGATACTACGTGTCATTCATTAATGATTATTCAAGAAGAGCATTTATATATTTTCTAAAAAGTAAATAAGAAGTATTCAGTTAGTTTAAAGAATTTAAAAATCTTGTTGAAAATCAAACTGGTAGAAAAATAAAATGCTTAAGGATTGATAATGGTGGTGAATTTTGTTCTGATGAATTTGAAAGATACTGTAAAGACCAAGGAATTAAAAGACATAAGACTACACCTTATACTCCACAGCAGAATGGAGTTGTAGAAAGATTCAATAGGACAATAATGGAGAGAGCACGAAGTATGCTCAGTAGTGCTGGCTTGGAGGAGAAATTCTAGGTTGAGGCTATATCTACTGCATGTTATCTAATTAATTGTTCTCCAAATTATGCTCTTGTTGAGAAAACACCTTTGGAAGCGTGGTGTGGTAAGAAGCCCTCTCTTAGACATGTTCGTGTTTTTGGCTATGAGGCATATGCTCATGTGTCGGATGTGAAAAGATCTAAACTGGAGAACAAGGCTGTCAAATGTATTTTGATTGGCTATAGTGCTATCATAAAAGGATACAAGCTTTGGAATCTTGATACAGAGAAGGTTGTATACAACAGAAGTGTAATCTTTCGTGAGCTGAAACCTTCCACTTTGGATCTGCAGTTAGAGACAAAGTCAAAAAATAATAAGGATGTAGCATTAATTCCTCCTACACCAGAGAAAGAGGAATTGAGAATTCAAAATGTACCTGAAACTGAGGAGAGCTCAAGCAGTTCTGAAAGTTCTGAAGAAGAAGAACCTTAGCCTCAGAAAGTGAGGAGGTCAACCCGTGAAAGAAAACAACCAGATAGGTATGGGTTCTCTTTGATTGATTCTACTTGTGCCTATGCTTTAATTTCTAGCACTGATGAGCCTAGGACTGTGAAAGATGCATTTAGAATGTTTGATTCAAACTCTTGGTTGGAAGCCATGAATGAAGAGATGGCATCATTAGAAAAGAATGAAATCTAGAGTCTGGTGCCCTTGCCTAAAGGCAGAAAGGTTGTTAGCTGCAAATGGGTATTTAAAAGAAAATTGGTCTGGATGGCAGTGTAGAAAAGTACAAGGCAAGACTAGTTGCAAAGGGTTATTCCCGTAGAGGGAATCGATTATGGGGAAATATTTTCTCCTGTAGCAAAGTGACATCTATTAGATTTTCTTTTGTCATGGCAGGCGTATGACTTAGAGGTCGAATAGATGGATGTGAAGACAACATTTCTTCATGGTGATCTTGAAGAAGAAATCTATATGTCCCAGCCTAAGCACTTTGTTGAAAAAGGTAAAGAAAAACTGGTATGCAAATTAAAGAAGTCTTTGTATGGGTTAAAGCAGCCACCTAGAATGTGGTACCAGAAATTTGATACTTTTGTATTGTCTTTGGGATTTATGAGATGAAAATATGATCATTGTGTATGTTATAAAGTTGAAAGTGATCAAGTACTTGTTATTGCTCTCTATGTTGATGATATGTTGTTCATAGGCAATAGTAAGCTAATGATTTCTGATCTTAAGTCTTAGTTGTCTGCTAAGTTCGAAATGAAAGATCTTGGTGCAACAAGGTATATTCTAGGGATGGAGATAACCAGGGACATGAAGAATAGAAAACTATGGCTCAGTCAGAGTAAGTATATCAAAACTATTTTTGAGAGATTTTGTATGAATGATTACAAACAACTAGTGGTTCTAGTCATGTAGGGAACAAAACCATCTATTAAGGACTGTCCAAAATCTCCTATTGAGATGGAGGACATGACCAATGTACCCTATGCTAGTGCAGTAGGTAGTCTCATGTATGCAATGGTCTATACAAGGCCAGACATTGCCCAAGCAGTTGGAGTTCTTATTCGATTTATGGCTAATCCAAGAAGAACGCATTGGGATGCTGTGAAGAGAGTATTTAGATATTTGAAGGGAACTTTAGATTTTGCTTTGTGTTACCATGGGAACTTGGTTGAATCACAGAGGACTCTCAACATTCATGGATATGTAGATTCTGATTAGGCAGGGGACATTGATAGCATGAGGTCCACTAGTGGATACATTTTCATGTTGAATGGTGGTGCAGTGAGTTGGATGAGTAAGCGACAAGATGTAGTCACTTTGTCCACTACGGAGGCTAAATACATGGCAACTACTCATGCTTGCAAAGAAGCAGTTTGGTTGAAACGTTTGTGTTCTAACATTGGTTTTGATGCAAGGGAAATAACTATTTTTTGTGACAGTCAGAGTGCAATTTTTCTAGCAAAAAATCTAACTTTCCATGCCAGGACGAAACATATTGATGTACAGTGCCACTTTGTATGAGATATGGTGGAGGATGGAAAGGTCAGTTTGGAAAAGGTTGATACTCTGGAGAATGTTGTAGATTCATTGACGAAGTCAGTGAGCATAGACAAGTTTAGGTGGTGTGCTAGTTCGATGGTCCTTAGTGACCATGTTTTTCAGTAAGTTATATTGTGCTCTGGAGGTGCCTGTGTGATCTTCGTCAAGTGGGAGATTGTTGGAAATATATGCCTCAATCATCATAGGCTGTAACCTCTACTGGAGCAAAGTCGGTATGACATCTATCATGTCTGGTTGACTAGTAGCTAGGTCATTGTGACCTTTCAGAAGTCTTGCTGAATGCTTATTCTTTGGAGCCTTCGCTGTGACATAGTGTATTCGCTATGACCTCTTATCACGTGGAGTTCTTTGGCCGACATGCCATTTAATCATAAATTGGGGAGACTCATGACGACCACAGGCTTCAGGATAACCTATGTCAGTTCAGTGAGAAGTCTTAGCAAATAGCCAATGTCTCACCGACAGTGTAACACTTGGGTTCATCGGAGTAACATGTTTGTTTTGTTATGATGTCTCAGTGAAGTGAAAATGTCTCATTGATAGGAATACATATAATGTCTTCGTCGTAACATAAAGATTCCGGTGTGAGGTCTTAGCGAACAGTGAAGGTCACATCGACGGGGACACATCCAAATGTTCATCAAAGTAACTCAAAGCAATTAGGGAAAGGTCTTGGTGAGAGTGTTAAGTCTTGCCGACCATTCGATGTTTAGTGTAACACAAAGGATCTTGGGGAGATCTCTTAGTGCCTGATGGATGTCTTGCCGATAGCCGATGGCTATCGGGGTAACCCAAATGGTTCGGGAAGAAGTCCCGATGAACTATGTAAGTCTCACCGATGATGAGGGTTCTTCAGCATAGGTCTTGGCGAACGGTGGTATCGATATAACATATGGAACTCGCTATGATCTCCTGGTGAAAGCGATAAGTATGGGCGACTGCTTGGTGTTTCAGCGTAACACTGAAAGCTCGATAGAACATCTTGGAAAAAATGATTACTCTTGGCGACGTTGATATGAAGGTTATGTGGCATCGGCGAGACACTATTAGTGTCTCACTGAGATGCCAACGCAGTGCGAATTTTTTTTACCGATTGACTGTCCTATGTGGAGTCTTGTGGACCAATAGGAGAAGTCAAATCTAAACAGTTGGAAGATTGTTCATTGCAAAGGTTCTGTGAGGAAGTTCAACAGACAGAGATCGACATGGATATACTCGATGATTGTAGTTTGTGATCGGTTGGTTGGTTCGAAGGTTGATTCAATAGATTGTTGTATGATTAGTGGATGAATTCTATTATGTGCATACTGTAACTTGAAGGTTCCTGTACAAGATTGTTCATGGCGAATGCTGCTGTAATCAGACACCAAAAAGATAAGTCTGACATTTGTATGTAATCTTTATTGTTGTAATACAAAGTGATTTCTCTTGGTGTGGTGGGTTTTTCTCCCGTAAGGGTTTTCCCACGTATATCTGGTGTTCATGTGTGATTGTCAAATACTCTGTTTCTGTTATTTACTTCATAATGCATCTTAGTTGAACTGTAATTGGAAAAAATTAAAAGTATATCTACATTCTTCTTTGAGGTATTGATGTTAGGAGAATTGTTTCCGCATCTGATTTTCCTTACACAAACCCCTTGTTTGGTAATTAAACCTTGATGAAAAAGCATAAATATGAAAATGGAAATGTGCGTGTGCCCTAATCTTAAGTGTGTCTAAGATTATGCAAACTAGAATATGAAGAAACTAGGTATTCAAATGTGTTAGAATAAGATTCCTAGAATGCAATTGTAAATGACCTACAAAGGAGATCTCTAATCACCTTAACAAGTCACAAACATGAAATGTACCTTAGGAAAAAAATAGAGCAACAATGTTAGATGGAATCAATCAAGAAACAAGTACTTAGGCTTGGATAAATGGCTAGTTACATCTCTAACCTCGAATCTCTCATGATCTACAATAGGCATCCATTACTAATCCTTGGCAATGCTGAATCTTGGCTTGGAAATAGACTTGGAAAACCTACAAAAACACAATAGAAGGCTGCTCCAAACCTTTGAAACTTCCTTCAACTTGCTCAACTTATGTTAACATCTATCAAATTATGTGAAAATGGGGTGTGAATCTTACTTTTATAGGCATTTCTACCTAATAACCTGATTATTAGATCCTAAAGGCCGAAAAAAGATCAAATAAATTCAAATATTTTCATTTCTTGCTCTTAATTCCCAAAAATAAAGCCCCTGGGACTAAGATTCCACCAATGGTGTCTTGGTCCCACAAGGCTTGATTTTCCAATTCAAAAGGTGGGTTACCAGGATTGATGGTTGCTTATGGGTTTTGGTCAGGTTTAAGGCTGCAATATGCCTCAAAATGCACAAAAAGGGGTCTTAGGGGCCCATAATAAGTGACCTAAAGGGAAATTAATGCAAGGGGTACTAAAATAGGTCCAAATTAAGTGTGAAAATGCAAAGGTATGCATTTTTCTATGCTACAAGTAGAATCAATGGTAGCCTTAGTGGCAGAAAGGACAACAATGGAAACAAAAAAATATAAATTATTAGTAGCCCATGCTCCCTCCTCCACAACAACAAGAAGCTCTAATTCCTCCATCAAATCTTACATCCTAGCCACCCAAGCAGCAAATACCTGTTCAACCTGCACCTAACCCTAACACTAAGCATGTTCAGTAGGCTTATACTAACGAAGCTATGCAATACCCCACTTATGGGGTAGAGGTGAGTGATGTCAACCTCAGATCAAGAAAATAACTTGTTGTACCTTCACCTCCTCAAATTAAAGAAATGAAGGATGAGGAAACTACACTTGAGGCTTCTAATAAACCATCTTTGGAACCTGAACCAAATCAGGTACACCAAACTACTTCAAATCCCAAGCCACCTTTTCTTGAAAGCCTAGCTATGCAAAAACATCACACAAGCTAAGATAGACCTTTTAGGGCAATTGAAAGACATGGACATCAAAATACCACTCATCTAAGCTATCAAAAACATCCCTATCTATACCAAAACTATAAGGGATCTTTGTCGTAAGAAACTAGGTAGGAAAAGGGAAGATCCACATATAGTTCATGTCTTAGGAAACCTTGCAGATATCATGTTGGGGGAAGATTACAGTCCCTAAGTTTACTGATCCTGGTAGTCTAGTTGTGGATGCTAAGATAAATGGGACCCTCATTAAGAATACTTTGATAGACTTTGGGGGGAAACCATCAATTTCATGATAAAAGAAACAATGCAGTTGATCCAATTGATCAACCTCAGGCCCACACAAACTGTTTTGCAATTAACTAATAGTTCCATAGTCAAGCCTAAGGGAATTATTGAAGATCTAGTCATTGCATTGGATTCTTGGGAGTACCCTGTTGACTTCATAGTGTTACAACCCAAATTCAATCTCGTGGGTTACCCACTCATCCTAGGTAGGCCTTGGTTGGCAACAAGCAATGCATTTATAGGATGTAGGTCTAGTAAAATGATAATATCTAATGGGATAATTGCAAAGAACCTAGTTCTTTATCCACCAACCCCACCATATGCAGACCTTGAGAACATCATTTGGCCCAATTTGGGTGAGGAGGAGGAAGACAACTATTGTTTGTAGACACTGATGACTATAGAGTGCAACCCCTTATTGGATGACCAAGATGAAGATGAGCTCATTACTCACATAATCCAAAATGACTGTGGCAGGATCTCGTAGTAGCAAGAATGTCTCATATGCCTACAAGACCCCTTGCAAAGTATTACACCTACTGATTCTACATAAGAGATATCACAACTATTTCATTCATTACTTCCTCAACAATGTTTACCTATCATACCAAGCCTTGATCTCTCACAAGTTCAAGACTCTTCAAAGGAATTGGAAATTATGTCAGGAAGGAAGTTAAATATCAAGAATGCCTTGAAAAAGTGCAATAACCTCTGTAAATTAAGCTTTATTAAATTCAAAATTTTCACATCATCACAAGTACAAAGATGAAACGTGCCCATTTTACAAGAAATAAATAAGGAATTATATTAATATAAAATTTTGGATTACATGTGTCATTTTCAAGGTGATTTATATGGGATCATTTCCCTTTAATAGACCTCTTGGTCATTATCAAGACTAAAAAATATACTTAACACTTGTGCCTTCTTGGTAGGATCCTTTTGACCTTGAACTTCTTTGACCTAGCTTCCTCTGTAACATGCACAATGATTTATGTTGCTAAAAAATTACGAGTCTTTATTTTGTTCTAGACTCCAACATTCACGTTGAAGGGGAAAACAACAACATTGAGAAGAGACGTCGATGCAACAAAGGGTGGTATCGGCTTTAGCAAGCTGATTGGTATGGAAAGATTTGTTACAGCATGACTATGATTCGATGGAAAAGAGCACTCTCCACAAATAATTTAACATGGTGCGAATGGAAATATAATTCATGATAACTATTTTCTTCATGTTTGAACATAGTAACACAGTTTATAAATGAGTATATATAAGAAATGGGGTGTGGAGTCAGAATTACCTAATGTGCAGAGTCCAAACAAGGAAGGATCCAATGCATCAATCCATCTTGTATTCTCATACCCCCATCACATAAGACCAAGCACCCTCACAAACATTCTTCTTATTGGTGTTGTAGTTCCTACCATGGCGAGTTGCAGATCATGCCTATTTTATTGAATACCTAGCTCGAACTGTGCCATATCTTCATAATGAGGTAGTGTTAGTTTGTTCATAGAGCTCCCAAAAACATGTTCTTTACGTGCTTATTTCCTTTTCAAGGCCCTCAAATCCCTATTATTAAGAGGGTTTGGTTCAATGCCGAGGGAATAGCTCTCAAACTTCAACAAAACTGAGCAAGCTTGGCTATGGCCATTTCGATAGCGTCCCAACTGAAATGCATATCTCGATGAATTTCTCCATGTTGAAAAACCTTTGTTAATTTTCATGTAACATCCTTAATTACTCACACTTCCATGCATATAATGAACAGTCACATTTTTTGCCCAATTTCTATTTATATTTTCATGCAAAATATCATGCCATTATGGTTTAATTGTGTATGCTACACTTCTCCTTAAATGAAGCTTGACTATAAAATTTTCTTATTTGATATCATTTCTAACAAATGAAATTGATTTATTGTGATAAGATAATATAATTTTATCCTTATTATAAAAAAAAAGTAGTTTGAAATCAAAATATTTTATTTCTCTTATTCTATTTGCTATAACATAATGTAGGTCACATTTTCTTTTCTTTCCCCCTTTGTAAATTAAAATAAAATGATAAATATTATCATATTTTCATTTTTCCTAATGTTTCAATTTTGTATATTAAATAATTGAGTTTACCCAAGAGAAATGGGATATGATATAGAGGAGTAACAAAATTCTCTTTAATCAATGTTGCAGGCACATTCAACGACATATGCATGGGATTACCATGATATGCAGGGGATAGATCCCGATCAATGCATGCATAGGATTTACATTAATGATGGCTACAAACCTTTAAGATAGCCTAGACGTATAAATCCAGCTATAAGAGAGATGGTGAAAGCTGAACTACAAAATATTTTAAATGCAGGTTTTATATACCCTATATTAGATAGTGAATGGGTTTCACCATTAGTAATAGTTCCCAAGAAAGGTGGGAAATGGAGAGTCTGTGTTAATTATAGGAAACCAAAGGCTACTACAAGGAAGGATCACTTCCCACTACCATTTATTGATCAAGTTCTTGATTCTTTGGTAGGAAAGAAATATTTCTCATTTCTTGATGGCTTTAGTGGTTATAACTAGATCAAGATTGCACTAGAAGATCAAGATAAGACCATATTCACCTACCCTGGGGGAACCTAAGCATATTCTGTCTTACCTTTTGGTTTGTGCAATGCTCAAACTACCTTTCAAAGAGTAGTACTCCACATATTTTCTGATTATGCACATTATTTCATGGAGATATACATGGACGATTTCACCACTTATGGTGGAAGTTTTGAGGAAGCTCTTAGTAACATGGAAAAAGTGTTAAAAAGGTGTAAGGAACACAACCTATCACTCAACAATGAGAAGTATTTAATGATGATGACATAGGGAATAGTATTGGGACACTTTATATCCAACACAAGAATCTAGGTTGGTCCACACAAAATTGAGATAATATCTACTTTACCCATTCCTCAGAAGCAAAGAGATATTAGGAGCTTCCTTGGTCATGCAAGCTACTATAGGCGGTTTATCAAAGATTTTAGTAAGATTGCTGCACCTTTATTTATTTTGCTGAGCAAGGATATTGAGTTTGAATGGACCTCTGAGTGTCAACACTCCTTTGAAGAAGTAAAGAAAACTTTGACTCAAGCACCAATGTTGAGAGGCCCAAATTGGACTCTTCCATTTTGCATACATGCAAATGCTTCAATTTTTTCCATTGGAGTAGTCTTGGGTTAGAAGGATGGCAACAAGGAGTATGAAATTTATTATATCAGAAAAAGAAGTGCTTGTTGTTGTTTATGCTATAAATAAATGCATACACTATATTATTGGCTATCCAGTCTTTGTCCATATAGATCACATAGAAATTAGGTATTTGATGAACAAGCCAATAGTTAGAGGTAGATTGGTAAGATGGCTACTTCTCTTACAAGAATTTGACATTACCATTATAGCTAATAAACCTAGAAGAGCAAACATGCTAGCAAATTTCCTATCAAGATTGCCAACACAATCAATTGAAGGAGTGGTGGACAATTATTTCCTTATGAACACTTGTTTGCTTTGAAAGTACAAACACCTTGGTATACATATATTGATAATTATTTGGTCATAGCGAAAATTCCACCACATTTCTTACCAAGAGAGAAGAGACAGCTGGTTCATAAATGTTTCCCTTACTCTTGGATATCTAGTTATTCGTTTTATATAGGGCCTGATAACATAATGAGAAGATGCATAAGAGAAGATGAGATTTTTTATATCATGAAAGCATGCCATGATGAGTCACGTGGAGGTCATTTTACAAAAAAGAGAACAACTTTTAAGATCCCCACAATTGGCTATTATTGGCCTACTTTACATAAAGATGTTAAAATACACTAGGAGTTGTGATAGGTGTCAAAGGATGGGAAGACCAACAAAGAGTGATGAGATTCCCTTACAACCTCAGTTGAAATTGGAACCTTTTGACAAATGGGGTTTAGAATTCATTGGTCCAATCTCTCCTACCTCCAATAACAAGGAATATATCCTTGTTTGTATTGATTACTTGACAAAATGGGTGGAAGTTAAGGCCCTACAGGTTGCCAGAGATGGTAATGTGTCTATGTTTATATAGGAAGATATTTTTACTAGGTATGGAGTACCTAGGGAAATATTCATTGAACAAGGGCCCCAATTTACTTTTGATCTAATCACCAAGTTGGTTGAGGAATACCAAATAAGAAATAAGAAATCAAAACCCTATCATCCACAGACTAATGGTCAAGTAGAGGTCACAAATAGGGAGATTAAAAGCATTCTCACCAAGATAATGTAGTTGCATAGGAAAGATTGGGTTTCAAGGTTACCTAAAGTAGTCTAGGCATATAGGAATACATGGAAAACAACCATCAAGTTTACACCCTATGAGTTAGTTTATGGAAAGAAGGTAGTCATTTCTATTGAATATGAATACAAAACATTGAGGACATCAGTAGATTTGGGAATGGATTTAATAGAAGCACAAAAAGAAAGGTTGCATTCTTTGAATGGGTTGGATGAGATAAGAATGGAAGCATTCTATCATACAAAGGTAGTACAAAAGTAGCGAATGAAATGGCATGATTAGTACATAAAAAACAAAAGAGTTCACTATGGGAGGTTGGGCCCTATTATATGACTCAAGGTATAAAGATTTCAAGGGTAAATTCTAGTCTAGATAGTTGGGCCCCTATGAGATTAGTAAGGTTTACCCTAATGGAACTGTACAATTGCATACCATTGATGCAGTCTAGCTCTCACTTCTTGTTAATGGTCATAGACTGAAGTTATATAAAAAATCAATGCAACATGATGACTTCATCTTTTCATTGATTGATAAATATGGCACTCTCAGTGAACCTAAAACAAAAACTGATTCATAGAGTCCTACATCAGTAATAAAAGACATACCCAACATGTCTGGTGATCTAGAGGTTGATTTACACAACTTAACCTCTGAAATCACCCAGGCATAATTTCTTATGCTTTTAAACCACATGCACACACAACACATAGTCTATGATGTACAAATTTTTCTCTAGAGGGACCTTTTCTTCAGTCCATTCAATATTTATTAGGATCTATTTCAAATGGGGCCTAAAAAGTAAATCTATAAAATATAGAAGGTCCTTGTGCTTGGAGTACCCACAACAACACGTGTTGAAAGTATGCTACAATACCTTGGTAAAGTTGAATTTTTTTTCCCATGCATTCCACCAAATATCACATGGGTCATATATTTCAAAATAAAGCGCCTGTACAACAAATACACCTCAAGTCACAACTGCCAACTTTCCATCCGATCCCATGCATTTAATGCCAATCAAATCAATTGCATGTCAAAGTACATGTTTCTCTAGTTCCAAGTTGCTTGAGGAACCTAAAGCAGAGGATGCTCACCTCAACCTGAGTCCAAACCATAAATTGAACCTAAGAGAGAAAATTCTCCTGTTACACCATTGGCTTCACCTACTCACAACCAAAGTGGGTATGAAAAACATGATATATTAGAACATAGGACGGTGGTAACAAAAGAGCCCTCATCCTCTAAAAATCCTAGAGCTAGGGGAGGTACTACATCAAAATCTTCTAAAGGGAAAAAGAAGAAGAAAGGTGTTGAGAAGTAGAAGAATATTGTAAAGAAAGGGGATGCGAAGAAGAAAAAGGGGAGTGAAAGGAAGAAAAAGAGAAAAGTTACACAAGAAATTGTTACTCCTAAATGCTCAGGTAGGTTGAGAAGAGAAAATGTTGAGAAAAGAAGCATGGAAGAGCATGAACATGAAGGAAAGGGTGAAGGAAAGCAGCACCATGATGCAATGATGATAGAAATGGACACAGATAGGGAAAGAGATGTCCTTGAAATTTTTTCTACAGATAATCCTAAAAATGTTAATGTGCCTATTAGGAAAAGAATATATATTTATTCTTCCTTTGATTTAGATTCAGAGGATATATTTAATACAAAGAAAACAAGGAGAGCAGTCCCTAGTAGCCCCAATAGGGAAATCTTTGTTATTACACAGGACAATGATGATGATTTGAATTTTGAAAAAGAAGAAGAATTGTTGGAATATAGGAATATAAGGAAAGAGCTCCAAGAAGCTTTTGACAAAATATAAAAAATGGAAGCACAAGTGAAAGGATATTAGTAGATAGACAAAGAGGAGATAAGAATTCAGGAGTTGGAAGAGAAAATACAGACTTACAGTCATGGAGCTAAATTCAACTTACTAGCACAAATGAGCGAGGGAAAAGTAGAAGTTGAGGAGAATGTAGCATTAAATCCATAACCTCTTGTTGCAAGAACACCAACATATCATACTAATTTGTCTTTTGGTTTTGAATTGTTGGAAATCACTAGCCAATTCAAACAAGAAAAAGAAAACTGGGAAAAGAAGAAACAAAATTTGAATGCATCACTAGAAAGTAAGAATTTGAAACTGGGTAAATTGGAGGGGAAATTGACAAAGGTGATATACATAGCTATTCAAATTATTGAGTGTAGACCTCCACCTAGAGTGTATGCATTGTTTTTAAAAGAGAATTTTCTCAATTTTCAATTTAATAAATTTATTAATGATTAGTCCTTTGCTATAAACAAGAGACATAGTTTTCTCATTTTATTTAATAAAGTCAATTTAGAGGAGTAGGATCAGTTGTGTGAGTATTATCTACAAAACTATGTGATGATGGAGGATATTGAATGGAATCCATTAATATATGTTGGGAATTTATAGGTAAGGACCCTGAAATCATATTTTAGGAATGAGCAACTTCAAGGAGAACTCATGGAAAAATATGAAGAACAAGAGAAAACAGTGGCATTGCAACTTGGGAAGGAAGCAACAAATCCCGTTGGAGTCATCACTCAATGGTTGAAACTCCTTTCTTACTAGTGTCCATGAAAAATAATTGTGCACTTGAGACTTTGAGATTACAAAAGGATTCAACAGCTGGTAGTGAACATCCTCTAGAACTGCTTGAAACATGTGGAAAATAGGTGAAAAAGCTTAACTCCAAAATTACAGAAGAAAGAGCCTCACTCTTTCCATAATTTTATGAGTATGTTTGAGAGATTGTGCAAGTATATCATGGTTTCAGGAATAAGAGGAGTGCAATGGCTTCCACTTACTTATCATCCTCCTATTCTACTTCATCCAGTACCACATTGGACAAGAGAAAAGAATGACCAGTGTGCGAATGCAAAATCAATTAAGATGGATAGACTTGCATGTTATAATGATTTTTTTTTATCTCAAACAAGGACAAGGACTCACTATAGTTATGGATCTTAGGCAGATTGTTTTGTACTATAATCTTCTCCCCTAGGTGGTTTAGTTAAGTATTTTGCTTGAGGACAAGCAAAAAGATAAGTTGGGGGGGAATGATGGGCTTGGTCATTAGTAATTTTTCTATCACTTTTCATATGCTTTCAAAAACTTTACATATACTTTCTAAGTACCTTTCAGACAAAAACTTCCATAATATGCTATCCTTTCACAACATACTTAGCAACTTTGAACCTGGTTTGTGAATATGAAATATGGTGATAGTATTCGTAGTATTGCATGCTTTAAACATGAGTGTATGCATATGAATAAATTTTTTTGATTTAATTATGAAGGTTAGTTGTATATGTATGTTGTGTGGATTAACCTCTCTTTAGCTCACCATGTGGTAACAAGAGTGGAGAATTTGTAGTAAGAACCAAAGCAGAGAAACAGGGGACCAATGGAGTTCAAATTGCCTAAAGTGCAAGAAGTTGTGGAGCTGAACACAAGCCATCATGGAATGAATAATTGCTGAAGAAGGATATTTGATCGAGAACTCTGAACATTTGCTTATATGTTTCACATACAAGATGCTTCATTGAAGTTCTTAGTTGAGTAGGTCTCTTCTTCCCTTTTAGTTAGAATGAATAAGTCAATCTTAATTTCATATCCTCATATCTAGGAGTGGGATTAATGACTATAGTTAGTTAATAGTTTGAATAAACTTGTCTCTCCCCATTTTTGTATAAAGTTAGGGGATGAGTTCATAATAAAGTTACTTGGTTGTTACAAGTTATTAAGTAGTTAGTCATTTTCTAGTTTCAAGTAATCTAAAAACATGTCGAAATGTAATTATTGAATACAATTTTAGAAATAGCAATATGGCGCTCTTCGTGAACATGAAAAATAAATTGATTCATAGAGTCCTACATCAGTAATATAAGACATACCCAGCATGTCTAGTGGTCCAGAGGTTGAGTTACACAACTTAACCTTTGAAATCACCCAAGCGTAATTTCTCATGCTTTTAAACCACATGCACACACAACACATTATTCAAGCATAATCAACACATAGTCCATGATGTACAAATTCTGCTCTAGAGGGACCTATTCTTTAGTTCATTCAGTATTTATTAGGACTTGTTTCAGATGGGACCTAAAAAGTAAATCTATAAAATATAGAAGGGCTCTATGCTTTGAGTACTCGCAGCAACACCTGTTGAAAGTAAGCTACAATATCTTGGCAAAGTTGAATTTCTTTTCCTGCGCATTCCACCAAATATCACATCGGTCATTTATTTCCAAATAAAGCACCCATAGCAAGTACAACTCAAGTCACAAATATCCATCCAATCCCATGCATTTAATGCCAATCAAATCAATTGTATGTCAAAGTACATGTTTCTCCAGTTCCAAGTTGCTTGAGGCACCTAAAGCAGAGGATGAACCTCAACCTAATTTTGAACCAAAAATTAAACCCGAGAGAGAGAATTCTCCTCTTACAACATTGGCTTCACCTACTTGCAGCCAAAGCAGGTCTGAAAACATGATATATCAGAACATAGGTTGTTGGTAACAGAAGAGCCCTCATCCTCTAAAAACCCTAGAGCCAGGGGAGGTACTAAATCAACATCTTCTAAAGGGAAAAAGAAGAAGAAAGGTGTTGAGAAATAGAAGAATGTTGTAAAGAAAGGGGATTCAGAGAAGAAAAAGTGGAGTGAAAGGAAGAAAAAGAGAAAAGTTACACAAGAAAATGTTACTCCCAGACACTCAGGTAGGTTGAGAAGAGAAAATGTTGAGAAAAGAAGCATGGAAGAGCATGAACATGAAGGAAATGGTGAAGGAAAACAACACCATGATGCAATGATGATAGACAATAACAAAAATAGGGAAAGAGATGTCCTTGAAATTTTTTCTATAGATATTCCTAAAAATGTTAATGTGCCTATTAGGAAAGGAAGATATATTTCTTCTTCCTCTAATTCTAATTTAGAGGATATCTTTACTACAAAGAAAACAAGGAGAGCAATCCCTAGTAGCCCCAATAGGGAAATCTTTGATATTACAGGGGATGATGATGTTGATTTGAATTTTCAAAAAGAGGAAGAATTGTTGGAAGATAGGAATATAAGGAAATATCTCCAAGAATCTCTTGATAAAATTGAACAATTGGAAGCACAAGTGAAAGGATATGAGCAGATTTACAAAGAGAAGGAGATAAAAATTCAAGAGTTGGAAGAGAAAATATAGACTTACGGTCTGCATGGAGCTAAATTGGACTTACTAGCATAGATAACTGAGGGAAAAGTAGGAGTTGAAGA
The DNA here is from genome assembly GCA_007258455.2 of Sequoia sempervirens. Taxonomy (NCBI): domain Eukaryota; kingdom Viridiplantae; phylum Streptophyta; class Pinopsida; order Cupressales; family Cupressaceae; genus Sequoia; species Sequoia sempervirens. The sequence goes on along the minus strand of VDFB02105785.1, from coordinate 438,977,304 downwards.
GAATGTAGCATTAAATCCATAACCTCATGTTGCAAGAACACCAACATATCATACTAATTTGTCTTTAGGTTTTGAATTGTTGGAAATCACCAGGCAATTCAAACAAGAAAAAGAAAATTGGGAAAATGAGAAACAAAATTTGAATGCATCACTAGAACATAAGAATTTGGACTGAGTAAATTGAAGGGGAAATTGACAAAGGTGATAGACAAAGCTATTCAAATTATTGAGTGTAGAACTCCACCTAGAGTGTATGCATTGTTTTTAAAAGAGAATTTTCTCTGGTTTCAATTTTATAAATTTACTAATGATCAATCCTTTTCTCTAAACAAGAGGCATATTTTTCTCATTTTCTTTAATACAGTCAATTAAGAGGAGTAGGATCAGTTGTGTGAGTATTATCTACACAACTATGTGATGATGGACACCAAATGGAATCCCTTAATCTATGTTGGGGATTTTCAGGTAAGGGCCTTGACATCCTATTTTAGGAATGAGCAACTTCAAGGAGAACTCATGGAAAAATATGAAGAACAAGAGAAAATAGTGGCACTGCAGCTTAGGAAGGAAGCAACAGATCCCAATAGAGTCATCACTCAATGGTTGACACTCCTTTCTCACCAGGGTCTAGGAAAATTAATTATGGACTTGAGACTTTGAGATTACAAAAGGATTCAATAGTTGGCAATGAACATCCTCTAAAACTGCCTAAAACATGTGGAAAACAAGTGGAAAAGCTTAACTCAAAAATTATAGAAGAAAGAGCCTCACTCTTTCCATAATTTTATGAGTATGTTTGAGAGATTGTGGAAGTATATCAAGTTTCAGGAATAAGAGGAGTGGAATGGCTTCCAATTATCATCCTCCTATTCTACTTCATCTAGTACCACAATTGACAGGAGAAAATAATGATCAATGTGCGAATGCAAAATCAATTAAGATGGATAGACTTGCATGTTATAATGGTTTTTATCTCAAACAAGGACAAGGAGTCAATATAGTTATGGATCTTAGGAAGATTTTTTTGTACTACAATATTCTCCCCTAGGTGGTTTAGTTAAGTATTTTGCTTGAGGATGTATAAGAGTGAATTTGCACCCCTTATGCAAATTCCCCTTTTTTCCTTTTTCCACCTTAGAAAACCAAGTTCGAAGGATTAATTACACCTAATCCTGCTACTTTCATCGAGCTTGGTGCCTTTTTTGAGTGTTGGGGGGGGATTTTCTGTCGGGGATGCTCTCACGACACGCTTACGTCCCTAGCAAATTCCTGCGGCTAAACCTGCAGGGGCGTTACACTTCTCATTGGTAGTCAAGTTATAACACCCTCTTTGGATGAATATGGCCATTTCCTTCACTCTCCTCTTCAAATTCACTCCTTCAATAATAATTTCATCCTCTAAGAATTCAGTTGATCATCTTCACAAGTTTGAGCATTCAACTTTACACTCTTGTACTCACTCTCAAGCATTCTAGTAGCACTTTGCACTCCATTTGCAACAACCACTTCACTCCATCACTTTATTAGAGCAAGTTTAGGACCATACCATTGCAACAAAGGCTCGAGTACTCTGAATCTCTCCCTCATCAGCCTTGATTTCTTTTGGTGGAGGTGGTAAGCTTCCCATTCCTCTCCTTTATACTTGGTAGAGTAAGCGCATTTATCATTTTGTAGTGCTTTAGTGTTCTTCATTACTTTATTTTCTTTATCCTGCTCTATTGGTTTTCTGTGTAGGTGGAAACACCTAAATAGGGGTTTGACTGAGGCAGGCCCTATACATCCACCCAACATTTTCCCTCCTCTTTATGTGTAGGTGAACGTGCTTTCAAGGAGCTAGCCGACGAACGAATTTCTTTGTGAGATCCTTCTTGCCACCTTAACCCTTGTATTTTAACTTTGTCACATTAGAGAGTACTTTATTTACTTAATCATGTTATTTTGGCCCTTTAGTAGTAGTTTGTTGGGCCATTAGATTTTTTTCTTAGGTTCAACCTTGTCTTCGCAGTTTTCTGGTCGTACAAATGCCAACGCACTTGAGAGACGCCAACGCGCCACATTGTCATCCTAGGACCGCACTTTCATCCTCGGGTAGAGAGCTTCCTGAGGCATAGTGTTGAACCCAAGAACTGGCTTTCCTAGCCCCATATTGCATTTTGGGTCTATAGGGTGATTGAAGGACTTGATAATCCTCATCATTATCATCCTGTATTCCCCAACATCTCGTTAAGCTGAGGTAAGTTAAGGAAGCCTTTCACTCTTGGCCCTCGATGACTTGGGGCCTTGAACATGGTTGGTTCCCCTCTCTTACATTTTTGGTGAACACGACATGAACCATTTGTTGGCAATACAAGGGGAGATAACTGAGAGGGGGGTGAATCAGTTGTCCCAAAAATTCAAAACTTATTTAACTTATCAACTTTATTCTCAGATTTGATTATTAACGATGAAAGCATGAATCAACAACACACACATAACACCAAGATTTTTTTATGTGGAAACCTTGTTAGGGGAAAAACCACAATGGAGGTTAGTCCACAAGATTATACCCTATTAAAATTATAATGAAAAAGAAATATGGAGAATGCACTTGCATTCAGGTGCACTACCTAGAGCTCACTACTCATTTACAAGGAAGACACACTATCTTACAAAGAAATTCAGATTAAATCCATCCACAGGGATTTGAACTAATAAAATAACACCTCTAATGCCTGATCATTATTTCAATTAAGCGCATGAACAATTCTTCACTCTTCTTCACTCTTCTTCACACTTTGCTCTGCCTTCAAATGATTAGGAAATTCTTCGCACATACACATACACTCGACTTCCACTGGCATACATTCGCTCACCTAAATTTGAATAAAAAATTGCTCTTATATATTCGCAACAAGAAATTTCATTGCCACAAGTCGGCCACAAAGAAATAATAAAATGAATATGACTGTCAACCCAAATCAATAGATAATAATCAATGCGAATCAACCAAAGTAAACCAAAATTTAGTGAGGACCTAAATAAACATCAAAAATATGAAAAATATTCAATTAATTACACCTTGAAGATCCATAACACACTTCAACACCATGTCAGCCAGGAACATGAAAAATATGAACATGCAAGAGAAAATCGCCAACCATGAGCACAACGGTCAATGCAGACATGCAACAAAGATAGAGAATGATCTAGAAGTATCCAAAAACATTAAGAACCAAAAAAGAAGCATCCACATCAACTGAACTAACTGAAATAGCCTCATCTTCAATTAGGAACACTAACTGAAGAAACAAAAAACTGTCAGAATGAAAATCTTCATAACTTGATCAACTCTTCATGCGGATCTCTAAAATTTGACATGGATAAACTAGATACACTCAACAAAAAACCCTTGAGTCCAAAACCTCTGATCACCAACGTACAAAACATATCATCATACTAAACTTCACTTCTCAACTGATAACCTACAACTCATTTCTTTACAATTTTCTCAATATCCTTGACATATACAACTTCAAATGTAACAGTGTTAATAGTGTTGACATAAATGACAACCACATATCAACAACACAACCACAACATCCAACAATCTCCCCCTTTGGAATTTATAACAACACATGATGTGAAAAACACCATCAACATAACTAACTCTTGACACTTACTCCTCCACATGACTCTTCTCTCATAAGACTCTATTCCTCAAACAAACACCAGTTTTTCACATATCTTTTCTCCCCCTTTGACATCAATGACAAAGAATCTCTAAGCTTTGAACCACATATCTGAATTTCTAAACTATTTGACTACTCTGCCTGAGTAGCAGCCACCACAACATCAATCTAAAACAAGATATGACTATGAAATGCACAAACTGATACAATGCATTACTTTGCATCTTAGTTTTGATTAGGAGGGGTAATCACCCCTAACTTCCCTTTGAGGTACTCAAAATTATCCTTAGGCAACAAATTTGTAAAGATATCTACAATCTGCTCCTTAGTAGGCACATATTCCAATCTTACTTCTTTTTCACTTACCTTCTCCCTCAAAAAGTGAAACTTGATAGATATATGCTTTGTCTTTGAATGCAACACTAGATTCTTGGAAATGTTAATAGCACTTGAATTATCACAGTATATAGCAATAGGCTCATCATATACAACTCTAATATCCTTCAAAATTTGCTTCATCCATATGAATTGAGTACAATTTTTAGCAAGAACAATGTATTCGGCCTCAACAATGGACAAAGAAATGACATTCTGCTTTTTACTTAACCATGAAATTAGCTTCTTACCAAAGAAAAATTCTCCACCACTAGTACTTTTCCTATCATTCACATCTCCGGCCCAATCAACATTAGTAAAGGTAATCAAAGTAAGATCATCATCTTTAGGATACCATAGGCCAAGATCAATAGTTCCCTTCAAGTATCTGAAAATTCTCTTCACAACAGTCACATGGGATTCCTTTGGTTTAGCTTGAAATATAGCAACAATACATACAACATTCATAATATCAGGTCTAGTCTGAGTCAAATACAATGATCCACCAATCATTGATATGTATCTTGTCTGATTTTCTTTTGAAGAATCATCTTCTGTTGTCAACTTACATCCGGTTACCATGGGTGTACCAACTGGCTTTGAATCTTCCATACTAAAATTCTTCAATAATTCCTTCACATACTTGGAATGAGATATAAAAATCCCTTTATCTAACTGAGTGATTTGCAATCCCAAAAATAATTTCATCTCATCAATCATAGACATCTCAAATTCATTTTGCATTTCACTAGCAAAATTCATGCACAAAGCATCATCTTCTCCAAAAATAACATCATCAACAAATATTTCAACAATCAGAGCTTTATCATCATTCTTGAAATACAAATTACTGTCAGTAGTACCTTTGTTAAATCCAAGCTTCAACAAATACTTGTTCAATCTTGCATACCATGCTCTAGGGGAGTCAATACAATGCTTTCTTGAACCCACACACCATATCTTCCTTATCAGTCAACTAGAATCCATCAAGTTGCTCAACATACACTTCTTCAAGTCCAATTCGCCATTTAGAAAAGCTGATTTGACATCCATCTGATAAACTTTGTAGTGCTTTTGAGTAGCATAAGCAATAAATAATCTTACAACTTCAATTCTAGCAACAGGGGAAAAAGTCTCTTCAAAATAAATTCCTTCCATCTATAAATATCCTTTACATACCAGTCTTGCTTTATTTCTAATCACTTCACCTTGCTCATTCATTTTGTTTCTAAAAACCCATTTAGTTCCAATAACATTCTTATCCTTAGGTTTGGGAACAAGAATCCATGTTTCATTCTTTTCAATATGTTTTAACTCTTCTTTCATTGCTTCAACCGAATGCTCATCTTTACATGCTTCATTCACACTAGTAGACTTAGTTTTTGAAATCAAGCAATATTCTTCTACAATCTTTCTCCTAGTATGGACACCTTTATTCTTATCACCTATAATATGATCTTTTGAATGATTCAATCTTACATACCTTAGAGTCTTCTTAGGATTTTCTTTAAATTTAGGTTCCTCTAATCTCTCCTCTATGTTTCCAACAGTTTCTCCTTCTTCATTCTCCTGATTTACAAGATTGATTTGTACTTGATTTGTAGTTTGATCTTGATTTCCTTGATTTGTACTATCATCTTGATCATCAAAGTCATATCCACAGGTTCTAGATGGTGTACCTAAGTCTTCATCAACCTTAAGATTTTCACTTTGAACCATTTTCTTCAATCTTTTGTTGTAACACTGGTAGGCATTGCTATTAGTAGAATAACCCAGAAAGATACCTTCATCACTCCTAGCATCAAACTTTCCTATGTATTCATCTCTATTAATGTAACATCTACTTCCAAATATCTTGAAGTATTTAACAATAGGATTTTGACCAGTCCATAGCTCAAAAGGGGTCTTACCAGTATTACCTTTGATTTGTACTCAATTGAGTGTGTACACAACAATACTCATAGCTTCTCTCCAATAGACATGAGGGAAATTTCCTTCTAGCATCATTGTTCTAGTAGCATCTTCAACTTTTCTATTCTTTCTTTCCACAACTCCATTTTCTTAAGGGTTTCACGGTGCAGATAATTGTCTCTTTATTCCATGTTCTTCACAAAAAGAATTAAATTCACCGGAAGTGAATTCACTACCTCTATATGATCTCAGACACTTAATCTTCAAACTTGTATCGTTCTCAACCATAGCCTTAAAGATTTTGAACTTTTCTAGTGCTTCAAATTTCTCCCTTAAGAAAGTAACCCATACCATTCTAGAATAATCATCAATGAGTAACATGAAATACCTGTAGCCTTGTAGACTTCTGTCCTTAGAGGGACCACATAGATCAATATGCACCAGCTCTAACAATTCATTTGAACAATGCTTTTTACTTCGAAATGTAAACCTGGTTTGCTTTCCCAATTGACATTCCTTGCATATTGCATTAGTAGGTTTCACCAACTTAGGTAGATGTCTCACAACCTTTGTAGAACTTATCTTTACAATATTATCAAAGTTAACATGACACAATCTCCTATTCCATAGCCAACTTTCATCAACTTGAGAAATCAAACAACTTTTTCTAGCAGCACTTAAGTGAAAGATATTACCTTTTGTTTTTGTACCTGAGGCAATTTCATTTTTGGAACTCAATATTCTGCACTTGCCATCCTTGAACTGAAGATTGTATCCTTTATCAACCATTTGGCCAACACTCAAAAGATTATGCTTCAAGCCTTCCACATACAAAACATCATTAGTATTATGCTTACCATCAAGAGAAATGCATCCTCTTCCACGGATCAAACCAGTTGTACTATCACCAAATCTCACAACACCACCATCATACTTTTCCAAGCTTACAAACTTACTTTTGTCTCCTATCATATGATGTGAACATCCACTGTCAATTACCCATTCATCTTTTTCTTCAACTTGAGCAACTAGGGATTTCTCCACATTTGTACAACTAGAAGATTTAGTAGATACATGACTATTTTATCTGACAACAATAAATACCCATTCATCATCACCTTTACTAGATTCATCATCTGTTACACCTTCATCAACAACAAAGTAACATTTCTTTTGAAATCTAGGCTTGTTTTGTCTTGGTTTAGGGGCTCTTTCCAGACACCTTGATGCAAAATGACCTATCTTATTGCAAGAAAAAAATTTAAGAGGCAACTTTCCTTCATACTTACCTTTACCTCTTGGTACTCTTTTGACAATAAGTGCTTCCAACTCTTCCATCTCTCTTTCTTCTTCTTCAATCTATTTGATTTCATCCTCATACTTGAATGTCTTTCTAGATGAACTCTCACCCAGATCATATCTCTGTTTATCTCTTCCAAAAGTAGTAGCTTTAAATGTAGATTTGACCTTAGGAAGGGCATCACCAAATTCACTTAACTCAAAAGCAGTCAACTTACCAACCAATGTATCTTTGGTTATGTTTGTCACAGTCTGAAGTTCTTCAATAGCACTAGCTTTGACTTTGTAGGAATGAGGAAGGGATTTAAAAAATTTAGTAACAATCTTAGATTCATCTGTCTTTCCACCGGCACATCTAATATAACACACAAGTTCATTCACTCTTTGCATGAAAGTATTAATATTCTCATCATCACCCATTCTCAGCCTTTCATATTTCCCTTTCAAACTCTGCAACTTAGCAATCTTCACATTAGCATCACCTTCATACAAGGTTTCCAACTTTTTCTAGATCTCTAAGCAGTCTTTAGATCCATAAAATTTGTCATCTCAGAGTTAGTCAAAGCACTCAACAAAGCTTCCTTTTCCTAGATATTATACTCAGCATCTCTGATCTCAACAAAAGTAGTAGGACCATTCGGTGGTAAAACATACATATTACTTGTAATGCTCCAGTAGGGTTCACCAATGCATCTCAGATGGAACTCCATTTGAGTCTTCCACAAGGAGTAATTTGTTCCATCAAATCTCAGACTATCCTTCTTGTAACTTTCCATCTCGAATCACCTTAAGTTAAACTTCTTCCAAGGAACTTAGCTTTGATACCAATTGTTGGCAATACAAGGGCATACAACTAAGAGGGGGGTGTTGAATCAGTTGTCCCAAAAATTCAAAACTTATTTAACTTATCAGCTTTATTCTCAGATTTGATTATTAACCATGAAAGCATGAATCAACAATACACACATAACACCAAGATTTTTTTACGTGGAAACCCTGTTAGGGGAAAAACCATGGTGGAGGTCAATCCACAAGATTATACCCTGTTAAAAGCATAATGAAAAAGAAATATGGGGAATGCACTTGCATTTAGGCACACTGCCTAGAGCTCATTGCTCAATTACAAGGAAGAAACATTGTCTTACAAAGAGATTCAGATTAAAGCCATCTGCAGGGATTTGAACTGATAAAATAGCATTTTCTATTGCTTGATCACAGTTCCGGTTAAGCGCATGAACAACTCTTCACTCTTCTTCACTCTTCTTCACTTTTATTCACTTTGCTCTGCCTTCAAATGGTTAGGAAATTAATCACACATACACATACACTCAAATTCGACTAGCATACATTTTCTCACCTAAATTCAAATAAACAATTGCTCTTACATATCCACAACAAGAAATTTCACCGCTACAAGTCAACCACAAAGAAATAATAAAATGAATATGACTATCGGCCTAAATCAATAGATAATAATCAATGCACATCAACCAAAGTCAACCAAAAATTAGTGAGGACCTAAATCAACATCATCAATAGGAAAACTCTTCAATTAATTACACCTCTAAGATCCACAACACGCTTCAACACCATGTTGGCTAGGAACATGAAAAATATGAACATGCAAGAGAAAATCGCCAACCACGAGCACAACGATCAATGCAGGCGTGCAACAAAGATAGATAATGATCTAGAAGCATCCACAAACATTAAGAACCAATATAGAAGCATCCGAAACAATTGAACTAAGTGAAATAGCCTCATCTTCAATTAGGAACACTAACTGAAGAAACAAAAAACTGTCAGAATGAAAATCTTCATAACTCGATCAACTCTTCATGCGAATCTCTGAAATTTGATGTGGATAAACTAGATATACTAAAAAAAACCCTTTAGTCCACAACCTCTGATCACCAATGTACAAAACATACCATCATACTAAACTTCACTTCTCAACTGACAACCTGTAACTCATTTCTTTACAATTTTCTCAATATCCTCGACATATACAACTTCAAATGTAAGAATGCTAATAGTGTTGACATCAATGACAACCACATATCAACAACCCAACCACAACATCCAATACCATTTTGGTTCCATTTTTTGATACTGACAATTCCTTTCATCGTACTCTAGGAGTTTTGTAGGTGTGAGTGTTGTGGGACTATTGCCTTACAACCCAACCTGCAACCCCTAGTTGGTGTAGTTGGAAGGTTCCAAAGGTATTGCGTGAAAAAACCTTAATTGGGTCACCGTCTTATCCTTTAACCTTTCAAAACTCTGTGAAAGTATTGTATAGTGTGCATAATGGCCTCCTTTTTGCATCAACCTATCCCCTCTATGTAGCTTGTGGACAATGGTACTAGTATAACCTTCACTTCACAGGACCTGCCGATGGGTTTTAACAAGGAACTATCTCTTCTCTATATTCCTATGCAGATCAATGGAAACATCATAGAGTGTTCTCATTGATCTAATGTCACAAGTAAACATAATAACCGAGGAGATTATGCTGATCAACTTCTTACATAAAGATGGGTATGATGCTCCTCTGAGAACCATCCCCACACATGACAGGCTTTTCATGCCCCCTTTGGGTAGTATTTTTCTGTTGGTCCTAGTTGGATCTAAGTATGTGAAACTCCTATTTGACATCATCCCTAGGTCTAGGCTCTTTAGGGTGAAATTGGGTGTCCCTTGGTTGGTGGTGATGAATGCGGTACCCTCAATTGTGCATAAATGTTTAAAATTTATCCATGGGGGTTTCGTACATGTAATCCGTGACATTGGTTATAGACCACCAGTTGCTCATGGTAGCTACTCCTTGGACTACTCTTGGCCTGTGCCCTTTGTTCCTCTTCCTCCTAGGATAAAACTTCTCCACTAAACATACCAGAACTATAAGAAAGGGAGCCTAAGGCCGAAAGTGAGATACCCTTTGTCGCCTTACACTGTTTCACATAGGGCTTGCTTGAAAGCTGACAACGATGCCACAAAGGCACATAGGAAGGAAGAAGAGAAGTAGTCTTGGGATCCTCCTTCCTCTTTTGCTAGTCAGTTGGATGCTTCTTCTCATTCTGTTGTGGTACCATTGGGTTCTTCTCTATGCTTGTGGGAGAACCCTATGGTGCCTGCTTGGTGAAAGCCTAAGCATCCTACACTCAAACTTCTTGTTCTGTCGATGGAGCCTAGACCTGCTCAATATAATGGGAAGAAGATATCCTAAGGAGAGTCCTCTTTATCTTGATCTCTGTGGCCTCCTACCACTCCTTCTCCTAAGGAAGTGAATGAGAATAGGCTCGCTGTCGAGGCTCTTGAGCTGATTCCTCTTGCTGCTCCTGCTACTCTCATTCAGGAATCCATTCCTCTACTGGAAATGACCATAGTGGACATTCCCATTATTGACCAGGAACCTTCTACTCCTTCACAACCTCTAACCTCCAACTCAAAGAGTCATAGAAACTTCCTTGCACGCGAGTGCAAGTGCCGGTGAAAGGCTCTCTTGGCTGAGCATGCTGCATCACAAAGAAAAGAGGAAGAGACGACTACCCCTACCTCAGGCCCCCCTACAACATTGTCCTCTTCCCTTCCTTCTACTTCTCTTCAGTCTGGTCTTGCGCTACTTTTAGATTTTGCTGCGAGTATGAATGCACCTAACCCCAAGGGGGTACAGGTGTTCATCGCTCCTTCAGTCGAGCCGCCTTTACTGATGTTCATCCCAGATATCCAACCTTTCCCCAAAGCCCGTGTATATGGTTAATACTTCGGTTGTATCCACTGCGGTTCTTTCCTCCTCTTCCTCCACACCTCTAGCCTCATCCATGGGGAGTTCATCCCCTCCGACAAAGAAAAATGTGGAGAGTGGTCCTTCTATCAATGAGGGATACAAGAGGAGCCCACCATCTTCGCAAGGTGGTCCCATTCTAACTTGTTTTGTCTTAGTGACAGAACCAGTCCCGACTTCTCCTGAGTTCATCACCACTCCCAAGTCGTTCGATGATCTTAGCGGTGAATCTCAAGCATGGCCTACCTCATCCATTGAGGTTAAACATGACACTCTTTTGGGGTGCATGTTTAACTTTGTGGATGAATTTTCGGCCTTGTCAGCGATCTTCATGAAATTGCTAACCCTAGCTTCACAAGAGCTCAGAGAAGAACTTGCGAGGCCTTCTTCCTTGGCCCTTGTTGTAGGAGGACTAGATGCTCCTCATCTTAACATCCCACTACTGCAGGCTTGTCCTCCTCCCCCCTACAATGATCTAGAGTGAGAAGCAAATGACCTCTTGGTCAATCAATGTTAGGAGACCTCTTCTTGATCTTATGTGTGTGTGTGTTTCGTGATGTGTTCCCCCGTGATCATGCTATGTGTTCCTAGATGACCCTTTTCACCCTTGTTGGTGCTTAGATACATGCATGTTTTTTTGTGTCGTAAACCTTCCTCTATTTGTATCATCATTGTTCCATGTTTGTGCTTGAATTTTGATAAATTTGGGATGATGCAAAGCGTTGGGGGCATTTAGAATTCCCTTCCATGTTGACCCAATTTTTTATTTTCACTTTGTTTTCTTGTGCATTCTTCACATGGTTTGATATAATAGGGGTTGATGATGGTTCATTTATATATTATTGCTCTTAAATATATAAATATAAATATATATATATATATATATATTTAAGAGCAGTATTGACCCCAAAATATCAGGCTACCCTTGTGCCCTTTGCTTTTATTTTTCCTCTTTTTTGCTTTCTCTTTATCTTTCTCTCTCCTTTGCTTGAGTTGTCCCTTTCATGTGTGACAACGCCCTTCTTCAACATTTCGATTTTAAAAAAATGCATTCATGGCCAACAAATATTTTCTCAAAAATCTCTGCGAACCTTTCTTTAAAATTACATTCTCAACTTGGAACCCTAGCAAAACATGTTTCCTTCATCATGAGTTCGTAAAGAAAGGGCTTGAGACCCTTCCTCCAAAGCAGGAATAGCATTGATATTCCCCTCGCGTGGGGGCATATTCTTCCTTTTGAATTCCTTGATGAAGTGAATGTCTTTCGAGAGGATCCCTTGATGATGGATCACTCTGAGAACATTTGCTTTCAAACTATGCATCCCTCGATTAGACCCCCTTATTCACGTCGCGTTCCCAAGGGACCCCTTTGAAAGTCTTTCAAATTGTTGATGATTTGTGCAACTATCCATTTACTTTCCTATGTGGTTGCTTCCTGACTCTATGGAGTCCGCTTTCCTAGGTTTCCTCCATGAGAGAGATCTTGGAGGAATACCTCCCTGCAGGATTGAAAGCCCATAGGGTGACTCCTTTGAGCTTCCTCCATGCGAGAGATATTGGGGGTGGCTCCCCTGCAGGTCTATAGGCCTATGGGGCGCTTTCTTGGGTTTCCTCCATGCAAGAGATCTTGGGGGTTACCTTCCCTATAGGTTTGTAGGTTTGTAGGGCACTTTCCTTAGGTATTCCTCACGCGAGAGATCATGGAGAATACCTTCCCTACAAATCTACGGGTCTGTAGGGTGCTTTCCTGGCTTCCTCCATGGGAGAGATCTTAGGGAATGCTTCTTGGGTATCCTCCTTGTGAGAGATCTTGGGGGACACCTTCCTTGCAAGTTTGTAGGCCTGTAAGGCGCTTACTTCATGGGGCTTCCTTTATGTGAGAGATCTTAGGGGTTGCCTTCTTGTAGGTCCGCGGGCCTGTAAGACGCTTTCTTTCTTCAACTTCATAGTTTTGAGAAGCTATGAAGTCCTCCGCTTGTCCTGTACCTTCAGGTTCGTCAGATCGTGGTCTTCTTCCTTGATGGTTCAGGTATACATTTCTATCCTTACTCCTTCCTTGATCTACTTTATTGAGCACTCATCGGTATTTGTGCTCACTAAAGTGGGGGCAAAATGTATAAGAGTGAATTTGCACCCCTTATGAAAATTCCCCTTTTTTTCCTTTTCCACCTAAGAAAACCAAGTTCAGAGGCTTAATTACACCTAAGCCTATTGCTTTCATCCTGATTGGTGCCTATTTTGAGTGTCGGTGGGGGAGTTTCTGTTGGGGATGCTCGCGTGGCGCATAGATGTCCGCACGACATGCTTATGTCCTTGGTAGATTCCTACGACTGAACCTACAAGGGCGTTACACTTCTCATTAGTAATCAAGTTGTAATGCTCTCTTCGGATGAATATGGTCATTTCCTTCACTCTCCTCTTTAAATTCACTCATTTAACAAGCATTTCATCCTCTAAGCATTTAGTTGATCATCTTCACAAGATCAAACATTCAACTTCACACTCTTGCACATCTCAAGCATTCTAGCAGCCCTTTGCACTCTATTTGTAGCAACCACTTCACTCCATCACTTTAGTAGAGCAAGTTATAGACCACACCATTGCAGTAGAGGCTTGAGTACTCTCAATCTCTCCCCCATTGGCCTTGAGTGATTTTGGTGGAGGTGGTAAGCTTCCCATTCCTCTCCTCTATTACTTGGTAGAGTAAGCACATTTACTGTTTTGTAGTGCTTTAGTGTTCTTCATTACTTTATTTTCTTTATCTTTCTCTCTTGGCTATTCATGGAGGCAGAAACACCTAAATGGGGCTCTGACTGAGGCAGGACCCTATACAGCCACCCAACATTTTCCCTCCTCTATGTGTGTAGGTGAACATGCTTTCGAGGAGCTAGCTGGTGAACAAATTTCTTTGTGAGATCCTTCTTGCCACCTTAACCCAAGTTGTATTTTTACTTTATCACATTAGAGAGTAATTTATTTACTTTAAATCATTCTATTTTATCCCTTTAGTAGTAGTTAGCTGGGCCATTAGTTTGTTTTCTTAGGTTTGACCTTGTCTCGGCAGTTGTTTGGTCGTACAAACACCAATGCACTTGAGAGATGCCAGCGTGCTGTGTTGTCATCCCAGGATCGCACTTCTGTCATCTGATAGAGGGCTTCCTAAGGCATAGTGTTGAACCCAAAAACTGGCTCGCCTAGCCCCATCTCACATTCCAGGTCTGTAGGGTGATTGGAGGACTTCATAATTCTCATCATTCTCGTCCCGTATTCCCCAACATCTTGTTAAGATGAGGTAAGGTAGAGCAACCTTCAGCTCTTGGTCCTTTGTGACCTGGGGCCTTGAACGTGGTTGGTCCCCCTCTCTTACAGAGGATAAGCGAGAAGATAAGTTGGGGGGGAATGATGGGCTTGGTCATTAGTAATTTTTATATCACTTTTCATATGCTTTCAGATGCTTTACATATATTTTCTAAGTACCTTCAGACAAAAAATTCTAGAATATGCTATCCTTTCACAACGTACTTTACAACTTTGAACCTAGTTTGTGAATATGAAATATGGTGATAATATTCATAGTATTGCATGCTTTAAACATGATAATGTATGCATATGAATAGAATTTTGTGATTTAATTATGAAGCTTAGTTGTATATGTACGTTTTGTGGATTAACCTCTCTGTAGCTCAACACGTGGTAACAACAGTGGATAATTTGTAGTAAGAACCAAAGCAAAAAAATATGAGATCAATGGAGTTCAAATCGCCTAAAGTGTAGAAAGCTATAAAGCTAAACGTAAGCCATCATGGAAGGAATACATACTGAAGAAGGATACTTGTTCTAGAACTCTAAACATTTACTTATGTGTTTCACGTGCAAGATGCTTCATTGAAGTTCTTAGTTGAATAGGTCTCTTCTTCCCTTTTAGTTAGAATGAATAAGTCATTCTTAATTTCATATCCTCATATCTAGGAGTGGGATTAATGATTATAGTTGGTTAGTAGTTTGAATATGTTTCTCCCCGTTTTTATATAAAGTCAGGGGATGAGTTCGTAGTAAAGTTATTTGGTTGTTCAAGTTATTAAGCAATTAGTCATTTTCCAATTTCAAGTAATCTAAAAACATGTCGAAATGCAATTATTGAATACAATCCGCAAGAAGGATTTTGTTTGAATATCTGGTGATATGCAATGAATGGAGTTGTATGTTACATGGATGCATAAGAATCCGAGTTAGATTTGGTTCTAAGTCAAGTGAGGCAGTCCCCTGAGTTGGCCACTTGAGGTACTTCCCCTCACTTCATTTATTTACTTATTCATTTATGCATTCTTGTTAATTCTTGTTAATTCTATTTTTATTGTTTTATAAATGCATTGCAAAGTAAAGTAGAATAGCTCTTATAGTTGATTACAATAGTTTTTGTTCATGACCAGTTGTGGAATTAGAGAATCATAGTACTCCAGAGATTAGAATTGACTATTATGTTATTCTAAATATTTTTAGATTGATTATGTACTTATTTTTTATTAGCAGTCACCTACAACTTATGTTGCAGGTACCCATAGCCATTAGGTTCTCTAACTACTTTTACTATTTTTGCAATTCTATAAGATTCCAACAAGGTTTGCATAGGATAATTTAGGTGAACAAGAGTCCATGAAGGCACATATAGTGTAGTACCATCATAAGTTTATGCACCTTGGTTGATGATTTAATGTAGTCTTAAGCAATGTGAAGTGGATTGTTTAGCTAGTTAACCCTCTAAATTGAGTAAATGTTACCAAGTTTACAATACATTAGCTTAGACACTACAATTACCATCTCCTCTAAAACTAGATTATTAGTGCTACCACTATCAATGATAACTTTACATACCTTTCCTCTGGATTTACATCTTGTCCTGAACAAACTCTTTCTTTGTAGTGGTTCCTTAGTCACTTCTTCATGCATCAAAGCTCTTCTCATTACCAATGAATTGCCTCTCTCTAGTTTTCTAACTAAATTAGGGATTCCAAAAGGTTATTCATCCACATAAGCTACTCTTCTAGTATGCTCAGTTCTCTTATCAATACTTCCCTAATGACATTCAAATGATTTATATCCTTCACCTCCACACTTGAAACAGGTTCCTATGAATGGTCTCTTCTCATATCTTCCTTCCTGTCTCTTATATTCCTCATTATAGTAAGAATAATAACCTCCTCTATCACTACATTAGAAATTTATATCTTCTTTTCCTCTATGATATGAATTAAAGTCCTTTTGTTCATTGTGATAGGGTTTCCCATCCTTGTTCTACTCTACATATGGTCTTTTTTCTCTGGATTGTGATCCGCTCCTTGAGATTTTTCCTCTTGCACTTCTCTACCTTTGTTCAAAATTTTTGTACAACTTTTATAATACCTTCAGTGCAAATTGGTATCCTTCCTCAACTGATGTCATCTTCACCAGGCTCAATTCTTCTTTAATTTTTGTTCTTAGTCCATTGATGTACCTTGCAACCTTCTCTTTGCTTGCTTCACTATGTCTAGCTCTAATGATTATCTTATAGAATTCTTTAGTACACTCCACAAATCTCTCCCTTTTCCTTAGGTTCTACACTCTTTTCAACTTTGTCACCATCCTACACCACTTTATGATTTTCTCCTTTCCTCTTCTATTCCTATCCAATTGAACTTCTTTCCACCATATAGCAGCATGACATTTCAACTTAGTTTTTGCAAATCTTGATGTACTCTTTCCGAATCTTGAATTTCTTCATTTTCAAAGTATTTTTCCATATCATTGATCCAATCAATTAATTCCTTAGGGTTTAAATTTATAGCATAATTTTGAATTTCAATTCTAGGCCGCTTACCAATTTTAGAAATAGCTTTCAACATCTTCACTTGATCTTCTTCTTCTTCATCATCTAGGGATTCTTCATTTCGATTTAGAACATGATCTAATTCATCATCATTGCTTTCATCTACATGTCTAGGGTTTAGACCCCACCTTTGATCTTCTTCTACAACATCTAATCAGACTCACATTACTCTCATCATCTCTAACATTTCATCCATTCTTCTAGCAAAATTTTCCATAGTAGGAACTCTCCTTGGAAAAATCTATCCTTGGATCTAGTGCAATTGCCTTAATTCGATGATCTGGCTACAAGGGCTTCAACTGCCTCACAATTGATGATTAGTTGAAAAACACATGCACTCTGCTTTAGTTCAAAAATCTATTCACTACAAGGAATGCCTTTAGGACTTACAGACTCTCTTTGATACCACTTGGTGCAATCATAGATGGAGGGTCTAGAAAGAACTGCCCAACCGTGTAGCTTAGAGTCAACACAACAAAAAAAACACAAGGAAATACTTAGTAAATAATAATCCTTATTGATTTAACAACTTGCAGTCTTACATACCTCATATGAAAAATAACTAGGGCTCATAGGCTTGCCATAGGTACATTCAAATATTAAAATTGGCTCCAGGCCTTACTACATTCCACAACCTAGAAGGCTAGATTGAATTGCGAACTATTTTTAATGATCTACTTGATTAACTACTGAACTACTTTCAAAATTATTACAAATGATCTTAAATATGATTCTCCAGCTCCAAAAATGGTTTGTGTCAGCCTCAAGGGTTTACAAACCTTGATGAATGATCAAGCATGTAGGTCAGCCTTAAAGCATTCAAAAGATAATCCTTTGTGAAATGTAATGTATTACAGATCTCCAAGAAAGATCCCCTTGGACCCAAAATTCTTGTATGATGCTCCATTAATCTCTGCACACTCTAAATAGGTCCGCATAATGAATTTTGAACTGGGTCAAACCCAAATTCTTTGATTGAGAAATGATAGTGAAATCTTAGACACTTGATAACTTTCTGTAAACAAATGCAAATTTCTTAAAATATAGATATGATGTAGATGGCCTTGTGTAGATGTTATATCCTGCTCCACGAGTTGATAAATGACAATGAGGTGAAATGCGGAATGAAATGCTAAAACTGCTACAGATTGAAATGAAAGAAAATAAATGTTTTTGGTTGATACAAGATTTATTTACAACCAGGGATGCTCCTGCATCAAATTAGTTGTAGCACCATGTCTTTCTCATGTTCCTATTGATATGTAATTTTTTGATGAGCATATATTATATATTTAATTCTTGACTCCTTGTAATATGCTTTTTAATGGATCTATATGCATGATTGGTTTATAAGTGAGAGTAATATTGATCTCCCTTTGGAGATTTAATTCCTCTCTTTTTGACTCAATTTTCCTCAAACTAATTGTAGTGTCGAAAAATGTATCCTTTAACATTTTATCACTTGTTTGGGCCCTCCTAATTAAAATGGACTTAATAATGCCTTAATTTAGTGTCGATAAATGTACCCTTTTATATTTTCACACTTATTTGGGCCCTCTTAATTAAATTGAGTTTAATTATTCCTTAATAAGCCCTTTTATTCATTTACAAGCATAATAAATTACATTTTTCAAAGGGGAAACTCAACAATGATTAATGCCTAGACCTGGGACCCATTTTTCTATGGGCGAATGGGTCCTCCCTAGACCTTTGGACCTAAATTTAAATTATGTTTTTGGTAGTATTTTAACATCTCTAAGTCCATAATTCAATGTTGGCTTGTGATATTTTAATTTCGGGAAATTAAGGATACATACCTATAAATACAAGGTCATTTCACTAAGTTTCACCTAGATTTTCAAGAGAAACTTTATGATATTTCAAGAGTAGCCAAAGACATTCAAGAGTAGATATATTGGAGATTTATTGCAGCAATCAAGATCTATTCATCATGTCAAAGTCTTCTTGCATCATGCATGTTTTTGGAGCTAACACTGTGATGTAGGTTTCAAGATCAAGTTCAAGCATTCAAAGCATTATTCAAATGTCAAGATTCACATCAAATTTAGCCATTTCATGCAAGTTGCAGACTTCCTAAGATATCCAATATCAATATTTCATTCAAGGGTTTGTTAAGTGGTAACATAACTTTGTTCATTCTTTATTCTCTCTTTCATGCATTATTTCAATTCAAGGTTTGATTACCAAAATGGGGTTTGACGAAGGAAAACCCCCATTCACCCAAAAACAATTTTTTCTCTCTCTTGTGTGTGTGATTTAGGTTGAAGAAGGATTGAATACCTTTTGAAGAGCAAGATTTGGAATGTTGTCAAAGTTGTCAAATCATGGAATCTAACCTATAGATTTGATTTTTGACTTTTTGACACTAAAACTTGGACAAATTAGAAGCTATAGATCTATGTCAGAGGCTCTTGAAAGTTGCAAAAAACCCTGATAAAAGACCCATTCATGCATGGACGAATGAGTCCTAGTTAGCCTTTAGAAACTGCCTCTTGGTGACTGGTAAATATATTTTTTCCCTTCTCAAATCTGCATTTGGTTTTCTAGTTTTGTAAATATTGAGTTTAATATTGTTGTTTCAAAATTTAGATTGCATCTTGGAGTTGATTTTCTATTTTTAGTTTTTCTCCCCAAAGTGTTGTTTGACCTTGACCCCTGTCCTTCAGTCATAAGGAAATATGAAGATTCTACATTGGGTTGATTCACCTAAGGGTTATTAGTTAATTATTTATGGGGATCTCATTTACTAATGAAATAAAGGAAAATAGGCCTATCTATTATCATTTTGGTGAACCTCCTTTCATAAAAACACCTTATATTTTTCTTTGTTTCACTAACAACATGGCTAAATACAAGACATTGATTGCCAGGATATGTGCTACCATTTCTCAAAAGGGTAAATCTCTTGAAATCCATGTCAATTCAAAACTCATAGATAGAAAAATCACTATTCACTAAAAGAGGCAAAGTTGACATAATATCGTGAGTTAACACTACAATTGCTAGTTTCCTTTGACCCATTCACTATTAAATCCATCCCATGAAAATACAATTGGCATGGTGATTCTATAGATAGTATCATATCTTTAATGAGTATGTGAGGAAATTATCCTCACTTTGCATTAGTAATTCATAGATTAAAACCACTTTCTATAAAAATATACATCTTCTATTGTTTGTGTTGCTCTAACTCATGGGGACTATGTAATGCCCCTCCATGATTTCCTTTAATCGTGCTCCGTGGTTGGGGACAGTTTGGTATTTGACTTGTTGAATGATAAATATAAAATTAAAATTATCATAATGAATTTAGATATTGATAATAGAGAATAAACAAATTATTTAAAATAATTTAGTTATTAAATGAGACGTAATTAAATGTATTTACATTCATGAGTGTTTAAGTTGAAAAATGGATTTCTTGCTTGGTAGGAAGATTTTTAATTGTTTGACCTTATCTTTGGGCACGTTTTTAGGCATGCTGGTAACCACTGCATGTGGGGGATTTGGAAGGGTTACCGAGGAAAATTCAGGGATATGGTCCTGTGTCTCGCAGGGGATGGGTAGAATTACAAATTCCTATTACTTGTTCTGCACCGTTTTCTTGTGGTTGGGCGTCGATCTCTGCAATCATAACTCTCCACAAGGCATCAAATCATTGAGGGATTTGGTAAAACCATCATGTACCTAGAGCTGCATAGGCATATCCATACTCATTCACTTCAATGCAACCGGTGTCAGGGAGAAAGGAGCGAGGAGATTTTCAAAAATATCGAGTACACCTATCCTTTCAAGGTACTGATTCATTCCTTCCTTAAGCAAATCTACTGTTAATTTGTTTCTATTATTGTAATAACTATCCACTCTTTTCTGCATGTTATATTGGTATAAATCTTGCACAATCTTAATCCTCCCTTTATATGATAGAAGCAGCGTTCCTCGGTCATCCATATTATTTATCCCATGTTGGCTAGAATTCGGCTTGTTGTGTATGTCCTTCGCCAAATATTGAGACCCGCTTTATCTGAGCATAGGATTTGAAGTAGCATATTTTTGAATCCATCTCTATAGTTTGTAGCTCTATTTGAAGGCTCTTTTTTGCTTAACAGTCCAAGCGAAATCCTGTTGGTTTTGATCTGCATGACCTATGAACATTTAGTAAAATTAATTGATCTGCCAATGCTTACCCTACCTCGTTCTTTTTCCATTGGAGGCCAAGCTCCTTATGAATCCGTAGCTTCCTCTAATTTCTAAGTGCCCTCTCTAATTTCAATGCTGCCTCTTGTTCTTGTGTCAAAACTGCAATGTACACATCGAATTATCAACTATATATATGTGGTACATAATAAGAATAACTGATGTGTTTAATTAATTCTAATATTTTGAGAGTTTAATCAAGTGATAACTTAATTAATTAATTAGGGGGATTGGGTAGTTTCCACACATTAATTTAGATAATGTAGCTTCACTCATGGGCCCAAGTGCTCGTTTAGGCTTGGGATGAGTGGGAAGGCCTGAAATGGCAAGATCAAATGCCTTGTCTCTGCATAGTAATTTTTCAAGGTATGTTGATCTTGCATAGTGGCATGGAGGTCTGATGGCCGGTAGAGGTGGCCAGGGTGATCCAGTAGCCTAGGAAGGTTATGCCAGGGTAACCCATAACACCTATGTGATGACACTCCAACCTTTGAAAACCTTGTATGCTATTGTTCCCCTCTTGTTGTTCTTGAGCCTTTGGCATTGGTTGTTATGTGTTTTTTGATGCTTGTTATGTCGTCTCGTGTTGGTTATTTCATATGTTGGTTACATCTTGTGTCGGTTATTTCTTGTGCTGGAGGTTGCCTTAAATGTTATTGTTGATTCTTGCTATAGTCCTTGTTTCATTTAATGGTTATCGTTGGAGGTCCTTCTTGTCTTCTCATAGCATGGGGGGTGAGCCGTAGGGTCCACGTGGTCGGGTGGAACATGCTATGCACCCCATTGGGTCCCTAGGCGAAGATCAAGATTTGTGGAGATGTACCTATTACTGTGACACCAAAGATGAGCCTGAGTTTGGGTCCAGTCTTGCAACTTTGTATTCATACATTTCAGATGTATCATTCCATGTTATCGTACTATTCCCATTCATGTTGGGTGGTAAAATTTTAATATTGTAATCCTTGATCGATGTAACTTCATGTTATAATGTATTGTCCATGTTCATGTTATCTTATGGTTATTAGTGTATGCTTATCTTTCATGTATTGTAACAAATGTATCGTAATGTAATGCAATTATGTAACCCCAAGGGTCTTTGTTATATGATGTACTTTATAGTTTCATTCCAAATAATGTATGTTATTATTATGTGGCATGTTAGTTACTTTAAAAAAAAATCGTGTCATAAATGTGAGATGTATTAGTTTCCTTTGGGGTTGCGTGGCAGGGCATTACAGACTAGTTCCATGAAATTTACATATATTCTATCTAGATTTAGTGACATTCCAATTCTATTGTTTAGATAATATCAACATCCTTATAAAAAAATAAACTACTAAATACTTACTCAATGTGGGGTTTCTTTACTAACATTGTTTAAATGGTTTGTTACTTATATGTCTTAACAAGAAAGAAAAGTATATTGAACTTCAAGAGGTAAATGTAGAGGTTATGTTAGTGTAAATTTATTAGTACAAAACATAAATTATACATGTGGGATATTGTTAAATTAAATTGGAGAAATATTCTTATGAATATTTCCAAAAGTGTGCAACGCATAAAAAATATAGTAACTTAAAACATGCACCAACCCATGAATTTTTCCACTATACATTACCTTGGTTATTTTTCACTTGGATAATAGATTTGGTGGGTAAATTTTCCTTGGATTCTTTAGGACACATCTTGATTATTACAACTATTGTCTATTCTATGAAATAGGTCATATCCACATCCCTAAAACCCTCCACAATGGCTAACATTTACAATTTAATAATGGAAAATATTATATCTTGGTTTGGTCTATCATATACTATTATAAATAATAATTACACTTCTTTAAAAAAGGAGTAAATAATTTTATAGATAAAATCCATAGAAAACAAATATTTTACCCTTAATCACAAGGTAATGGATTAGAAGAGGCTACAAATAAAGTTATTCAATAAATCTTAAGGAAAATAGTTTCCTTGAACATAGTACCAATAGACACATACAACTTGACTCTACATTATGGGTATATTGTACCAGTATATGCACTTATATTGTAAGATATACAAATTATTCTTTAGTTTATATAGAGGTCATCATGTCACTCAAGATAGAGATTTTATTGCTATGTGTTTCCCTTTATGGAATATTGATAATTATACATACCAAGAATCTTATGTAACCATTTTTGCACCATGCTGTAATGGGTTGACATTCAAGCTCTATGTTGGTGCAACATTCCAAAAATTTCCTTGTAATGCACTTGAGAGATGAATTCATCACTAATCATCCCTAGCCTATCATAACCCTAAGTTACCCTTCTAGTCATCCTTAGCATGTTCCCAATCCTTTCATGCCTTAGATTGTCTCTTTGTAATCTTACTTTTCTTAAAATTCTTTGGTTTTTCCTCGTTTGAATAAATTGTCATAGAAAATTCAAAATTACCACAATAATTTTACCACTACCCAATTAATTTTAGATCTATACTACAATCTCAAGACCACCATGATTTTTTTAAGGCCACCATCATACTAAAATTGATGGTTTCTATTGACATGTTTTTTTTGGAATGTTTCATCTTCCCAATATGAATGATAATACCTCTGTGCACCCTTATAATCTTATAACTATTTAATGTTCACCATACTACACACCTCTTAATCCTTTCTTTCATTTTTTAAAGTTTCCTTAGTCTCTTACCCACATTTTTATACTTCAACCAAAATCTTGATATCCAAATTCAATTTCCACCATTGAGACTTTGTTAAATCTTGCCTTCCTTCCTTTCAAAGTCTAACAAGCCTTGTTCCTTAAATGACTTAGCTATAATAAAACCTAAGCCATGACTAGTTTGAAGATCTAAGAAAAATATTTGGAGCATTTCGTATGAACCACATTTTTGTCATTTCTTCAATCATTAAGATTTAGTTCTATACATATACAATAGACATGTTAGATTTATTGATGTCTATTTTATGATTAGTGTGTAGAATTTTTTGTATGCTTATTTTCTAGATTAATTATTATTTCTATTTATAATTAGTTAATTTAATTTAAATTTATTTTTTTCTTATTTTGATAGGAATTTTATCTATTTAAGTGTATTATTTGTTTGTTATTTTCTTTATTTAGCTTTCCTATAGATATATATATCTTGAAAGATTTTGAGCTCTATTGATCCATATAGATCTTTCTAACCATTTTCACATTGCATAAGGGAATTTTTTTCTTCCCAAGTTGCTTAATTGGAATCTTTGGTCTTAAACCTTTATTTCACTAATAATCCCTTCTAAGGTATATCAACTTGAGAAACATTATACATTAGCCTTGCAATTTTCTAGTTTCCTTATAAGGAATTTCCTTTACCATCCCTATTATTAATGATTATCCTTTGATTTATTGATGTATTGGGATAATTTTTTGAAGATTGTTATTTACTGTATATACATTCAAACATTGATTTGGAAATAAAGTAATGTTTCTTGCCAATTTTTGTATTAGAGTGACTTGAGTATTTGCATCTTGATGGCATGGGGCAAGTAATCAAGTAGATAGAAGAGGCACATAGTTGGGTGATGAAAGAGAGGTACTGAAATATTTTGTAGACGCCTTGCTAGAATTGAGAGATCAACAGGAGTGGGATCTCTATTTGATAGAAATCATCACAATGTATTAATTTGTTTCCATAAGATGCATATTCCACTACTGCCTGTTACAGCCAAGATCAATTATAATCTTTATTGTTACCTTCAAGTCTCTTTGTTTCATCTTTCATTATAGACCAAATGCTTGAACGAAAGTTTGTTGATCACTATTACCGCCACTTTATGTAAAATTCAACTTGATTAGTTTTTCCTACACATATTTTTGGATGCCATTGTTGATGCCTCTCGACATAAATAAATGGTAAACATAATAAAAACTAATTGAATATAGAAATAAAAAGGAAGAAAAAAGATAAGAAATACAATTATAAAGAGAAACAAATATAAAAAGAAAGAAAATGACATAAATAAAGGTAAAAAGTAAAATATATATACTAAAACACAAATACAAATTAAGGTTGTAAGAAATAAAGAGAAATAGAAGGGCAGGGGAAGAGATAGAGAGGAAATAATCATAGAAATAAAGAAAGACATATAAAGAAACATGAGGAACAAAAATAACGAGGTGAGATATATGGAGAGAGAGACAATAGGGTCCAAGTTCTATGGTCTAAGGTTTGAGGCCTGAATTCCAAGAGTGTTATAGTGTGCCAAAGATTCAACGAAAATGGTCCAATGTTCAAGGTCCAAGCTACATGAAAAAATTCTCTCCAAAGTTTATGGTACATGAGTCCAAGATGGAGGGTTTAGGGTCCAAGGGCTTATGGTATATGATATGTTGGGTTAGGATCCATGATCCATGAGTTCAAAGTCTATTTTTCATACCCATCATGAACACACCACATAAAAAAGAAAATTTAAAAGAATTAATTAAGTTCAGTAGTGTTTACTCACATTGTCACAATGCAAGGCTTAACATCAATGGACTAAATTAATTCTTTAAAGAAATTGTGTTGTGTTCATGATGGGAATAAAATATGGTATTAGAGCCTAGGTTTTCCAACACTAGCAAATCTAGGAATCAATTAGGTCTTGGATTGTGACGCACAAGTAATCATGTGATAATTAATTGAAGACCAAGAAACTAATGATTAATTTGATGAATATATGTTCTTTTAAAGTACATGCCTACCCTTGTGAGGGGGCTTGGAAATGTTTTGAAGGTAAAAAATAACTATGATAGAAGATTTAATTGAGGGTTCTATTTGTGATACCCAATTGAATTGGCCTTGACACCATTGAAGGGTCCAAAGTTAATGTCTAAGGATCTAGGATCCAAGTTCCTAACTGTAGGCTCCAAATTTTAAGATCACATGTTTAAAGCTTAAGGTTTGGCTCCACATAACATCTAGGTCCTTGCTCTAATCCTAGAGTGTAAATTTTAAGGCTTGAGATCCATTGGCCAAGGTCAAGTGATTTAGGGGTCTTGGGGTAAAAAGTCAAGGATCAAAGGTTGAAGATACAAAGTTTTGGGTCTACGATTCGATGAAAAGTTCCCAACAATCAAATGTACATAGTCTAGTGTCAAGGGTCAAATATTCAAGGTATATGGTCTAGGATTGATGTTATAGTGCTATTTTTTTTTTCTAGCATCCACAATCTACAAGTTCAGGGTGTAGGTTCTACAATATAAAATCATACATCCCAAGGCATGGGTTCAAGGGTTCATAATATAGGGAAAATATTTCTTGGTCTAGGGTCCATGTTCTACAACTCTAGGGTTCCTAATCTAAGAGTTGAGGGTAAAGGGTCAATGTTTTTTGATCAAGGCCAATCATCCACAAGCCAAAGGTCTATGTGTGTAAAGCTTAGGTTCTAAAGAATAAGATCTAAATTTTGAGATTTTTGGGCTCCAAGTTTTGAAGTCATGTGCCAATAGCATAATGTCCAAGTTCTACATGTTATAATCTAAATTCTAGGACCCAACATGTAACATCTAATGTCAACAGGTTTATCGGTCTAATATCAAGGATAAAGGATCCAGACCCAACACTGATAGTCAGTGGACCATGATCTATTTTCCAAAAGGAGACAAAGAAAAGAAAGAAAGAAAAACAAAATCAAGGGAAAATGATGGATAAAAATATTCATATATACATTTACATATATATATATATATATATATTTAAATTTATTTATTTTTCTTAATTTTTCTCTTTTTGGTTCTTATATATTTTTATATATATTTGTGTGTGTGCATGTCTATTTATTTATTTTTATTTTTTCATTTATTTTATTTTTATAGATATATTTACATATGTATGTGTGTGTTTATTTTTATATATTTCATTTTCTTATTTATGTTTTTTTCTTTCTTATACATATGTATGCATATTTTTATGTATATATTTATATATTTCTTTTTCTTATTTATTCTCTTTTTGGTTGTATATATATATATATCCCACAATATTGATTTACAATTTTCAGGAGATCCTAATTTTTGCTAAAATCACATTTTTTAGAAAATATAATTTAAGCCTTGAAAAGTTCCATTTAAAGGATTCAAAATGAAGAGGGTTTGATCGAACCACTTAAGATCAAACCCCCTTGGATAGAACCTCGCTAGTTTTAAACCATACCTATAATGGAGTCTCCTTTATACCTATCAAAATGCTGATAAAAAAACCACTTTTGATTTACCTTTTGGGGGATCAAATGAATTCATTTAAAATTTATTTTTTGTAATTATGTAGTCCTTATTATAAGCTTCCCAAAAAGTATAATTTTAAATAAATTTAATTTTATTATTATATTTATTTTTTATTTCTTGTGAATGTAGGTTTTTCACCGAAAATCAAGCTCTTTGTTTTGCACATGTGGAAAAATAGAAAATTATCATATTTTTTTTAAAAAAAATTAATGCACTAGATATTGAAGTCTTTGATACAACAAAAAAAAATTGAATTTCAATACATACAAATTTTTTTATGTTGTATACAGTTTGCCTATGTCTAAATTGTAATTGGCTTGACTTTGAAACTTGATTAAGGAAAAAATATTCAATAAAACACTATGAAACCAAATGAAAGCACTAGATATCATAGTTACAAATCTAAATTCAGAAAAATAGAATTTTATCCTTCATGGAAAAAATTATGTTGTATATGGTGAGCATCACTCCTTAAAAATGGTGTTTACTGAAAAAAATAGTTTTTGAAGAAGATGAAAATATTAGAAGTTTTAGGCAGAATAATAGAAGTTGCAAATGATTCAATTCAAATGTGCTTCATTATAATTTTCAATCAATTCATATTAAATATTTATAGGATTCTAATGTCCTATTTTATAGGAAACCTCCTATAAAAACTCTTCTAAATATAATGAGTTGTTTACATTATTATTATTATCACAAACAACCACCCACATTATAATATTTGTTACACATAATTAAATATGTGAACACTAACATGATTTCCAATAGGAAAAAGAAGTGCAATCTAATTCCAAAATTTTTGAAAAAAAAATATTTAGAATTTACAGACAAAATGTCACAAATCACTAGTTTGCATCATCTTCAAATTCCTCATATATATATATATATACTTTTACTTTTCTTATTTTTTCTCTTTCATTTTTAGTTTGGTTTATTTGTTTCTTTTATTTATTTCATTTATTTGTTTCTTTCTTTGTCTCAATTCTTTTATCTCTTTCTTTTATTTGTTTCATTTCTTTTTAATTCTTTTGTCTCTTTTTTATGCTCCTTTTGATTCATCTCTATTTAATTCTTCTTTCTTATTGTTTTCTTATTTATTTCTATTTCTTTTACAAAGTTTCTTTTGAATTATTAATCTCTTCTTTATTTTATTCTTCTCTATAATATTTCTTTTATTTATTTCTTCTTTCTTATTTTTTTTAATCTCTTTCTTTCAACTCTTTGTTTCTTACTTATATTTATTTCTTTCTTTCCTTTTGTTTTCATTTCTATTTAATTCTTTTAGTTTGCTCATTTATTTGTTTCTTTTTTTTATTTGTTTCATTTCTATTCATTTCTTTCAAATCTTATTACTTGGTTCATTTCTATTTAATTCTTTTATTTATTTCTTGCTCTTATTTGATTCATCTCTATTTAATTTTTTAATTCTTATATTCTTGTCTTCTTTCTTATTTATTTTCTTTCCTTTTTATTTTTTAATTATAAAATTTCTTTTGTATTTATTTTTCTTTTCTTTATTTTATTCTTCTCATTAACAATTCTTGTATTTAATTCCTCTTTCTTTTTGTTTTAATCTATTTCTTGTCTTTGTTTTTTATATTATTTTGTGTAGTCCTTCTTGTGCTTTGTCAATTTCTTTTGTGTTAAGTTTTCTAATTTTATTCTTAATTTCCTTTCCCCTTGGTTTCTCTTTTTTAATTTTAAAATTTTCTTGTCTTCTTGGCTTGTGTGCAGCCGTCTCTCTCCCCTTTTTTGATCTAATAAAGGTGTTCTAGGTCTGCAACTCTCTATTTTTCTTCTTATGCTCTCTGTTTTCATCCTGATGATGGATCACAAAGTGTGATATGAAATGTTGATGTAAAAAATTGTACACAATCAAATCCAAAAGTCTTTGAACAATATAGATAGCAATCGAGAGTGATTGAAATAAAACATTGTCAAATGATAATAGAGAGAATAAAGTAAAATTAGAAAGAAAACAAGATAGTAGAAAAATGAGAAAGAGAGATAGAATGAAAAATAAAAATAATGAAACTAAGAGGAAGAGAGATACGACGAAAAAACATAGAAGAGAAAACTCCAAATTCTAAGGTTGGGTGGCAGAGTGTATCAGGATAAAAGCTTCTTGGTTAGGGTTAATAGCCCACCATTTCAATGTCTATAAGTCCAAATTTTATGTTTTTGGGTCTAGGATCTAAGTTCTAAGATCTTGAGGGTTAAGGTTCTAGGTTTGTGTTTTCAAAGCATAAGGTCCAAGTTCCAAGATTTTTGATGTAACATGCATATTCTACATTTTATTGTCTAAATTCTATAGACTAAGATCTATTCTCACAATTGATGTCTCTAGGGATCTTGTATCAAATGTCAGAGATCAAGGATACAAACTCCAACATCCAAATTCTAGTGTCTACGATCCATGGTCCAATAAGAAATGAATAAAAATGATAAAGAAAAATAAGGGAAAATTATACAAAGATAGTCATGGTGAGGGATTGAAAATAAATACACTTGAAGAATAAGATAGAAGAAAAGAATAATAAAAATAAATAACTTAGAATAAAAACAGGAGAGAGAGAAACAAAAGAAACAAAATTAAGAAGAGATAGAAATAAAACACATGGAAAGGGAAAGCGCATATAAAAAGATAGAAAAGAGAACAAATGAAAGTTATAAAATGAGAGATAGAACGACAACAAAAAAATAAATAAAAAAAAGAATATATAAAAATGAATGAATTAAAATAGTAAGAGAGAAAAAGAGAGAGGAGATATTAAAAAAAAAAAAAATATAGAGAAAGAAATAAATACATGATTCACCGTGTCAATGGGGTCTGTTCGGGTTAGTTTGTCAGTGTTTTATTATTTTCATTTGATTAATTTGGTCGATTAGTGTTCTGATTAATTATTACATTAAAATAAAGTTATTAAAGTTAAAAGACATTGTGATAATTAAAACAAGAGCTGCAGAGCAGCGAAGTTCCTGCCAGAAAGTTTTAGAATTGTTTTTTTTTTGTATTTGTTGTGTTTGTTATGTTTTAGGGACAATTGGCTAGGGTAAAGTAGTTGTCACCTAAATTTAGGAATTTGATCATGTTGATAGAGTCAACTTTGTCTTCCATTAGAAAATGACCCTTATAACAAAAGAATTTTGCTCACTTCAAAATTCTGAGATGCTTTGGTTGTGCTTTTAGGCCATGAAGAAAGCACAATTTACATGTTGCCAACATTAAGCAAATATTAATGAGTTCAAAGATTTCCTTAACCATTCAACATATATGATAAAATACTCTTTAAAAAAGCAAAGATCTTTAGAACTTTCATTGTATGTAGAGTCATGTATAACCAACCTACTTAAATGTTATAGTTTTATGCACAAATGAAAATGAAAGCATATAGTCTTAAGTCCTCTTATAGGTGCCTAATGCCTCCAAAAAATGCCTTACAATATAAAATGATCTTTTTATTCCATTCAGTAATAGATAACTCATTTATAAGCCTCACAAAACTTATATTTGAAGTGTATTGCAAAAGGCCTAGATCAAACATCAAAAATCTCAATTGAACCCATATGCCTGTTTTGTTGATTGCAGAGTAGTGGACAAAAACATTACAATAGTCATTGGACTAAAGCCA
This sequence comes from Sequoia sempervirens, assembly GCA_007258455.2. Classification (NCBI taxonomy): domain Eukaryota; kingdom Viridiplantae; phylum Streptophyta; class Pinopsida; order Cupressales; family Cupressaceae; genus Sequoia; species Sequoia sempervirens. Next base: position 438,946,298 of record VDFB02105785.1, on the reverse strand, counting down.
CAAGGTAGAGGATTAATTGTTGAAGCCATTCTTGAAGCCTCTTCATAGGAAACAATACTGACTAATTGGTATTCTCTTTTAGCACTAGGATCGTACAAAAGTGGAAGCAATAGTTTTAATTTTCTATATATTAACCATCTTTTACTTACAATTTTTTTTGAAAAAGGAAATTAGAAGGTGCCATACCTCTATGACATTTAAGCCCAGATCAATTAGTATTGCACCAGGTTTTAGCCAATCACCACAAACCAAATTTGGCACACCTGCTACAACAACAAGAATATTTGTTTCATGAGTAAAATCTGTAGGAAATTCTTTCTATTTTGAGTAGCTATGGTCTACATAATTTTTTTGTGGAAACATCATTTAAAACTTTAAATTAATACTTAAGTAAATATTGTCTACTATGTTTCAAATTTCATAGCTATTCAATAGAATATGGCCCATATTCTGACATGTCAAACACTTTTCTAAGAAGAGAAAATGTAGTCCACCCTTAATCAATGTTTATTTATTTACAGACTAAACATTTGTAATTATAAATTTATAGATATGTATTTTTCTAGATCCTTTTTCAGTTGAAAATAAAGATTATGATCTATTTCTTGTAGAGTATGTAAAAAGTGATCTATGAAAATTCAGATCTACCCATTTTGTCCAACAAATTTGTTTTAAGACATTTAACTATTATTGTTGTTGTCCCTTACCTTCAAAATAAAGTGTAAGCTAAAATTCTGGCACAACTAATTCTCCAACAAATTTTTTTAGTATTTTAAATGACCATATTATAAAATTTAAAATTATCCTTCATAGCTCAAATTTTGATGCTACTCTTTGGATTGAAAATATTTTACCCTCAAAGAACTTTCTCTTAAAGTGACAATTTTTACTTAATATTGTGGTGGAAACATCAGATAATTCAACCATAATGATTCAAGAAATTGATGATTCCAATTATTTTATTCCTTTCAAGGTGACCACACAATGATCATGCATTTCTAGGATAGTATAGTTATAATCCTACCATCTAGAATCACATTTTTGTACTGCAGACTCATCACTATGTGAACTGATATTTTTCTAGGGTATTAATTATTTAACTTAGATATTGATGTGTATACCCTTAGCTTCTAGATCTGCTTGTCTCATTTGAATTTTTGTCGACATCACTATCTTTGGATAAGTCATAACCAAATTCTAAGGTCAATTCTAGATGGGAATGCTCTCTGCCAGATATGATGAACTAGGGCATGAGTGCACTAAATGTGTTATATATCCATCAACGTTTTATTTGGATGATCAGACAAACTTCAGGAAATCGTAGACATAAATAGAAAGATTAAATAAAAGTTAAATGAGATACACTCTTGACAATATTTGTTTGGGATTTTCATTGCTATTTGGTTATATGTTATATTATTTTCAAAATTGGAAGCTTGTTGTTATGGTAATTGGAATAGAATCTGCAAGAAATGCATAAATATGTTGTCTTGTGTAAGAAGCCCACAAACAGAAATAATAATTTGCTAATAAATCACAAGAGATAACTCTTTGCAGTCAAACAAAAATCTTCATATTTTACACACAGATCCAATAATTATCACCAATGAATCAAAACAATAGTATCAAATCTCAATTCAATGATATATGTCAATATCAAATTCAAAATTAACAATAAATTCTGGATACTCCACGCTGGGCACTAAAACAAATTGAAAAATTGTCTTTATTTACATTTCCTCTAGAAACTCATCTATCTTGTAAGTCAGGTAACATCTGCAAATTGTATGTATTGGCTTGTGCTACTAGAATTGGTAGTCATGTAAATTTTTGTAACATACTAGCTAGTGTAAGTTTTGTACTAAGGGCCTCTACCATTTTTTATGGAAAAAATACATGATAATGGGTCTCTTTAACTTAATCCCCCTCTTGGTGAAGAAGACCCTATGGGGGATGATTAATTGAATTGAAAAAGAAGACAATTAATTATGCAATTAGTACTCCCCTGGTTGAAGTTGACAGGAGGTATATATGCAGTATAGAAGTTGCTAAGTCAAACTTATCAAAGGCTTAGGACATATCCCACTTGACAATCATTCCAAATAAAAGTCAAATTTTGAGAGATTGAATGGTTCTAATTAAACAATAATCATAACCCTAATTGAATCCTAAATGAACCTAAACCCTAACTCTAATTACCTTGTTGTTGGGGTTAAATTAGGGTTCAATTAACATTCTAGTTAAACCCCAATTGTAAGATTAACCAAAATAATCCTAACTAAACCCCAACTGTAACTTGGACTTGACCCTAATCATAACACTAATTGAATGTTATCCCTAACGAGGTAATTGAAGCCTAATTCCAACCATAAACCTACTTGAACCCTAACCCTAACTCTTATTGAACCTTATTGTTACAGTTCAATTAGACTTTAATTAGCATTCTAGGATGGAGATTAAGGTTAGGTTAGGGTTAGAGTTGTGAATATCTTAATATTAGCTTATAAATTTGACCCTAACTATAATCATAATTGAATCCTACCCTAACCCTAATTCTAACCCTAAAACTAACCATAATTAAATTCTTTCTCTAACCCTAACCATAATTAAATCCTATTGTTAGGGTTGAATTAGGATCAAGTTTAGGGTTCAATTAGAGTTCTAGTATAAATCTTGGGGTTAAGATTATTTATTTCTTGATATTAGTTTATAAATTTGACATTAATGATAAATATATTAAACAAAGTATAATAAGTTTAAGTACTATTAGTTATTATTAATAATTATTATAAATTTCATTAAGAAAAATATTACAAACCAAATAACAATAGTTAGAATTATTAATCATAAGAAATAATTAATCAAATCACAACAATATTTGTAAAGCTTCGAATTAATTATAAAATTAAACTAAATTTTAATTTCTAAAATTTATAAAATATTTATTATCTAGTTTTGAAAACAATCATTTAAATTATAGTAATTATTTACTACAAATAAATTAAATTAAATCTAAATTTTATTTTTTAAACAATTCAACAATTATTAATTATAATTTCAGAATAAATTAAGAATATATATATATATATATATATATATATATATAACTAAATTTTCTATTATTTTTTCTTTGCATCCAAATTATTTTATTTTCTAAAATTACATTAAATCCTAACTTCAAAAAATTAGAAATTATTTTGCATGCCTAATTTTGTATTTTTGAGTTCAATTAGGTATATTGGTCTTTAAATTTGAATAACCAATCATAGAGTAAATTAATAATCATGTCACCACAATGTGTGTATATATATTACAAAAATAAGTATTTAAATCTAGAATTCTATTCCTATGTGAAATGAAGTATTATTAGGGTAAGAATTATTAATCATATAAAAAAACTAATCAACAAAATATTTTTAAATCTTAGAATTAATTTTAAAATTAAACTAAATTTTAATTTTAAAAATTTATAAAATATTTATTATCTTTTTTTAAAAATAATCAGTTAAATTATATTAATTATTCACTACAAATAAATTAAATAAAACTACATCTTGATGTATATGTTTGATACATCTATAAAGGTCTGATTTGGTGTATGCAGGGATTATTTGCAATGCATACAATGTACAATGTAAAAGGTGAAGTGGTATACTTGTTAACAATTGGTTCATATTGCTACAATGAGCTTTTGTAATGGTTGATCATTCTACTATATTTAATATAATTAAATAAAACTAAATATTATTTCCAAAATAATTCAACAATAACTAATTATAATTTGAGAATAAATTAAGAAATGAAAAAATAGATATAAAAGCAACATTTTTTATTTCTTTGCATCCAAATGATTTCATTTTCTAAAATCATATTAAATTCTAACTTCAAAAAATCATAAAATATTTTATATGCTTATTTTTTATATTTTTGAGTTGAATTGCATTGTTTTTTAAATTTGAATAACCAATTATAAAGCAAATAAATAATCAAATCAACACAACATTTGCAAAAAATAAATTTCATTTTAAAATTAAACCTATCTCAAAACTTAAATTTCACTTTATTAATGTGTATTCAGTCTTCATTGTAATTTGTTTATTTGCTTTAAATCACTCTACTTTATCCGAACACTTCACGGTGAAGATTTCTTATGCGTAATTAAAAATTAACAATCTCTAGTTTTAACTTTGTCATAATTTTTGCATTTTTGGATGTGCAATATTTTGCGAATAATTGAGGATGATTGAGCACAATTCACCTTTAAGATTTCCTAGGTGTAATTAAAAATTAGCAATTTGCAATTTTAACTTTGTCATAATTTTTGTATTTTTGGATGTGCAAACATTGAATAAGAAGTGGCGAAAAAAATGCCCCAAAAAAAGCCAAAAAAATTGCAAAATAAAAATGTTATGTTCAATTTCGTAAAATCTTTATCACCTAAATTTTTTAGCCAATGATATTCAAGAAAAATAATTTTGAAAATTAAAAAAGTTAAAAAACATGTATTTAAATTTAGAAAAAACTTTAAATATAATGTATAAAGGAAAATAATCAATTTTGATTGGTTGAAATTCAGAACATTAAGGTTCCTTGACAGGAATTAAAAAAGCTTTTATATAATTGTGATATTGATAAAATAAAAATATTATTAATGTTTAATTTGATTTAAATAAATTAAAATTATGACTTAATAAAGAAATATAAAAAATATATATATATATTTTAATGTGAGGTACAAATAAAATTAAATGGTAAAGTTAAAATTAATAAATTAAATATTTTAAAGTTTATTAATTAAGTGTAAAATAAACAAGGATATGTTTTTTATAAATAAATATAGTTGAATAGTGGCAGTTAACAATAGATGTTAAATAAAATAAAATAATTAAATTTAAATAAAGGGGTTGCATTTTGTAACAAGCATTGTGGGTGGTTAATAAATTGATTAATTGGCTAAAAGAAAGGGGGCTTTTTACAAGATCTGAAAAACGAATCTTGTTTCTTCCTATGAATGTTTTTCTGGCTCTTGGAGGCTTTCTTCTGGTTTTGGGGAAAAATTGGTCTGTGAAGTCTCGTATATTGTTGATTATGGTTTGGGTTGGTCTGCAAAAATAATTTGAATGCGGTAGATTTTGTGGGAAAATGGGGAATTATTCAATTCTGTATTTTTGGGAGGAAAAGAAAACTTTAAGTCTGCAAGAAAACTCCTTATGCCGGGGGATTTCTCATTCCATTGTTGTGTTGAGAAAGAATAGAGTTTTAGAAAAGAAATCGAGAGGCTGTCCTTCACGGGTAGCCAAGCCATTGGGGTGTTTGACCAAGCGGGTGGCTGGAGGTAAGTCTTTGCTCGATAAATGAACTATTCTATGATAAATCTATTAGACTTATCTTCATTAATTCATCATTGATTCTTGACCTATATTCCTTCACGATCTTTGAACACCACGGATTTGAATGGTAGAACTGTGATAATGATAAGAATGTCCTGAAGATAACCAGCGAGCATCCAGGTCATCCATGCATGCATAATGATCATCTTTTAAAATAATGCAATATGTGTTATTGACGTGTCCCAGAGTGCTTCATTAATTCTAAGAATCAGTAGAGTTCTTCGCTGAAATCCATTTGGTACCTATTCTGCATTCACTGCAGTCCATGAGATGACATCTCTTTGTGTTATTCTGTCAAACAAGTTGCACGCCTTGTCCATGCTTTCACTTTTGCATTCGCCTCTCCCAGCGCCTACCTTTCATTCTTTTTAAGCCAAGCTCATTCTTGGTTTTGATTTTATATTGGAGGATCTTAGCTGCGAAACGGGCAGGTGGGTGGTTCCTAAAGAGGAGTGGGAAAATAGAAAATGTTGTTTTTGTAACATGGGTATGGTGGAGACGGAATGGCATTTCACCATGGAGTGCTCAGCGTATAAAGACATCCGGGCTAGTTATGGGGACACCGTGCAGGTCGATAATTTAAATACTCTGTTTGAAGAATCAAGGTTAGACAAAGTTGCAAACTTCATCATCAAAATTCACTGCAGGAGGGCCGATCTCGAACGGAGTTTACAATCTGTTTAGGGCCTTTTCTGGGTGGCTCTTGTGCTGGTCTTCGGTCCCTTAGGCTTCTTTGGCCTCGTGGACGTCATTAAAATTTTTCATTTCATTTCATTCATGCCATGTATTTCATGATCTTTGGTATTTGACTTTGATCCAATAGGGTATTCCATATGTTTGGTTTTTGCTACGTCGTATCTATATTGACACTATGTAAGGCATGGATATTCATTGTGTGTAATAATTGATGGTTATTCAAATAAATAAATATACTGTAGACTATTTAATACAATTTCATTCCTTTCACTTAATATAGTGTATTGCTTGTCTATATTTTATATAGCATTCGATGGACCCACTTCGCATTTGCTGAATCGATGGAGACGACTCATGCTTGAAACTCGATTCATATGCCCTGAATTTAAATAGATACCGTATTTCCTTTGTCTTTCTTGCACCATGATTAAAAATCTGTTCGAAGAATTGCACACTGTGATTTGCTTGGGTTTTCTCATTCGATGGCTTAGTTTGCCTCCACTCCTACCAATTGATTTTGCTTGAAATTTTCATCGAATCCATTTTGTGCATATCTATGATCACCGTTATAAGTAATGCAATAAGAGTTACTGTTGGGTGCACAACCCTCATCCTCTACACCTGTACCGCTGCGTGCACTTGGAAAGCAAGCAAAGCTTACAGTATTTTTCTACTACTTGGATTTCTTGTTGGGTTGTTGGTTAGCTGACATGTATTAAATTAGCCTTTTGACAGTCATTCAGATAAATTGGTAGTGTTTTGTTTTGCGTTGATTACATATGCACATTACAAGGGTCTAAAGATACACTGATGGGGCTTACTGTAATTCGATCCCCTGTATACTGCTCTTTGAAGGTACTTTTGTAGGCCTCTGTAGTTAGTCCTATGCGAGTCTATTTTATAGTCACCATGTAGTTACTCTGTCTAAGTTAAATTATTTTATTATTTTATGTATGTGGTTGTGCTCATTATGGGTATACAGATAGATTCTTGGTGATACATATCTTACTGTACAATTAATATTATTAATTTTTGTTTTCTTACGAAAGATGATTAGAGAATTTTATTTCAATCATTTTAAAGGATGTTTTACCTTTAGCATAAGGTAGTCAAACAATGTGTTTCATAATGAGTCAGTGACAAAGCTTAGCTATTAAATAAAGTGTGTATACATTTAACTGTAAATTTTTAGTTTGTTGTCCATATGCTCCATTCCTGATATTGCAATGTAGATATCCTTTAGTTTCTCTCTATATATATCAATATTTAAATAGGAGTTGTTGATCGATGTTCTAATCTTGAATGAAATCTATTCCTTGAATAATATCATTTCCAAGCCCAAAAGAAGTCGTGAGGAAGAAGGTGATTGAACATAGAAATGTATGACTTGTTGGGATTGGGTGGAAAGCTTAAATGCTAAACCTTGTTGGTGTAATATAGATTCGTCTCTATTTAATCTGAAGAAATTTTCTTGCATAACCTCCTTTTATTTTATGTGTAGAAGAATGCTAATACCTTTCAATCAACTTAATAAGTGTGGTCAATTTTAGGGTAATCATTGAGATCAATAATTCAATAATGCTATTCACATTCTATTTTCTGTAGTTGATAGAATAGAATACTATTACTACGTGCAACATTTATTTGAACTTCGTTTGTATCCTATTATATCATTGATTGAACCTTTTGTTTGAGCATTTTCATGATCCATAAATGAGTAATAATAATTAATTCTAATTTGTGAACATAAGGAAAGCATAATTCAAGACATGCCAAATATAATCTATTACTTTAAATGTCTGATCAAGGGTGTGGTTAGTATATATATTTAGACTAGGCTTATTCGAGTATTTGAAGTACAAACGAACCTTTCCTTTCAATCTATTTTTTGAAACTTGACCATGAGTAATATCTTATTGATAACTAGATAGAGTAGTATGTACAAATGACACTACTTGTCTTAATGGGAGGATTTGGTAGTCATTTAATACTTGATTGAAAATAATAAATATAGTTAGGTGAATAATTAAAGGAGAATTTTATTAGATTTAATAGAGAAGTTTTATTAATAGGAGTTGGTTCACTAGTTGAAAGATTAAGAAATATGGATATATTCTAAGTGTATAGATTGGTTAGTTGACTTAATTATGCTATAGGAATATCTTTCAATGAGAAAATAATGCCTCTTTCAAATTTGTTTGTTTGACTATTTATATCGAGTAATGTGTTGATTAGTGGAAATTGGGTGGATATTGGTTATTGTTTATTAAAGAATTAATGCTTTATCTATGGAGTATTCATGTTTGAAATGTAATGATTGCTTGAATTTTGTGTTGTTATTGGAAATTTGGGGTGAATTTGTTAATTGTGTCATAATGGGCATCTTTTTGTGTTTATGGAATTGGGAGTCTTCTAGAGGCTTGGGAATCATGTTATTGGTTGAATCGTTGTGTTTGATCCTTGAAGGGAGTAATTTTGTGCTTGTGATGTGTGGATGAGGGCCTTTAGCCATGCACCACTTACTTGTTATTACAGTTGTGTTGAGAGAAAGATGGTCCATGCCTTGCTTGGGTTATATAATTTTGTGGCTTTTCGTTCTATGTACGTGATGGCTTTACCCTGTTGATTTTATTGGGTCTCTTAACTGCTAGTAGGGGGAGTGGATCTCAATGGGGGTCAGTGCACAAAGTGGTGCCAGGGTAACCCATGTGGGAGTTTCTTAACTCAGCGATAACTTAAAATGAATTAGGGGGTTGGATAGTTTACACATTAATCAAGATAAGTGTATGCCTCGCCCATGCCTGTAGTGCTCATTTAGGCTAAGGATGGGTTGAGAAGGCCTAGTTGGAAATACCAACTTGTCCTCATGAAAGGAAGATTGGTTCTACGCCCATGCCTGTAGTGCTCATTTAGGCTAAGGATGGGTTGAGAAGGCCTAGTTGGAAATACCAACTTGTCCTCATGAAAGGAAGATTGGTTCTACAAGTGTCACCCTATGGGGTCGACGCCTAGTGAGAGGTTGTTAGGGTAACCATAGATGGGAGCTGACGTCTAGTGAGAGACTGCTAGGGTAACCCATGTCAGGACCATGCGATGATACTCTTCTCTCTGCAAACTAGTATTCCCTTGTTGTGTTTTCTCCCTTTGGTGTGTGATGTCCTCTGGAAGCAAAATATGATCTTATGTGTTGTTAAAGTTGTTGTTGTGTCAGTTGTCCTCTATTTAGCCTTGTTATGTCAGTGTGTGGTTGCCTTGTTTGTTATTGTTATTGTGGGACTTTGTGTTATCTCCTTGCATGGGGGGTGGACATTTGGGTTCCACATGGTTGGGTGGATTGTGCTTATTCCTCCATTGAGTTCCCTTGTTGTTGATTATTCATGTGGCGACTATTCTTGACAATGTGGACTTTTGCACTTGTTCCAGTTCGTGTGGACTATCCTTCATGTACTTGTATTGTACTATAAATCAGTTGTATCATGCATTGTACTAAGATGTATATTCTTCCTTATTGATCTTGGGGAAGCACTAATGTAATGATGTAATGTTGTAATTAATGTGAACTCTCTCTTGTAATGGATAATGAAAATGTTGTATCTTGCATATGTTAGTTAATTGTATTGATCATGAATGTTGCTATATTGATTATATGATATGGATGATTCTTATTGGTAGATCATTTAAATGAGATGGGTTAAATGAAATTTACATTGTTAGATGGAATTTGTTTAATTAGATGATTTATAATTCTTGTTAGTTTTGTTAATGGGATTCTAGTAGCGTAGTCATGGAACCTTAGAGGGCTTAGGTTTAGAATACCAGTTATTGTATGATTTTCAAATTTTTAGTATGTTACACTTCAAAAAAAAATTTGTTCCATTTTTTTATGCATTGGAGTGTGTTGTCCTTTGGGGTTCCATGGAGGGGCGTTACAAAAATAGTAAGAGAGAAAAAGAGAGAGGAGATATTAAAACAGAAAAAAAAACAAAACAAAAATTTAGAGAAAGACATAAATACATACAAAAATAAAAATAATAAAAGGAAAGCAACTAAAACATAAGAAAAAATAGAGGATGAAAAATAAAGAAAGAAAGAACATTAAAAAAAATAAAAAAAGAGATAGAAAGAAAGAGAGCAAGAAAAAGGAGATTCCTTAATCTTAATCAATGCATGTAGGGATTGTAAGCTTCAGAATTGGAAATTGGAGTATATTGTTAAACATATCTGGTCCTTGCTTGAAAAGATAGGTAACTATCAAATTTTGCACACATATAGAGAAGGAAATATGGTGGCATATTTTTTGGAAAACTATGGGTGTGATCAAGCAGATAATGTAGTTACTCATGTGGCTGAATTAGGGAAGATTCATCCTATATTAGAAGCCTTATTATCAAAAGAGGAAAGTTAGTAATTTCTCTCAAGCCATTGATGTATGGTGAAGCGTCTAATCAATCTGAGGTGTGACAACTTTCAAAGTTGGTAGTAATAAACTTTGGCTTCTTGAAAAATGCATATGGTACAAAAATTTATGATAAATATCTTATATAAGCAATGAGATGATCTGGAAACACATGCGTAATTGACAATTACATGTGTGTTTTAATTCTGGCTAGAACTATGAAAAATAATAATAGAAAAGCATTATACTTGGTGATCTGGCTATTCATGTGTAATTGGTAGTTACAAATGTGTTATGCGTAAGCATATCAATATGAATCTACTATCTTATGGTAATGATGCTCTAGAAATGTTTGTGTAATTGACAATTATATATGCATTGTGATTTTCTTTGAACAAATCTATAGAAAAAGTGAAAAAATTATTATATTGGTTGTTCTAGTAACACATGTGTAATTGGAAATTACATGTGTGTTAGGTCCAGATCTTTACAAATCAGAAAGAAAAGTGTCACGATTTTGTGTATATGTATATCATCCTTGATGATGTCATAATCAAGAAACAAAATGTTGGTAAAAATCTCTACACTTTTATTGATGCAGAATGCTTGGTCTTAAAATCCTCATGTAGTGAGGTCACAGGGTTGCCAGTTGGATTCTATCAAGTCAAAAATACAATACATGCAATATTGCATCATCACATGAATCAGGCGGTAGGTCGGTACTAATGCTAAAATACTAGTACAGTGTATTTTAAACCTATGGTACAATGTGGTACCATTGGTGTTTTTTCAAGGTTTGTGTGTTCTTGTTTGCATTAAGATGGGCTTTAGTAGTCACGTGCAGATTTTGTTGCAAAATGTGCCTCTCAGTTTTTGAAAGTGAGGCAAAAAGAATATGCCATTTAGTACATCAAAAGGGAATCAAATCTTATGATGATATACTCGTAAGGAATGCACGATATTGAATTGCTCTAACATTTGTGATATGTGCAGGGTACAGGTGTCAAATATATGTTTTTGCACATTATTTCAAAATGTGTGAGCTGGGAGGATGATTTTAACATGATGGTACCATCTGCAATGAACTGATTGACAAAATCTATAGGAACTTTATCTAAATTTAGATAAGTTCTATATAACTATTTTTTTTTGCTTACTAAAAGCCATGCACTATACTTTATCGCAATTCAGTTATAAGTTATTTTTTGAAAGATGATAACTAATTCCTTGTGGTACAAGAGTACAAGTTGCACATGATTTGTAAAGATATGTCAATAAAGGCATGAGAAATAAATTAATCAAGATTGTTGCTCAAAATTTCATAAATGAAGCTGAGGTCTGGGAGAAAGACTTGGAAACAAGGTATATGTTTTCGTCGAACAACTCTAGTAGTGGCAAGCTTAGTATTCCAAAGCTTTTCTATTCTGATAGTACAAGAAGAAAAATGGAGTTTTATTCGAGGAATTATAGAATTTTCATACCAGTCAATGATTGGGAGTTGCCGGTATCAGAAGAATTTGGAGATGCATAGTTGCATCTGGTTTTTAAAGGTCATTGCACAATCTTCATAAAGCACATAAAAAGGGTTGTAGGAAAGGAAATTTTGGAGCCAAAAGCAAAAAGGTTAATCTATCCTTCTCAATTGCTATCTATTTTTAAATCAAATCTTATGGACCTGTTACAAGATTTCAGTTTGGTGGAGTTTATCACAGGTAAAGTTGTGAATGAGGTTTATTTGCAAAATGGAATTCTTCAAAAATCTTGTCAAAGGTATGATTTCTGGAAAGGGCATGGGTATGTAGGAGGACTCTTCCCTAGGCATTTTATTCTTCATAAGTCAGAGTTTCAAAAACTATATATTGCTATCAATAAGACTCTGTCATTCTAGAATTCAAGTTTCATGTTAAATGCTCTCAAAAATTATGCTTGTGGGTTTGCACTAGATTTTGTTGATAAGGTAAAAGTAAAAGTACATGTTATTTTGGTGCTACTTACATATGATCAGGATTTACCTTTGTTTGTGTCTTGCCAAGCACAAATATAGTCAAATGAGAATAATTTGAATCAGGTTGTGGTTGAAAATGAATTTGAAGCAGAAAGTGTTTTTTCCCGAGAAATGGCAGGGGTGAATGCACAACCTGGGGTTGCTCAATTTCAGTTGTTTGGAGTGAAAATTTCTAATCAACTCAATCTTAATGAAGAACCTCTAGTTGAGGCTGAGGGTGTTGAGCATAAGTCAAATTTTCTTCAAGTGGGAGTTCAAAATTCTGGTGAGAGGCAAGTTGGTGAGTCTCGGTATGTTTACACTTCTCAATCTTTACCGTTTGTGGAAAATGAGCAGCTTATTGTCAGGTTAGATGAATCCCACAATGAATACGACCAACTAGACTTGATGGAGATTGAGATATTATGATATTTAATATCTGATAGGATTTTTGTCTCAATTTTGTCTAAACATAATATGACTAAGGATGCAGGTAATGGAGAACAAGGATAGATTTACTAGAAATCATGCAAATTGAAGTAGAATCTGAAGGATATTTTGGGTACTTTTTTGAAATGATGATACTGAAATGATTTAACAAATTCTCACTCCTGGTTTCAAAAGGTGTAACATTGAAAATTTATTCTGACAACAAAATGTAAATAGGCATAAAATGTTGCTGTATCAAAGCATAGAGGGATGATATGTGATGTAATTATGTAATTATTTAGGCTTTGTATCTAAATTATGTAACTTTTTGGGCTATAACTGGAGGTTTTCTTCCTGATTCTTTCTTGCCGGTATGCCCTATTGAATCAGGATTTTGTATAACTTATCTAAAAATAATATAATAATATAATATAGTGGCTTGCCATTTTTGATTAAAAAAAAAAGAAGTAAAGAAAAAAGAAGGAAGAAAAAAGATAAAAAATAGAAAAAAATAGAGACCAATGAAAAGTTTAATGAATAACCAAAAAATAAAGAGGAAAGAAAAGAAAGGAAAAGAAAAAAGAGCAAAATGAAAGAGAGGAAAATAGATACAAGAGAACCAAAGTGGGGAAAAGAAAAAGGAAGATAGCTATATGGAGAGAGAAATGAAAAGATAGAGAAATAGAGAAAAAAGTAATGACTGATAAAATATAGAACTGAAAAAATAAAAATACAAAGCAAGAAACAAAACAATAATGGGCTAGATAAAGGGTAAAACAAAGAAATTAAATTAATAAAGAGAGGGATAGAGAGAAAGAGGTAATGAAAGAAATAAATAATGAAAATGATTAAAAACCAATTGATGATGGACATATATAGAAACAAAAAAGGGTAAAAATTTGAACTTATAAAAAGAAATAAAAACATAAATCAAAGGCATAAATAAAGATAAAGAAGGAAAGAAGATTATTAAACTAAAAAGATAAATAAATTCCTAATATGAAAATTTAAAGAAAAAGATAGAAAAAAACAACAAAAAAACAAATAGAAAGAAAATAAATGAATGAGATACAAAAACATAAGGAAGAGAAAAATAAATTAAAAAAAACTAGATAGAAATAGATAGAAAATAAATCTAAGAGAGGAGAAATAAACAGAATGAAAGATAATTTTAATAAAGAGAAATAAAATATAGAAGCAAACCCAAAAAGAAAATATAAGAAAAGTAAAAAAGAGAAAATGATATGTAAGAGAAAATAGTGAAAGAAAAAATAAAAATAGATAGATGAAAAAAGAGATAATAAGAGATATAGATAAAAAAAAAGAAATATAAATAAAAAAGGAGAAAAAAAAAGATAAACAAAGTATGAAAGTGAGACAAGGAAAAAAAGAAAGACAAAATTTATTGTTGTTTTGGATTATTCTTTGATTTCGTCAGTTCTAACTAAACTCTCAGTTTCGATATTCTTTTCTTTAGGGACTTAGCATTGAGTCACTTGATAGTTGGATTCCTTACACAATTGACGTCCACATGGTCATGGCCTCTATAATGCACATAAAATAATTTATTGTCCTCAATGTCAAACCTTTCAATCAAATCCCTAGTTGATATGGAAATGGTGATTTGGTTTAGGATTTTGTGGATCAAGGCCACCTTTATGAGGGAATAAAACAAATAAATGAAAAAAGAGAAAGATAAAAGATAGATGGAGAGAATAAAACAAATAAAGAGTCAGTGAGCAAGCAAGCAAGAGAGAGAATAAAGAGAAATAAACTGAGAAAAAATATAAAAAATGTGAAAATATAGAAATGGGAAAAGAAGATAGATAGACAAAGAGAAATAATTGAGGATGTGAAAAATAAATAACAAATAAAAGATAGAAAGGCATATGGGGAGAGAAAATAAAGACATAATTTTGATTGGTGAAGCCATGGTTTCTAGATTTCAATCTTATGACAAATAATTCCTTCATTTTACCTATTTTGGTTCATTCTTTCCATCCCTTTTTAGTTTTGGGTTGATTCCATAACAAACCTCTCTTCCCTTTTGTAATAGTGTTATGCAAATATCATGAAGGAGGATATAGATTCTCCTAAAGAACATATGATCCAAAGGGTAGAGAAGAAGAATGATATGTTACTTAATAAAAATGGATTGTTGGTGTATTAATCAACAAGTACACTAAAATTACATTATGTTTTTTTGTAAATTGGCCTCCAATTAATCAAAATCTTCCAATCCAAACCCCTTTCAAATATGATAAAAGGTATAAAATTCTCTTCTTTTTATTATTGACTCAAGGGTATCCTCACAACCTAGCTCAACACCCAACCCGCCTTACCTTGGTCTTACATTCTGCCAAGTTGGGGTGGGAAATGGGTATCACACTGGGGTGAGACTAGTCCCCTAGAGATGTATGCAACAATCAGTCTTACATTCTGACAATAAAAAGTTATGAAATTCTCTTTCTTTTTCTTCTTTTTGTTGACTTAGGGGTATACCTGCAACCCAACCCAACACCCAACCTGCCTTACCTTGGTCTTACATTTTTCCAAGTTAGGGTTAGGAAGGGGTGTCACTTTGAGGTGAGACCAGTCCCTTGTAGATGTATGCAATAACTTGCAAGGGGTCTTACATTCTAATAATAAAAAGGTATGGACTTCTCTTTCTTCTTCTTTTTGTTGACTCAGGGGTATCCCTACAACGTAGACCAGTGCTCAACCAACCTTACCTTGGTCTTACATTATACCAGGTTGGGGTTGAGAAGGAGTGTCACATTGAGGCAAGACTAGTACCGTGTAGATGTATGTAATAGCTTGCAAGGGGTCTTACATTCTGACGATAAAAAGGTATGGACTTCTCTTCTTCTTTTTGTTGACTTATGGGTATCCCCACAACCCAACCCAACACTCAACCCACCTTACCTTGGTCTTACATTCTGTCAAGTTAGGGTCAAAAAGTGGTGTCACACTGAGGTGAGACTAGTCCCCTAGAGATGTATGCAACAATCGGTCTTACATTCTGACAATAAAAAGGTATGGACCTCTCTTTTTTTTTCTTCTTTTTTTTGACTTAGGGGTATACCCACAACCCAACCCAACACCCAACCTGCATTACCTTGGTCTTATATTTTGCTAAGTTGGGATCGAGAATTGGTGTCACATTGAGGTGAGGCTAGTCCCCTGTAGATGTATGCAATAGCTTGCAAGGGGTCTTACATTTTGACGATAAAATGGTATGGAAATCTCTTTCTTATTATTTTTGTTGACTCAGGGGTATCCTCACAACCCAGTCCAATGCTCAACCTTCCTTACCTTGGTCTTACATTCTTCCAAGTTGGGGCTGAGAAGGAGTGTCACGTTGAGGCGAGACTAGTCCCCTATAGATGTATGAAATAACTCACAAGGGGTCTTACATTATGATGATAGAAAGGTATGTACTTCTCTTTATTCTTCTTTTTGTTGACTCAGGGGTATCCCCACAACCCAACCCAATGCTCAACCCACCTTACCTTGGTCTTACATTCTACCAAGTTGGGGTTAGAAAAAGGGCATCACATTGAGGCGAGACTAGTCCCCTAGAGATGTATGCAACAATTAGTCTTACATTTTAACAAGGTATGGACTTCTCTTTCTTTTTCTACCTTTTGTTGACTTAGCCAAGTTGGGGTCAAGAAGGGGTGTCACTCTAAGGCGAGACTAGTCCCCTACAGATGTATGCAATAACTTGCAAGGGGTATTACATTCTGATTATAAAAAGTTATGGACTTCTCTTTTTTCTTCTTTTTGCTGACTCAGGGGCATCCCCACAACCCAACTCAATGCTCAACCCACCTTACCTTGGTCTTACATTTTGCCACATTTTAAGGAGTGTCATGCTAAAGTGACACTAGTCCCCTGTAGATGTATGCAATAGCTCGCAAGGGGTCTTACATTCTGATGATAAAAAGGTATGGAATTCTCTTTCTTTTTCTTTTTGTTGACTTAGGGGTATCCCTGCAACCTAGCCCAATGCTCAACTTGCCTTACCTTGGTCTTACATTTTTCCAAGTTGGGGTCAGAAAGGGGTATCAAATTGGGGCGAGACTAATTCCCTAGAGATTTATCAAACAATCGGTCTTACATTATGACAATAAAAAGGTATGGACTTCTCTTTCCTTTTCTTCTTTTTGTTCACTTAGGGGTATACTCACAACCCAACCCAACACCCAACCCGCTTTACCTTGGTCTTACATTTTTCCAAGTTGGGATTAGGAAGGGGTATCACATTGAGGTGAGACTAGTCCCCTATAGATGTATGAAATATCTCACAAGGGGCCTTACATTATAATGATAAAAAGGTATGGAATTCTCTTTCTTCTTCTTTTTGCTAACTTAGGGGTATCCCCGCAACCCAACCCAATGCTCAACCTGCCTTACCTTGGTCTTACATTCTACCAAGTTGGGGTTGAGAAGGAGTGTCATGTTGAGGTGAGACTAGTCCCCTGGGGATGTACACAACAACTTGCAAGGGGTCTTACATTATAACAATAAAAAGGTATGGACTTCTCTTTCTTCTTTATTTTTTGACTCAAGGGTATCCCCACAATCTAGCCTAACACCCAACCCGTCTTACCTTGGTCTTAAATTTTTCCAAGTTTGGGTTAGGAAGGGGTGTCATGCTGGGGTGAGACCAGTCCCCTAAGGATGTGTGCAACAATCCACAAGCCATGTGCATCAGGTAAAACCTTACCTCGAAGTCAAAACTAAGACCATAAGGAGAATACCCACAACTTAAGAAATATAGAATTTCAAATAAGAGAGAGAGAGAGAGAGAGAGAGAGAGAGAGAGAGAGAGAGAGAGAGAGAGAGAGAGAGAGAGAGAGAGAGAGAGAGAGAGAGAGAGATTCATGTAAAGGTGAAAAATTACATGGTGACTGGTAATGAAAAAAAGGAGTTGAAGAGAAATAAAAAGGTGGTAAAAAGAAAGAAAGAGAGACAAAAATAAAGGTAAATCGAGAAAAATATAGATTGAAAGAAAACATAAATAAAAGTAATAAGAAATAAATCAAGATGTGCATTAGCAGGGTGGGAGAGAGAGAGAGAAAATAATAGACAAATAGAAAATAGGGAAATCTATTGAGAGAGAAACAAATGAAATATAAAATATATGAATGAAAAAATTAACATAGGGAAAAAAAGAGGTAATATTAAAAATCAAGAAAAAAATAAAGTAATAGAATGAGATAAATAGATACAATACCAAAAGTAATTCAAAGCAAGAGAGAATAAACAAATAAGTGACAAAAAAAACATGGATTAAATAATGATAGGTAAAGAAATAAAGAAAGGATATTACATTGAAAAATTAAATAGATAAAGCAAGAAAAAGAGTAAAAAGAAATAATAATAAGGAAAAATAAAATAAAATGAAAGGTACAAAGAAAAGAGTTAAAAATAGAAATAAATAGAGAGATCAATGAAAATGATAGAATAACCAAAAAATATATAGAAGAATAGAGAGAGAGGGGGAGGGAGAGAGGGGGAGAGGTAAAAGGAAACAAATGAGACAAAAAGCACAAAGATAGATAGATGGAGAAAGAAAGACATAAAGAGACAAAAATAATAGATAGAAGGTAAAAAGTGGGAGGATAAAAAAGAAAGATAAAAGGGGTTCAAGAAAAAGAAAAGAAAGAAAGAAGAAATATAATGAGAGAGTGAGAAATGACAACAAGAAGTAAACAAAGAAAGAAAGAGAGAACAAAAAGAGACAAACACCTATAAAGAGAAATAGGAGAGAGAGAGAGAGAGAGAGAGAGAGAGAGAGAGAGAGAGAGAGAGAGAGAGAGAGAGAGAGAGAGAGAGAGAGAGAGAGAGAGAGAGATAAGGATGAATAAATGAAAAAAGTAAAAAAAGAGAAAAGGAAAAAAGAGAGGTAATATTAAAATAGATAGAGACATGAAATAAAAAGAAAGAACAATAAAGAAAATAAAGGAAGTAGAGAAAAGAGAGAAGGAAAGTGACAAAAAGTCAGAAAAAAAGGAAGAAAGAAACAAAGTGAGAAAGATAGAAATAATAAAAGAACAAAAAGAGGGATGAACAATATACAGAAGGAAAATAAATTTTTAGAAAAATGAAAATAATGTGAAAAGAAGAAAGGAAAAGGAAGAGGAAGGAGAGAAAAAAGAAAAAGGAAAAAAAATGATAAAAGAAAAAAGAGAAAGAAATTGACAAAAAGATAAAAAAATGAAGAAATAAACAAATCAAGAAAGATAGAAAGAATAAAAGAAAGAGAAACACCAATAAAGGAATAAAAGGAGAGATAGAAAGATAAAGATAACGAAATAGATAGTGAACATTTCTAATGAAAAATAGAATTGAACATAGAAATAAAGAGTAAGAAAGAAGGGATAAAAAAATGACAATTATAAAGAGAGATAAAGACAAAAAGAAAGGTTAGGAGGGAAAAATATAGATTGGAAGAAAAATAGAAATAAAGAGAGATAGAAGCACATATAGAGAGCATAAGAAATACACTACAACAATAGAGGGAATGAAAGAAAGACATAATAGGGATATAAATAAATAGTAAGAAAGAAGGGATAAACAAAAAGACAATTATAACTTAGAGAGACAAAGATAAAAAGAATTTGGTCAAGAGGGAAAAAATATAGATTGGAAGAAAAAAAGGTTCCAAGAAATAAAGAGAGATTGAAACAAAAACAAAGCACCAAATAATAGAAATAAAGAGATACTAAAAGAATGAGCGATAGAGAAACACGAAAATGAATTTTTAAATAATAAGAAAGGGAAAAAGATATAGAGAGATCTAAATTTGAAGATAAAGGGAGAATAATACAAACAAATAAATATACTACAAAAAAAGAAGGAATGAAAGAAAGACATAATAGGGATAGAAAGAGATCATAGGGTGCAAGGTTTAAGCTCTCGGATTTGAGGCCTAGGTTCCATGGGTCTACCATCCACAATCTAAGGTTTTGTGTCAAAGATCTAGGGCCTATGGTTTGACGTCCATGGTCAAAGACATAGGGCAAAGGTTTCTTGCTCTAAGGTGTGAGGTCCAATTGTCTAAAGTATATAGTCTAAGGGATCACAATATTCAATAATAGTTCCTTGATCTAAAGTCCATGGTCCATGAATCCAAGCTAGAACATATAGTGTTCATGAGTCCAAAGTTAAGGTTCTAGGGTTTAGGATCCAACTTCAAAGGTAAAAGGCTTTAGGATAATGTGTCGAGAAATAAGGTTTGGTTCAAGGATTTAATTTATAAGGTCCATGCTTTCATTATATAGTCCAAATTCTAGGCCCAAGATCAAGTACTCAATGTGTAATGTTCAAGAAGTCTTGGATTCCAAGGTGAAGAATCAAGGGACACAATATAAGGGCACATAGTCTACCGTTCGAGGGTCAAGTTCTTATGACCTAGGTCCAAATGGTATAGTGTCCACATCCCAGTGTCTAAAGTTAAGGCTCTAAGGATGGGGTCACATGCCAATGGTCCAAGGATTTATGGTATATGGTATATGTTTCTTGTTGAGGGTGCATAATGCTAAGGTCCTAGTGATCCCAAATACTAGTCTAAGAGTTCAAAATAAATGGTATAGGTTTCTTGTTCAAGGGTTCATGATCTATTATCTAGGGATAGGGCCCAAGGTATAGGCTCCAAGTTTTAGGGTAAACATCTAGCATGTAGAATGTTTGATTTCTTAGATTTAGGGTATGATTAATTTCTATAATCTAGTGTTTAAATTCTAGGGTTCATAGTCTAGTATACATGGTCTTGGATCCAAGCTTTAATCATCTAACAAACCAAGGTTCAATATTAAAGTATGAAGCTCTAAGGTATAAGGTTTAAGGCCTAGGTTCTTGGGATCTAATGCCCATGTTCTACTATTTGAGGTCAAATATCTAGTAGCATAGCCTAAGAACTAGGGTTCATCCACAAGATTAAGGTAAAGGGTAAATATTAGTATTTATTGGTCTAGGGTCCACAAGTACAAGGCATAGCATATGAGGTTTAGGGTTCAAAAATTAAGGGTCTAGGAATCAAAAATTAAGGTTCTAGGATCTAAGTGTTTAAGCTATATGATAAATGTTTATCAATCTAGGGCCTACAACCCATGAGGCTAGGGTGTAGATCAAGGTCTATGGGTCAAAAACTTGAATTCTAGGGTCCAAGGTCCAACCCATATAGAAAGAGAGAAAAATAGATGGAAAGAAGAAACAAAGAAATATAAATAGCAATGTAGATAAACATTAAAAATAATTTTAATGTTTAAAATTATTTTGATTCTGTTTGTTTTATCTTCTATTGAGGCTTCAAGTCTTGTAAATCCTTATAATTTTAATTTTAATACAATCTTCTCGGCTTCGGACCCTTATTTATTAAAAAAAAACATTAAAAATAAATAAAGATATTTAGACAACAAGAGATAACTAGAACAAAAGAAAATTAAAAAGAAAAAAAATATGCCAAAAGAGAAAGAGAGGTATAAAGGTAGATGCGAGTGAGAAATACACTATGAGAGAAAAATGAAAGAAAAAATGTAGGAATAATAAAAGAAAATCCATATAAACATAAAAATAAAAAATAAAAAAATTTGATAACTATGAAAATAAGGAAAAAAAATGAAATTAAGTAAAAAAAGAGAAAGTAAAAACAAAAGAAAAGAATAAAAATCATCAAGAGAACAAAAGTATATATATATATATATAGAAAGAGAGAAACAAAAATAGAAAACACTAAGGGAAGGAAAGAGACAGAGAAACAAAAATAGAAAATCATCAAGAGAACAAAAATATATATATATAGGGAGATAATATTTTAAAAGAAAGAATATGATAAAAAAATATACATAATTAAAATTAAAAACTATCATATATCTAGCTTAATATTACTGTATTTTGTAATTTTTTTTGTGTATTGTATACAAACATCGAACAAACGTGAATTGAAATTTTCTTATATTGAAGTTGCAATTTACTAACTGACTCTATTGAATGCAAGATTTCAAAATACAAAATTTTGATATTTATGTAAAATTTCATTGACTCTTTCGACATTCACTACAATTTAGATTTATAGGAAACAATACGCGTCCTATTGTTTAATTTTTTCATCTATTTCATTTGAAACTATTCCAAATAAATAAGGAGAAAATGTGTATATTGGCAAAGAGAAAAACTTGGAATGGTGAGTGTTGTTAACAACTTGTTTTTGTGTATTCTCTCAACTTTCTCCTTATTTTCACCTTCTTCATTTTCATACAGTTGTTCGAAGCTCCTCCCCACCTACAATCAAAATCAGAAAGTATATTGAACTATATTAGAAGCTCCTCCCCAACTAGAACTAAAAGTATATTAAAAAATATGTAATCAAAATGAGAAATGCATTACAATGATCATGACCTTGTTAGGCCTCATTCCTACAAAATCTAAATCCAAGTGTCCTAAAATTATTTTTACTGCTTAGAATGCTCATTTCTAATGCTAGGGGAAAATTCACGGAACAATCTAACCATTGACGAAATTCCCCATCCCTAAAGAAGATAAAAACCCAAGAATATGACCTCTATATCTACTGTAGAAAAGGTTTTTCCCTAATCAACAAATAGGCTTGATTGATGAATGTCAATATTTAATCAATATACTAATGCATAAGGTAACAACAATCCAAGACACCAAATTAATAGTGATATATTTGTACTCACACTCGTGACAAGGAATATGCATAGCTCTAAGCGTGCAAGGAAGTCCATTTAGATAACAACATTCACGTGCAGAAAAAGGGAAACTCTAGATTAATTGTTGGATGAAAAGAAGCCTCTAGATGTTGTGTTCAACTTGGTTTGGATGCCACTAAATGATATAAGTGGAGGATGTCAAAAATATTGATAATTGGAAATTGATGAAGACTAGACATGTTTTGATAGCCTCAAAGGAGAGAATTGAAGCAATTTGCTTTGAGTTTCAGCATTCAGGAGATAAAATATTTCTTATTATGCATGCTCTTTATTTTATTATTGCCTATAAAACAAAACACCACTACAGAATGTCATGTTTCCTGTAATGCCCACCAGGGAACCCAAAGAACAACAATTAAAGTAACAAAATAACTGAATATTTTTTTTTTCTTTTAAAACATTCAATTGCGACACAAGTACAAAGATACATAAACATAAATATATTCCTAGGGTTCCATAATAACGCTACTTAAAAAAATTCTCAAGAAAGAATATCACATCCTTAAACCAAAGACATAATACATAAGGATAGATCATTACAACAATGCATGATCCAATTACATATTCATAATGAAGTTTAATTACAAGCTCAAGATACATCAAGTGAGGTTGTGGTAAATATTGAAACATCAAAATCATAATACAATAAAGCTTCATATAACTATCAAGATAGTATACAATATGAATGACAATCATGTACAACCGTCAATCTTGTTCATGAGTACACTCAACATCCAACTCCATGAACAAAGTGATTCTAGGAACCTGTCAAAAACAATCTCATCTTGAGCTGCATAACCTACAAGGGGATCCAATGGAGGAAAAAGCACGTTCCTCCCAACCACGTGGTACCCTAAGGTCCACTCCCTCCGTGCTACGAGATATTTTTAGGTCCACAAGTCAATCAAACATACAAGAAAATAGAACATAACATCACATGGCTAATAATCACATAACAACATGACAACATCTAAATAAAATGATCACTAACAAGCTCCCATAAGCAACAACAAAACCAAAGGTGACTCTACACAAGAGACCACAAAACATGTATAAGGATAAGAGTGTCATCACATAGTTGTTCTAGGTTACCCTTGTAATGCCCCCAAAACGTGATCCTCCACCTCCATAAAATGCTACCAAATCAGGGATGTAACTCTTCCCCCCAAACTATGAGTTAATCACGCATTCAAAAGAAAGTAGTAGACTTTCCGGCTACAGAGGATCTTTTGCATGCAATCATAATAATTTCTCCAAATGAAAGCTACACTACTTCCCACGTTTTTCACCATTAAGTGTGTAACCGCCATGAACTTCATTACGGACTTCAGTTATCCATAACTTTATTAATTTTATCTTCACATTAAAATTATATTTTGAATAATTTGTTTATTCTTATTTTATTATAACTTCTAATAATAAGCAAGTATTTATTATTTCCTTATTAAATCATGAATTTAATTTATTTTAAATTATTTAGTACCAAATTTTAATTAATCAGCGAATTGAACAAAACCATTCAAACTATTACAACCAACAACGAACTCACAAACAACCCCATACTTAAACACCCAAAAGGGCCAATACGGAGGGCACTGCATCCTCCCCCCCTAGGCTTCGACTTACTCCTGGAAGTCGCAAGGCTAAAGAAATTGTACACAAACAAAAACAACATCAATTTCAACAATATCATCATGACATAATCAAATAACGAAAGACATCCAACAAAACAACTGTCAAACATAAAAACTTTACCGATAGGGTTACACGGTGGTTGTACTCATCCTTGTCAAGGATGATGGCAAGGTTGGGGAAAATTTCTTGTCAACTCTATTTTTTCACATTATTCCCATTGGGTTTCATGAGGCTCGCCCAATCCTGCCAGAGTAGGTGGAATTGAGGCTTACTACCTGCAATCCTGCATAAAAACAAACATTGTGTACACCATATATATATCAAATCAACCTAGTGTAGAGGGAATTGTTGTGTCATATGCCTCTCATGAATGAGTGATATGACATCGTCCTTCTAACACTCTACAATTAGTGATACATCATAAAAAATCATCAATAACAATTACTAATCAGATGCAACCATAGTATTAAGTCCACATGTTAAACATAACCAATTAATTACCTTCATCATCAAGATTCGAAGCTGACTACCTGAAAATCATAAACTAAGATGGAAACATAACACATTAGCACCAGTTATTCATGCTAATTCATTGCCAAGATACACATTTCTGGTTAAACTTCATCATTTAAACATCATGTACTACATTCTATTTATTACTCAATGCAAAATCTCACAATATATGTGTCACAAGATCATAATTTATGGCCTTTTCAAAAATAAAAACATAATTATCACTTCAAAACACACATAATTTCAGATTTAACACACATACACCGCATACACACTCAAATTCACTTCACACCAGAGACACCACAAAGCAACTCAAGGGTAACACAAAAGTTCCAAAATGCATTTCTAGTAGGAAGGATATCGATGCATTGCACACTACACTGAGGATACTATCCATTCCATCAGATCTCTGCACCATTGAACCTACATCACCCAGAGACAAACTAGGGCAATCGAGTATAGAATATACAAACAGACTGACACACCCTTATGAGTACGAACAGCTAGGTCAACACAATGGGCTCATAGTGCCCCAATGTGTGAACCTACACTCTGATACCAAGCTGTAATGCCCTCGAAACATGATCCTCCACCTCCATAAAATGCTACCAAATCAGGGATGTAACTCTTCCCCCCAAACTATGAGTTAATCATGCATTCAAAAGAAAGTAGTAGACTTTCCGGTTACAGATGATCTTTTGCATGCAATCATAATAATTTCTCAAAATGAAAGCTCCACTACTTCCCATGTTTTTCACCATTAAGTGTGTAACCGCCATGAACTTAATTACCCACTTCAGTTATCCATAACTTTATTAATTTTATCTTCACATTAAAATCATATTTTGAATAATATGTTTATTCTTATTTTATTATAACTTCTAATAATAAGCAAGTATTTATTATTTCCTTATTAAATCATGAATTTAATTTATTTTAAATTATTTAGTACCAGATTTTAATTAATCATCCAATTAAACAAAACCATTCAAACTATTACAACCAACAATGAACTCACAAACAACCCCATACTTAAACACCCAGAAGGGCCAATACGGAAGGCACTACAACCCTGGTGAATCTTCCTAGATTACCGACCCTCGTCCTGAGTTACCTTATCAATCTCTATTGATTCTCGGCCGCTAAACAAACTCATGTGGAACCAAAATACTTTTCAAGAGGACAAAGTAAACGACTATGCCATTCTAGGCCATCTCAACCTACCCTTAACCTATACGAGCATTAAGGCACTAGACGAGGCATTCCAATTATCTGAATTGATTAATGAATACCACCCAACCCCAAATATATTTATTATGGTTTTCACTAAATTATAAAATTTTGATAGGTTACCCTGGCTACCACTTACGGTTCCGAACCCTATCAAAAGCCACTCTTCCTTTTGCAAAATCATAACATATAGGATATCCAACATGCACAAATTAGAATAAGGTATGATCTTATTTCATCCATGACATAAAACATCATACTCTCATTCACCACATAGGTATCATAAACAACGTGCATGATCCGAATTCAACAAATCCTATACAAGAATTGAGAAACTCAATTAACCCAACAATTCTTTAAAAGAAAACATAACTTCTAAAATTCCTAACATTTCTTCATTTAACATTGCCAAATATATATTCACCATTCGTTTCAAGATAATTAAACAACATATCTCAAGACAATCATTTACATATCAATTGTATACTTAATTTTATTTACGATCAAATAAATACAACAATAGCAAATCAAAAACTCCAATTATAATATTTATCGACCATAGCTTAAATATTCTCCCTATGCATAAACATACATTTATCTTTCCATACACTAAAACTTCTTTTGTATTCAAACTTGTTGAAAATAAATATAATTTAAAGGATTTCAACTTCTAATAACAGATTTAATATAAAACTTCAACTTTAATGAAATAAAATACTCAACTAAGTTACATATAATTTAAATACTTTCAAACCTTATTAACCTTATTAATATAAATAGCAATTTCAATCAACTTAAACATAATATACACATTTTCAAATGAAAAACGATATTGTCTTTTATCATTTTAAATCAATTTTTTTTCTTCTAATAAGTTAAAATAAGAAAACAACCCAAAATCTTGATATGCAAAGTAAATAAATTATATGATTATAAACTAGAGGTGTTTACTAACCGATTTTTACATGTATCCACTGTTAGTTGAAGAAGACATCTACCAATGAATCGAATTCAATAATATATAGCAGTAAACCACCTACTAAACTCTATGAATAAAGTGTAGTTGGAGGCACATGCCTAGGAATCTAATCTTACGTTTAACCACTAAATTTGGTGGTTATTTCAATATCATAATAGACATAGTTTTAGATTACAAAAGCAAGATATTATCACCACTATGCATGGATTATCCCAAATCATCAATTATTATGATTCAATTCATTAAAGGTTTCAATTCATCAAATGCAAGGGTGTAGTCGATACACAAGGGTGTAGCTAATAAAGGACTCATAGGATTTTTAAAAGAAACATTCGATGGTTCAAAACACTAGAAATCCGTGACAATTTCAATAAACATACAGACAAATATTCTATCTCCTATATGCCAAATATGTTTTATTTTGCTTTCTAGTGCTGCAACTGCAATAGATTGACAATGGAATCAAAGGAATTATTTAAATCGAGCTACAACATTCTATTTTCAAGCGATGCAGATGAGACAAGTTGCCAAAGGGATCAAAAAGGTATTTTAAACCACTACAACCTTCTATGTTCAAGCATTGCATATGTGAAAGATTGCGAATGGAATTAGTGAGGTTATTTAAATCTATACGCCCTACCATGTTCAAGTCTTGCCGCTGTGATAGGTTGCAATCAATGAAAGAAATGTTTTACAACTATAATCCCAAACATAGAAAACACATAAATGTAACAAATCTGAATTTAGCTTATCGTTTAAGGAAGATCTAAGATTTGATAAACATAAATCAACTAGAAAGATCATCAGTAACATCTCCAAATAGATTTTAGCAAGGAAAAAAATGAAGAATGGTTGTACGTGGGACTATATGAAAGAGATTTAAGAAGCTAAGAGTATATTGGCTGCTAGGTTATAAAAAGGTCTAGAGATATAAAGAGAAAAACATAATGTCGTTCCATAGATATACATGAATCCATCTTCATATATATGGTATTCATCTAATTTCAAAATAGAAACAATATCTACAACCCTTTCAATATCAACAATATCTAAAGGTGAATTTTACCCAAGAAACTAATGCGAATCAAATTAAGGCAATCATGGTTTTACTATATTTTGCGTTTAAATTTGAAAACTCTTCCTAATTGTTTCCTTTGCTGTGTATACAGGTTTGGTTGAGTTATCCTATTCCGCAAACAAGCATAGAAATTTCTTCAAAGTAAATAGAATTCAAACATAATATTATTTAGAAATTTTATTCAAGAATATGCAAAACAAAAGAAGAAAACCTAGTTTATTATCTCAAAACCAATGGAGATAGAAGCCAGAACTAGTAAACTTGCAATTATTTATTTCCCGAAAGCACCCATTCCTTCGAAAACCATTGTCTACAAAACTTTAAACCATAAAATATAGAGAAGAAGCTTTTCCAAAAAATGTCGTGAAAGTTTTCTTCCCAGCAATCCAAAATCAATTCCCGTGAATGAAAATTGCACAACCAATTTTTATTTTTTTTAATTCATTATTAATTAACTCACAACAACCAAACTTAACTCAAAGTCAACATGCAATTCCAATTAATCATTTAGTTGAAACTAAATAAACACTCAAGATAACATCTTTGACTTAAAGTCAAGTTTTGAGATATTTTCACATCTACAGTTGAAACAACAATTCAATGTTATCTATTTTATTTTATTTTTAAAACTTACACAATAAATAAATAAATATTCTATTATGCAAAAATAACAGTTATATTTAAATAAATATATCGTTTAATTAATTTAATTAATCAAACCCTTTTAAAACAACATTACAATTTCAATTATTAAAATATCTAAGCATCAATATTTTGACTTAACATTTCAATAACATCAATTGATTCAAATAAATTATAAATAAGCATTTACTATTTAATCAATCAATTTCCATTCATGACAAAGAAAAGAATGACATGATGGAACCAAACGACAAAACAACAACGATGGGTGACAAATGAATACTCATTCAATGAAGAACGATGGCTAATGATGGACCTAAAACTATCTCTAAAACAACATATTTCCATTGGGTTAGGGCACGGTTTGACCCAACAAGCAGGTGGAGATGATGCCTGGTGATGGGCAAGGTCGTTGATGTCACAACTTGCATCATTTAATTAATTCTTTTATCGAACCAGGTGTGTCTCAGAGCAATATGTGATAAGGATAGTTGTCATAGATTCTTTTTGGGGGGTTTTCACTGTAAACAACGACTTCAGGTATCATTTTTCCTACTTCAGGAGCTTTCAAGAGCTAAACTGTAGCAATTGATTCCTAAGATTTAAATCTACTTTAATTTCTAATTTAAAATTTAGATAATGACTTAATTCTGACTTTTTTGACTTCAATTTAGACCAATTCATGGAGACAATTAATGATTACTTTAATCTTTAATCTAAAATGCAAAATTCCAAATTAATTCTATTTTTCTTTAAAAGAAATCCATGATTTAATTGCTGGAAAGTAAATGCTAATTTAAGAGCAAAAATGAATTGCAGGAAAATGACGATTATTCTAAAAAGCATAAAGACTAATCTCCATGAACAAATTTTGAATAGACTTCAACTCCATCTTTCCATAAATTCCTAACATTTCTTTAATGAAGCCTAACAAACAAATGTTAATTCTAATTGATTCAGACAGTATCTAAACCTAATTTATAAAAGAAACTTGTTCAACAATTCTAATGGTTCAATTTAACATTTCTTATAAACAAATCTAAACATTCAAACGATTTGATCTTAACCATAATAATTGAAACTTCGAAACACAATTGTAAACAAATTATGTGTTCTTAACATTTACCAAGATAGAAGATGATTTTAACGATTGAAAAATTCAAAATTAGTTTCTACTACAGATTTTAATATCAGAAAATAACAACACTTAACAAAATACCGTAAGATCGTTTGAAAGGTTGAGCAGGCCCTGCTCTTCCTCATGTCAGATCCTTCAACACAGTGAATTAATTAACTTCTTGCTTCCTTTCTCATTGATCAAAATTAGAATGCAGAACAAAGTATTGCTTGTGATTACATAAACTTTAATTGCAAATTATCTAACTCCTAACTAAGACCAAAATGTGGATATTTATAAAATATCCTTATTAGCTTCTAACATGGCGTTAACTTCCAAAACTTAAGGCGATGATCTATAGATTACAAAATGAAACTAAAAATAGAACTGTAGTTGACTATGGAGGACTATGCCAGAACTACGCCAGATTGGCGCTGGAAGTAAAAGTTCCTCAACCAACTATGAAGAAGTCAATTTCAGACTTTGAGTGACTCATCATCGAGTAGGGCCTATCTATTGTGTAGTCATTCCTCATGATTAGATAGAGAGCTTAATCGTCTCATCAATCTTTAAGATACCCTATTAAAAACCCTTATGAAAAGGACAACAATCATGGCAATAAAGATTAATGCAGCATAATCATCTCATCCAAAGTCATCATAAAGTAACACATTTAACATAAGCTATTACTTCCAAAATATTTGCTAATTTAGTTAAACATAAATTAAAATAAGCAAATATGTTAATCTATTTTCTACTGCCAGTTATGTCAATTAACAATAAAAACAAGTCTTTTTAAATATAAAAAGCCTTAAATGAAAGTATTTTAATCTCTCATCACCCGATACCTACAAACTGCATCAAACAAAACTGTTAAACATATCATTATATATCGAAAAACACACCATGAAAAAGAGTCGCAACGTAGTAGGGTACTCACGAGTGAGTTATGCTACACTATCTCCTTCACCAAGACTAACTTACAATACTACATCATAAACTAAATTAGATACATCATCATAAATAACTACCGACATAACATAAACGATCTGAAACAAAGTGCAACAACTGGAGGGGCACTACATCCCCCCTAAGCTTTGAATTACTCGTAGAAGTTGCAAGATAAGGTACAATTATATGCAACATCATGTAACCATTACTAATCAGAAATTGTTACTAATTTTTAGCTTCTTGCTTAAAATTAGTGAAGATTTAATGAGTAGTTATTTGCTGAGGTATAAATTTTTTGATGTTAAGTCATCCAATGAATCCTTGCTTTCAAAATGAAAAGTTGTCTAGGATTGATTTGTTTAAATCATTCAAAAAATTTAGATTAAACTGTTGAACAGTTCAAACAAACCAATAAACAAGTTTCATTTGGAAAGTAAAAATTCAGAAGAATAACGTATAAAGTCATTATTTTATGCAATGTTTGTCATTGCTGATTATCAAAAAGGAATTGTAGATCTAAGAGAAAAGATGCATAAATAATCATTCATTCAAATTGAAGAACTTGTGCTTTAAACAATTGCAATTTCATTGTTTCAAATTATGTAATTGGAACAAACTTAGATTTATGATCATAAGCCATTTCATATCATGAATAATTGATTTATTAAGAGATATGTTTTTGTGATCCCACACAAGCCATGGCTAGACTAAGTTGTTTCAATTCAACAAGAAGAAAAAATTATACAACTGAAGAACAACTAAAGAAAAAGTAACATGAAAAAGGAGATCATGTTCATCATTGCCTTGAGGGTTGGTGTAGGGTTGACTTGTTGCTTTCCACCTTGATCTTCAGTGTCTTCAGTCTCTAGCTCCAGAGTTCCAGAATATGCAGTGATTGTAAAATTTTGTTAGAGCTTAGGTCATGAATCCAAGAACATGTTCAATTCAATAGAGATATAATTTGCTCTCACTATCAAATCAAATCAACTTATTCAAACATTGAAAGATAAATGTAAAACTACCATATCAAATCATCAGGAAAAAATCATTATTCCACTATTTTTCTAACTTGTTTGCTTCATGTGTAGATATAGGAAAAGTCTTGTTGCTGATCATCAAAATTACAATATGAGTGGGGAGAAATGTGGCTCCCTCAAGGGTTGAGCTCAACTCATAATAGTGACACAAGCACAATATGAAATAAAAGTAATCAGAGCTATCTATGCAACTTTTCAATGATAGTGAACATGCATACATGTTAAATTCACAAAGTATCTTTTCAAGGAGCTACATGAGCTAAAGCAATTAGTTTTCTTGGTGCAAAGTAGAGGAACAAAACATTTAAAAATGGAGAATCAAATCAACTAAGTCATCAAAAGCTGAAAGTAAATGTACTATTTATAAATTCAAGAAGCAATCATTGTCTTATTTACAAAATTTATGTAGTTGGATATTGAAAGCATTGTGATGGTAACAAGCAACTATTGTAAAAGGAAGAAATAAATCATTTCTGTTTGTGAAATAATTGGAAATACAGAACAATGGATCAAGACAAGACATCAAGTACAAAGATTGCATAACTGCAAAAAATTATTCAGGCCTTCCTTTGATAATCTAGGTTTAGAGCAAAGAGTATTTACAAATCTCAAATTGATTTAGAGGTTGTGGCCTTTAAATAGAAGTTGTGAGTTTTCCTTCAATTGCATGAACTCTCAAAATAAAGAGTTGGTATTTTCCAATGGTGGCCTTTATAAACACTCTTAAGAAAAGATGCATCTGAAATATGTTAGGCCCTGATGTAATTTTTAGAGAAACACACAGAAAATTCCATAAGATCAGGGGCTGAGCTAGGGGTTATGGCTTATTCAAAATATAAGAGAACAAAAAAGCATGATATCGGCCTAGGGTTTATAAAACCCCAACATACACTATAAAAAATTATTCAGGCCTTCCTTTGATAATCTAGGTTAAGAACAAAGAGTATTTACAAATCTCAAATTGATTTAAAGGTTGTGGCCTTTAAATAGAAGTTATGAGTTTTCCTTCAATTGCATGAACTCTCAAAAATACAAAGAGTTGGTATTTTCCAATGGTGGCCTTTATAAACACTCTTAAGAAAAGATGCATCTGAAATATGTTAGGCCCTGATGTAATTTTCAGAGAAACACAGAAAATTCCATAAGATTAGGGGCCGAGCCAGGGGTTATGGCTTATTCAAAATATAAAGAGAACAAAAAAACATGAAATCGGCCTAGGGTTTATAAAACCCCAACATACAAATAAAAATCATTTCAGAAAAGAGAGAATACAACAAATTTTTTCGAACAAGAAATGTTGTAGTGGCTTGATTCTTCAGAAGAGGATTTTAAGCCATGACCTCTATTTTGTACAAGATATGTAAATTTTTTGAGACAACATGTATCCTAGCAACCTTTCATGAGAGGGTTCAAAAATTAAAAACACGACAAAATAGTGGAGTAAATACTCATGACCGCAACCACAAATCCATCAGGAATTTTATCACAAGATACAGAAGCTCGAACCGTTGTGGGTTTTTCCATGAGCAACAGGATGAGTTACGGTTTTTTATGACGGCCTCAACATGATAAATTCAAAATTTCAACAGCAGATATCATAACAACCTCTCTATTAGAGGGTTTTTGAAGGAAAATACACTCAATAATGAAGAGAAATTCATAAGGCCACGACCTATAAGCTATGTAAAAGCTTTCAAATACATGTAAAATATCAAATCTATCAAAATTAACTATTACCAATGGTTTTTGTTGTAAAGTATATTCAAATTTGTCGACCTCGAGCTTCAGGAAAGCTTCCTCATGGCGGCCTTGATGATAGAACAAAAATAAGTATATAAAATAATAGAAAAATTCATGAGGCCATGACCTCTAAGTTTAAAAATCTGTTGAAAGTAAAAAGATATCTCTAGATTCAATAAAAAGAGAACTTACTACCTTGAATCCCCAAGAATCTACAAGAAATGGCACCCAGAGATAGAGAAATTTTCATGCAACAGGTCGACTAGGGATTTTTCATGGCTATGCCTCCAATAGAAGTCTCCATAACAAGACACAATAAAATGTGAAATGAAATTTTGTCATTTGTTTTGGGGTTAAGACCCTAGAGGCACAATGGAAGGGAATTTTTTTCCTTTAGTTTTTTTAAAAACTTATCTCATTCTACCAAAAGTTGTGGTTCTTTTTCCTAGGGTTCCTTTCCCATAGCTTCAACACTTAGCATTTTAAGTGTTTTGAAAATATTTCCCATTTTTTGCATTTGATATAAATGTTGTTTTACTTTATTTAAATGATAACATAAAATCATTTTAAATAAAAGTTTTTTTTAATATATATGCAAAATAGGGTGTGGTTTAATTTTTATTTGCATTTATTTCAACTTGTAAATATTTATTTAAAATGATAAGTTATAAATCATTTTAAATAAATGATATCTTGAAATGTAAATGAAAGATCATTTGAATGTAATTTCAAATGATGAGACAATTCAAAAGGAGATCAAATAAGGTTTTAAAGTGACTTGAGTCATGGAGATAATGGAGGAATTTGAGGCACTTAATGGATAGTTCTACATTAGTTTTGAGTTCCATTTGACTTGACTTGATTCAAGGAGAAAAATCAGGCACATGACATCTTGTTACATTTAGTTTTGAGCCTGATTTGAGGGGATTTTCATTTGCATACGAAGCATGATGTTGTTGAGACTTTCACAACTCTTGGTGAAGTTTTCTTGTAGTTTCATACCTTGTTTGGAGGAGAAGGTGGACAACACATCAAATTTTTGAAGCCAAATTTCAAATTCAATTTTTGGAGGCTTTTTCTATAAGTCTATCTTCTCTCTCATTTCTTGAGGGAGTTCTGAGTTTTGTAAACTTCTAAGGCAGATTATCCTTGCTTTGTAACTCATTTTTTTGAGAGTTCTTGAGATTTGTAATGCAGATATCTCCTATTTCTCAATAAGAAGTTTTTTCTAATTTCCTTCTCATTTTTTCTTTGTTATTTGGTATTAGTTGTGAGTTACAAGATAAAATACTATATTTTTCATTATTTTATCAATTCCTTCAATGTTGAATGCAATAGAAAATATCATGTCATATTGCCAGTCTATGTTAGTGTTTTTATCCTCATGCATAAGGATTTGTGAAAACATCATTATTTTCCTTTTCCTGGGCATAAGTTCAAGCCTTCCATTAGAATCATTTTTGCAGACATAAATTTATGAGTTGTGAAATTATAAATTTTTATTGAGTCTGTTGTGAGTTTTAATTATCTTTCAAATCATTTTTCAGTTGGTGAATCACCTTATTTTCCAGTTTTTAGTGTATGCATTATCCTTCTTACCCCTTACCTCTGTTAAAAATTATTATTTTGAAGAAATATCCAAAGGGAACCAGCCCATAACCTAGAGGTCTATTCTCATCAAAGGATACCCACAGCCTGAGAGTAGTCCCATGTGCATAGGATTTAAGAGTTTTTCAACTTGTCTTTGGGTGAAAATATTTGTGTTAATACTTTTGGCATGCTTGGTGGGATGTTGAACTATTTTATCAATTCAAAAAGAGCTTATTTTGTTGTTGTAATGGTGTGAGCAACAATTTTTCAGCCTTTAAGAAAGAGAAGAATTCACACTTGGTGACTCCACTGATTTGGTTTCAATAGTTTTCAGTGAGAAAGCACATGATAAGTTACCAAACAAGATGAAGTGCAAAACCTGTTGAGCATTCATAGTTACCATCAAGAAGTACCAAAGTTGTTAGGAGAGCAACAAGCCCTATTTCATCCTTCAACAACCCTATGTTCGTAAGTTCTATAGTTCAAATTTCAGCTAGTTCTAATGTTTCAAGTAGTTCATCAAGTAGCATTAATTCTCTAGTATTCAATATGGCTCATCCACAACCTAGGAATCAACCTTTTGTTTCATTTGATCAAGGAAATCCCTTGAATTTAGCCCAGTATAATGATATTCTAGCTGTAGCCATTAAGAGCTTACCATTCTTTATTGGTGAGGATCATACAACAACCATTGAGCACATTAGAGATGTGGATTCATTGTGTGGTTTACATCATATTACCAAACAAGACATTGCAGTAAGGCTCTTGGCAGCTTCTCTTAAAGGTAAAGCTTTTCAATGGTTTAGAGGGCTACCTATAAATTCAATTACAACATGGGATCAGCTAGGAGAAAGGTTGAATAAGTAGTTTGAAGACAAATCAAACCATTTGTCACTGGTTGAGCAGATCACTACCATCAAGAGAGCACTGTATGAACATTTGGTGGACTTCAACTACCGGTTCAAGAAGACTTGGAACCGGATTCCAGCCTCGGTAAAGCCTTCTAATGACTATGCTTTTTTTTTTTTTTTAATTAAAAGCATTAAATATTGATATTGCACTTTTGATCCAATCTATGGGAGGGGATACATTACCAACAACATTTGACATTGTTGTTAGGGCTGAGAATAGTTTGATTCAAGCAGGTAAGATAGCCCCTAGGCCTCCTATTCCTTATTTTGTTGATTTACATCCAACTACTTTTGTTATACCACCTACTGTAGCTGTTGTTCCTGAATTTCCAGCCTTTAATACACAAGTAACAACTCAAGAGCATGTTGTTCCTAGCCAGTTTTAGGAACTAGTCAGCATAAAAGAGCAGAATGAAAATATTCAGAAGACCCTACAAACCTTTGGTAACGAGTTGGTTAATATTAAGAAGCAACAAAACCAACCCTCATACCAAGCCCCTTACCAAGCTCCGTACTAGTCCAATCCTCAAATTAAGAGGAGGAATTTCAATCAAAGGCCTTTCTAGCCTTATAACCCCAATGCACCTAGTTCTTCCAAAGAAGTGGTACCAGTGCAAAATAACATGGCAGTTGATTACGAATGGTGTTTTCCATGTAATCAACCCCATAATCAATCTACCTGTTCTAATGAAATACTCAATCAAGCACTAATGGTGCAAAGTAGTGCTGTTGTTTTGAAAAATTCATCTTAGGAAGTTCATGAAAAATAGTCTACTCATGTAGAGAAAGGAAATACTAATGTTTCATTGCTGAATTTGCAAGGTAAGGAGTTTTGTGGGGTTAATAATCCACAGAATCAGTCAAGCCTGTAGCAGCCAATACCAGATCAAAGAAAAGGGCTATTGACTTGGGGCAACAGAGTGATGGAGGTAGAAATCAACCATCCATGAGTTCACAAGGTCAAGTGAAGCCTTATGCTACACAGAACGTTCAAGATCTACCAAGAACACAATCTGTGGTTGGCAAAGATCAACCTGGAGTACCAGTTCAATCAACACAAGTTCAAAAAAATGATGCTATTCTCAAAGGACAACAAAAGGTTAGTGATGGTAATTTTAACATTTTAGAGCATATGAAGAAAAATGATGTTAGTGTTTCTATGTGGGACTCTTTGGCTATTCCTTGGGAAAAAATATCTCTTACATGAAGCTCTGTCAAACATTTCTTTGTTTGATGAAGTTTTAAATCAACATGGTGCAGGAACACCCTTGATGCAATTTTAAGTTATATTGTGGAACTTTATTTTTTTGCTTTGTTTTGGATTTATTGATATAAATAAGGTCATTTGAGAGCATCCTAAGTGGTTTAGGACCATTTTTTTTCATTTGGTGAAATTTAGACAAACATTGTAAAAATTGTAAAAGTTGCTCAAAAAAGTTCTCAAGCAACTTGTCAAAAAGTGTCATTAAGGTGTTTTGTCAAAAAACTAATCAAAAGGTGGTTTCAAATAGTTTTTTTTGGTTGTAAATGTATAAGGACACCCTCCAAAACTCGAATTGGGGGTTGGGGACATTATTTTTGAAGTTTGATGAATGAAAACCTCATATTTTGTGTGCATTTTCTGATTTTTACATTGTTTTTAGGCTGAAGTTGTGCATTGTACGGTCTGGTATGGACACATATCATGGAGTATCATATATTGATGGAAATATATTTTTTTCTAGTTTACAATTATTTTTTTGTCTCATTTAATTTTATTGAGTTTTGTGGGAGACATGACTATTTTGGTGAGACTGCCCTATTCTAATAATGTTGTGTAGAAATTGCAGTATGAAAAATGTGATGGTATGGATTGTACAATCCATATTTTGATTTGAAACCAATTTGATTTTTTTCTATGTGAATATAATTTAATTTTCTTCAAGTCTCATCAAATTTCATTTAGATTTGAAAAAGTTATGACCATTTTTGTGAGGGTAGGTCTGAACCCTACCTAGGGTTTGCAGTTTTGGAAAAATGCAGTATCTTTCTTTTCCACCGTTGGATCTTAATAAAAGTTTGAGGAAAAGTTTGTAGTTATGTTATCTTCAATCTAACCGAAGTGATTGGATTTTTTTTTTTTTTTTTTGTGAAATTTATTGATGATAGTTCGTTGCATTAAATTGTGGGCTGCCATGGCAATGTTTCCAATACGATCTAGAATGCACTTAATCATTGCTTGTGATGAATACGTTTATGAAAGTTGTCAAGTGAATCAAGTTTGTTTCATTTTTGTTATTTTTGGTGATGGATCATTATTTCACTTGTGCCAAGTTGTGCTAAGTGCTGGTTACTTTGCATCAAATTGGTATCAAAGCTAGAAGATCTTTGAGAAATAATCTATTGTTTTGGCTAATGTGATTTAGTGAGATTTGATATTTCAAGATGACTTTTAATAAGAAGAAATATGGGAAAAGAGAATCTTCATTATTAAATAAATTGTTCAAAGTGGTAAAGAAGCTACAATAGGAAGAAATGGAAAAGATGATACATGAGGAAGAAATTAAAGCCAAGAAAGAAAGAGAGATGGAAAATGAAAGCTTATTCCGGACTACGTGCAAGTCTAAAGGTAAATGTTGTCAAGTTGTGATCTCAGATATTTGCATGGATAATATTTTTTCTAAATGTATGTTAGATAAATTGGGTTTGGAAAGAATACCACACCCCACACCATATTGAGTGACTTGGCTTCAAACATGTAATCAGGTAACCCTACGCGAGCCATGCAAAGTTGAGTTTCATATAGGTAGTTATAAGGATGTAATAGTTTGTGATATTATGCATTTGGATGTATGCCACATTGTGTTTGGAAGGTTGTGGAATTATAACAGGGCAGAAAAATATAACAACAAAAACAACACAATTGAGATACGAAATGATGGGATGAAATATGTATTAACAACCTTGAAGGATGAGTGCATAGGATTTGAAAGCTTGTTGTTAAGTAAGAAGAAGAAAGTAAAACAGTATGAGGCAAAGAAAAATGAGGTAATGGATGAGGTAATAAGTTTTGATAACATGTTTGAAAAACCAGTTGAACAAGAAATGAAAGAATTTTATTTTGAATTTTCTCAAACCAATGAAAGTAATGGTGACATTGATGTTGAAGTGGGTGATGTTCAAGAAGAAGAAGAGATAGCAGAAGAAGTTGTAGAGGACTCAAGGATAGTCCAAAGAAAGGAGATAATTATGGAGGATAAAGAGATAGCATGGTTCTCAAGAGAAGAACCGAGAGTTGAGAATGTTGATGTCAAGGATAGTGGAAGAATGGATGAGCAATTCAAAAATGAAAGTGAATGGTTGCGTAAGGTTGAGGTGAAGCCAAATATTTTGGAGAATCATGAAGAGAAAAAAATGTGTGGCAAAAAACATGAGGTGGATGAAGAAGTGAAGTATGAAGGAGATTATGATTTATTTAATATGTTTGTTTCTTGTGCAGGTAATGAAGACAAAGTGGATGAAAACGTAAGTAAATTTACAGTTGCAGTCCAAGGTCAAGCTAGAACAAGAACAAAAACAAAAGCACATGGCTACATTGTAGCAAGTTGGCCTTGGCTCAAGAAGCATGTTGATGGACCAAAACACACAAGTGCACCAGTTGAGACAAATTTATTTGAGATCCAGGAAAAAATAAATAATGCACACATGCAAAGGAACTATAAGACAAGAAAAATGATTCCTATTTGAGGTGGACCTCAAATTTTCTCTTCCTTGGGAGTATGGTACAGGAGCACCCTTGATACATTTTTAAGTTATATTGTGAAACTTTAGTTTTTTCTTTGTTTTGGATTTATTTATGTAAATAAGTTCATTTGAGACCATCCTAAGTGGTTTAGGACCATTTTTGGTCATTTGGTGAAATTTAGGCAAATATTGTAAAAATTGTAAAAGTTGCTCAAGAAAGTTGTCAAGCAACTTGTCAAAAAGTGTCATTAAGGTGTTTTGTCAAAAAACTAATCAAAATGTGGTTTCAAATAGTTATTTTTGGTTGTAAATGTATAAGGAAACCCTCCAAAACTCGAATTGGGGGTTGAAGACATTATTTTTGAAGTTTGATGAATGGAAACCTCAGATTTTGTGTGCATTTTCTGATTTTTACATTATTTTTAGGTTGAAGTTGTGCATTGTACGGCCTGGTATGGGCTCATATCATGGAGTATCTTATATGGATGGAAAGATATTTGTTTCTAGTTTACAATTATTTTTATTATTTAATTTTATTGAGTTTTTTGGGAGATATGACTATTTTGGTGAGACTGCCCTATTCTAACAATGTTGTGCAGAAATTGCAGTATGAAAAATGTGATGGAATGGATTGTACAATCCATAATTTTATCTGAAACCAATTGTATTTTTTTTCCATGTGAATATATTTTAATTTACTTCAAGTCTCATCAAATTTCATAAAGATTTGAAAAAGTTATGACAATTTTTGTGAGGGCAGGTCTGAACCCTACCTAGGGTTTGAAAATTTTGGGAAAAATGCAATAACTTTCTTTTCCACAATTGGATCTTCATAAAAATTGGAGGAAAAGTCTATAGTTATGTTATCTTCAATCTCACCAAAGCGATTGGATTTTTTTTGTTTTGTGAAAGTTATTAGTGACAGTTCGTTGTATTAAATTGTGGGTTGCCACGACAATGTTTCCAATATGATCTAGAATGCATTTAATCATTGCTTGTGATGAATTAGTTTATGAAAGTTGTCAAGTGAATCAAGTTTGTTGATTTTTTTTTAATTTTTGATGATGGATAATTTTTTCACTTGTGCCAAGTTGTGCTAAGTGCTGGTTGCTATGCATCAAATTGGTATCAGAGCTAGAAGATCTTTGAGAAATGATCTATTGTTTTGGCTAATGTGGTTTAGTGAGACTTGATATTTTAGGATGACTCTTAATAATAAGAAAGATGGGAAAAGGGAATATTCATCATTAAATAAAATTTTCAAAGTGGTAAAGAAGATACAGGAGGAAGAAATGAAAGCCAAGAAAGAAAGAGAGATGGAAAAGGAAAGCTTATTTTGGACTACGTGCAAGTCTAAAGGTAAATGCTGTCAAGTTGTGATCTCAGATATTTGCATGGATAATATTGTTTATGAATATATGGTAGATAAATTTGGTTTGGAAATAATATCACACCCCACACCATATTCAATGACTTGGCTTCAAATAGGTAATCAAGTAACCATACGTGAGCAATGCAAAGTTGAGTTTCATAGAGGCAGTTATAAGGATGGAATAGTTTGTGATATTATGCATTTGGATGTATGTCACATTGTGTTTGGAAGGTTGTGGCATTATAATATGGAATCAAAGTATAACAACAAAAAAAACACATATGAGATATAGAACGATGGGATGAAGTATGTATTAACAACCTTGAAGGATGAGTGCATAGGAATTGAAAGCTTGTTGTTAAGTAAGAAGAAGAAAGTAAAACAATATGAGGAAAAGAAAAATGAGGTAATGGATGAGGTAATAAGTTTTGATAACATGCTTGAAAAATTAGTTAAACAAGAAATGGAAGAATTTTCTTTTGAATTTGCTCAAACCAATGAAAGTAATGGTGACATTGATGTTGAAGTGGGTGATGTTCAGGAAGAAGAGAAGATAGCAGAAGAAGTTGTAGAGGACTCAAGGATAGTCCAAAGAGAGGAGATAGTTATGGAGGACAAGGAGATAGCATGGTTCTCAAGAGAAGAACCAAGAGTTGAGAATGTTGATGTCAAGGATAGTGGAAGAATGGATGAGCAATTCAAAAATGAAAGTGAATGGTTGCGTAAGGTTGAGGTGAAGTCAAATATTTTGGAGAATCATGAAGAGAAAAGAATATGTGGCAAACAACATGAGGTGGATGAAGAAGTGAAGTATGAAGGAGAATATGATTTATTTAATATGTTTTTTTCTTGTGCAGGTAATGAAGACAAAGTGGATGATAGGGAAAGTAAGTTTACAATTGTAGTCCAAGGTCAAGCTAGA
Source organism: Sequoia sempervirens (assembly GCA_007258455.2). Taxonomy (NCBI): domain Eukaryota; kingdom Viridiplantae; phylum Streptophyta; class Pinopsida; order Cupressales; family Cupressaceae; genus Sequoia; species Sequoia sempervirens. The sequence continues at coordinate 438,904,220 of VDFB02105785.1, read as the reverse complement.
ACAAGAACAAAAACAAAAGCACATGGCTACATTGTACCAAGTTGACCTTGTCTCAAGAAGCATGTTGATGGACCAAAACACACAAGTGCACTAGTTGATACAAATGTATTTGAGATCCAGGAAAAAGGAAATAATGCACACATGCAAAGGAACTGGAGGACAAGAAAGAAGATTCCTATTTGAGGTGGACCTCAAATTTTCTCTTCCTTGGGAGTATATATGGTGCAAGAGCACTCTTGATGCAATTTTAAGTTATATTGTGAAACTTTAGTCTTTGCTTTGTTTTGGATTTATTGATGTAAATATGGTTATATGAGACCATCTTCAATGGTTTAGGACCATTTTTGGTCATTTGTTGAAATTTAGGCAAATATTGTAAAAATTGTAAAAGTTGCTCAAGAAAGTTGTCAAGCAACTTGTCAAAAAGTGTCTTTAAACTGTTTTGTCAAAAAACTAATCAAAATGTGGTTTCAAATAGTTGGTTTTGGTTTTAAATTTATAAGGACACCCTCCAAAACTCGAATTGGGGGTTGGAGACATTATTTTTGAAGTTTGATGAATGGAAACCTCAGATTTTGTGTGCATTTTCTGATTTTTACATTGTTTTTAGGATGAAGTGCATTGTATGGATTGGTATTTATTCATATCCATGAGTATCATATATGGATAGAAATATATTTGTTTCTAGTTTACAATTTTTTTTGTCTCATTTAATTTTATTGAGTTTTGTGGGAGATATGACTATTTTGGTGAGACTGCCCTATTCTAACAATGTTGTGCAGAAATTGTAGTATGAAAAGTGTGATGTTACAAATTGTATAGTCCATAATTTGATTTGAAACCAATTGGATTTTGTTTCCATGTGAATCTAATTTAATTTTATTCAAGTCTCATCAAATTTCATAAAGATTTGAAAAATTTATGACCATTTTTGTGAGGGTAGGTCTGAACCCTACCTAGGGTTTGCAGTTTTGGAAAAAATGAAATAACTTTCTTTTCCACTGTTGGATCTTCATAAAAATTGGAGAAAAAGTATGTAGTTATGTTATCTTCAATCTCACCAAAGTGAGTGGATTTATTATTTGTTTTGTGAAAGCTATTAATGATAGTTCATTGCATTAAATTATGGGTTGCCATGACAATGTTTCCAATATGATCTAGAATGCACTTAATCATTGCTTGTGATGAATCAATTTATGAAAGTTGTCAAGTGAATCAAGTTTGTTGCAATGTTGTTAGTTTTGGTGATGGATCATTGTTTCACTTGTGCCTACTTGTGCTAAGTGTTGGTTGCTCTGCATCACAACAACATGCTAAGGTTGTTCTTACAAATGACTCTCCTGAAAAGAAAGAGCAACCTACCAAGGTAGTTAAACCACCCCCTTCTATGTTTCTTTGATTGTTGGCCAACACTTGGTTCACAATTGTATGATTGACTCTAGGGGAAATAGTTCTGTAATGCCAAAGAAAATTGTGGAAAAACTTGGAATATAGTACAAACCATTAGAAAAGGGGGTAGTTTAACTAGATGGTACTACTGTTAAAACAGTAAGTCATTAAAAATATGAGTCTTACATTGCACGCATGTCCAAATTTCTCAATACCTCAGGACGTTTATGTCATAGAGTTGCCTCCATACTTTGCAATTTGTTTGTCTCATGATTTCATAGCTAAGATTGGAGGATACTTGTCCTTTGATTGGTCTCATATGTTATTTAGGACCAGGTATGGAACCAAAGTCACTATCAAGTCAGAACCTGTTGCTAAGAATCATATTGAGCCCTATAATCTGAGTGTTGTTAATGTAGCAGCTACTGTAAATTGTGCTCAGTTTGATCAAGAAGATATTACTACAGCCAATGAGACTACTACTTAGATAGAGGATATTCCAAATATTCTGTTGGATGATTGGGCAACAGAGTGTTCAGAATTCTTCAAATGAAAAACACAAAGAGGAAAACTTGGGAGTTTATATGATACATGAATCTTATTATGTTATGCCTAGTGTTGAACAATAGTCAGATCAACAAATAAATGAGGTTTGGAAGCTGTTATTTAATAGTTCAAGGAGTAGGAATGGTGTTGGAGGTGGTTGTGTGCTTATTTCTCCAATTGGTGAAAAATATTATTCTGCATTCAGGTTCACATTCAGCTGCACCAATAATACAATTGAGTATGAAGCTCTGATTCATGGTCTTCAGTGGGAAAAAAAGAGAGGTATTTGTTGTTTACAAGTTTTTGGTGATACATAGTTAATTGTCAATCAGGTTAGATGCCTCCATACTACTAATAATGATCTTCTAAAGTCTTATAAGCATAAAGTATGGGATCTTGTTGATGATTTTCAAGTTTTTAATGTGTTGTCAATACCTAGAACTGAAAATAATCATGCTGATAGACTAGCAGCCATAGGCGCTCAATATGATATCCCAAATGATATTAGTAATTCTAAAGAACAACAATATGTAAAAGTTATTGTTAGGTCATCAATTCCTAACAATAATGAGCATTGACAAGTCTTTGACAGTGATCAACAGATCATAAATTTCTTGAGAGAAGAAGCAGAGTTTTCCAATGACAATCAAGAGAAACTCAAACAACAATATGAAGATAAGATCATACAATTGAAAACTAACAAACTGTCCAAAGGCTTGGTTACTTTGGAGTCTATTTTCAATACATATGATCAAGTCAGAAAAGAAAAAGTCAACTTGCAGATTAAAGATCATTATGAAGGTGTTGAGATCTTTAAAGATAAGCTTTTGAAGCTTGGTAAAGTATGCACATTAGAAGAAAGACATGCATTTATTTTCCTTTTTCAAGAGTTTAGTGAGATTTTTGCATGAGAATATTCAAATTTGAAAGGTTTTGACCCTTCTATTACACAACATACTATTGAACTTGAGCCAAATGCCAAGCCTGTAAGACAAAAACAGAAGCCACTTAATCCCAAGCTTGAGCCCCTCATGATCAAAGAGTTGAATAAACTCATTGAGAGTGGTATCATTTATCCAATTAAGCATACCTCTTGGGTATCCAATCTTGTATCTATAAGAAAGAAAAGTGGTGAAATCAGACTTTGTGTTGATTTTAGAGACCTTAATAGAGCTTCTTTGAAAGATCGTCACCCTTTACCTTCCATGGAACAAATTCTTCAAGTTGTTTCAGGTTTTGAGAGATTTTCTTTATTAGATGGCTTCGCAGGATATAATCAGATCCTAGTTAAGGAAGAAAATTAGTTTAAGACAACATTTACAACTAAATGGGGTACAATGGCTTACAAGAGGATGCCATTTAGTTTGCCAAATGCTGGAGCTACTTTTTAGAAAGCTATGGACATGGCTTTCAAAGGTTTGATGTATAAAATTTTATTAGTTTATTTGGATGACATAACTATTTTTTCAAAAAAATTCAAATGAACACTTTGATCACTTGAGAAAGATCTTTGAAAGGTGTAGAGAGTTTGGTGTCTCTCTCAACACAAAGAAATCTATATTTGTTGTTCATGAAGGTAAATTACCTGGATATATTGTATCTAAACATGAAATTTCCATAGATCCAGAAAGAGTAAGTGCTATTCTTTTTCTTCCTTTACCAAAACACAAGAAAGGTCTACAAAGTTTCTTGGGTAGAATCAACTTTGTAAGAAGATTCATCCCAGATGTTGCTGAGTTATTAGTGCCTTTGACTTCAATGTTAAAAAATAATGTTTCTTTTAGCTGGACTAAGGAAGGAAAGAGGAGCTTTCAACTTATCAAGGAAGCACTTGAAGCTGCTCCTACTTTGTTAAACCTAGATTTCTCAAAAGACTTTATTCTGTATGCATATGGAAATATTGATAGTATTGCAGCTATGCTAATTCAGGAGAATAATCAAGGGTTAGAACAACCCATTGCTTTTTTTAGTCAAAGTCTTAAGGATTATGAGCTTAATTATTCCTTTATTGAAAAGCATGTCTTAGCTGTTATTAGAAGTTTAAAGAAATTCATACATATGCTTTCTAACAACATGATTAAATTGCTGGTTGCTCACCCTTCAGTCAAGGAATTTTTGCTGAATAAAGATTTGAATAGAAAAAGAGTTGGTTGGGTGACTAAGGTGATGTAATATGACCTTGAGATTAAGGTTACCAAGTTGATAAGAGGTAAAGGTCTCTGTGAACAACTTACAGAGAATAGTAACAACAATACAAGAGAAGAGGAAAATGTTGTTTTAGCTCATCAAGATGAGGAACAAATTGCTGCACCTATTTATTCAGGTTGGGTGAAAGAAATGAAACATTTCTTGTTAACTGGTGAGTGTCCTCCTGGTTTGAGTAAATAAAAAAGAAGGTACTTCAAGTTTCAATCAATACCTTATGTACTTTTGAATGGTTTTCTGTTTAGAAAGGATTTTCATGGTGTTATGTTAAGATGCATAGAAGCTGATCAAGTTAATAAAGTTTTACATGAGTTTCATGAAGGATCAACTCGTGGTCATTTCTCTCCAAGAGCTACAACTCTTAAGATAATGAAAGGAGGCTATTACTGGCCTACCTTATTCAAAGATGCTCATTCATGGGTAAGAAAATGTAAGGAGTATGCCATTTTTGCAGGAAAAGAGAAGTTGGAAACCCTTCCATTGCAGCCAGTTCAGATTGAACAACCCTTTATGAAGCGAGGCTTATATTTCATTGGTGTCATAAACCCACCTTCAAGTGCAGGCCACAAGTGGATGCTCACAACCACTGATTATTTTTCAAAATGGACTAAAGCTGTAGCACTTAAAGAAGCAAATGGAAAAACTATTCTAAACTTCTATGAAGATCTGATAACTAGGTTTGGAGTTCCTGAATCAATAGTTTTAGATAATGCACTTGCTTTCATAGGAACTAAGTTATTTGAGAGGGCTATCAAAAATGGTGTTTATCTGAATACATCTTCTAACTACTATCCTCAAAGCAATGAAAAAGCTGAGTCCACTACTAAAAACCTTTTGAGGATTATCAAGAGGACTATGGAAGGTAATCAAAGAGCTTGGAATACAAATTTGAAATCAACCTTGTGGGCTGATAGAATTACACCAAAAAGGTCAACAAGATTATCACCATACATGCTTGTGTATGGAAAAGAAGAAAGGCTACCTATTTCACTCGAACTTCTAGCCCTTGATCTAGTCAAACAACTTGATATGAGAGGATCCTATGACAACAAGATTGGCTCAGCTGATTGAACTTGAAGAGACTAGAACTGAAGCAATAGAAAAGATTGAGCAACATCAAGCTCAAGTAAAAGGATCATTTGATAAGAGAGCATCTCCAAGAATATTCCAAGAAGGTGACATAGTTCTAAAGTGGGATGAACTAAAAAGAAAACCTGGAAAGCATTCCAAGTTTGATGCATTCTGGACTGGGCCTTACATCATAACTGGACATAAACAACATAATTCCTTCAAATTGTCTAAGTTGGATGGTGAAGTGGAGCCAATCCAAATGAATGGGATTCACCTCAAGCATTTCCTTTGAGGTAGGATCTAAATCTGTACATATTTGAGTAGATTCTAGATGTTCAATAAGTGCTTTTGCATATAGATTAGTTGCATCTGTGTTTTCCATAAGTGCTGTTTTGCACAATTGATAGTTTACTTTGAGTTTTGCTCGGGGAGAAATAAAATCTCTACTGTTACTAGTTGTAATTCAATGAAATAGACACCTCTCATTGATAACATGGAATGGAGCTTCAATGTCATGAACAACAAATGTATACTCCATGGAACTATAACTAGTAAAAGCAAAGTTATAAGTAGTTACAACATAATGAAGGAGCTCTATACAAAGTTTTCTAATCAGAAAAAGGCATAAATGGACTCCATACCTAATGGATAAGCAAGGAAACTGGCCTTATTTTTTTAGTAGGAAAACACCCCTGAGAGGTCGCCAGAAATGTTACTAATTTTTAGCTTCTTGCTTAAAATTAGTGAAGATTTAATGAGTAGTTATTTGCTAGGGTATAAATTTTTTGATGTTAAGTCATCAAATGAATCCTTTCTTTCAAAATGAAAAGTTGTCTAGGATCGATTTGTTCAAATCATTCAAACAGTTTAGATTAAACTGTTGAACAGTTCAGACTAACTAATAAACAAGTTTCATTTGGAAAGGAAAAATTCAGAGGAATGAAGTATAAAGTCATTATTTTCTGCAATGTTTGCCATTGCTGATTATCAAAAAGGAATTGCAAATATAAGAGCAAAGAATAAAAAATAATCAATCATTCAAATAGCAGAACTTGTGCTTTAAACAATTGCAATTTCATTGTTTCAAATTATGTAATTGGAACAAAATTAGATTGTTGATCATAAGCCATTTCATATCATGAACAATTGATTTATTAAGAGATATGTTTCTGTGATCCCACACAGGCCGTAGGTGGACTAAGTTGATTCAATTCAATAAGAAGGAAAAATTATACAATTGAAGAACAACTAAAGAAAAAGTAACATGAAAAATGAGATCATGTCCATCATTGCCTTGAGGGTTGGTATAGGGTTGACTTGTTGCTTTCCACCTTGATCTTCGGTGTCTTCAGTCTCTAGCTCCAAAGTTCCAAAATCTGCAGTGATTGTAAAATTTTGTTAGAGCCCAGGGCATGAAATCCAAGAACATGTTCAATTCAACAGAGATAATTTATTCTCACTATCAAATCAAATCAACTTAGTCAAACATTGAAAGATCAAATCAAATCATTAGGAAGAAATCATTTATCCACTATTTTTATAACTTGTTTGCTTCATGTGTAGATATAGGAAAAGTAATGTTGCTGATCATCAAAATTACATGAGTGGGGAGAAATGTGGCTCCCTCAAGGGTTGAGCTCAGCTCATAATAGTGACACAAGCACAGTATGAAAGTGTTAGAAAACCAAGATCACCTGCATGCAAGATGGATACCTGTCACATGCAAAAGATATGAAGAATGAAAGAAGATGTTCTGTGAACCTCAAAGTGTAAAAATGTATTAAGAGAATCAATGATTACAAAAGAGATCAATCCTTATGAAGGAGATCAAGAAACCCTAAAAGGGAAACCCTAAATGAAACCCTAGCGTGCACACTTAATAATTAATAATTAATTAATTATTAATGTGCCTAAGTTTAGATTAAGTAATAAAGAGGAATAAGTGACTTAATTAATTAATCAATATGATATAATTAATTAAGCATAATGACTTATTACTCTAACACCCCCCCTTAAGATGAACTTAGGAAGAAGCTAAAACACTAGAATAAGATGCATGAAAGCAAAGATGGGTCTCGACAACTAGGCCTGATCAGGTACCCATTTACAAATGCAAGAATGGAGTAGAGAAGGAAAAACCCAGTGGGACAAAATACCCCTACAATGAGATGACATGCTGCAAAGAAGCACTGGAAGAACTCTGTAGAGTAACACTGGAACTTGATACTGGAAAGCAAGGAAATATTATTCTATATACTACTGAAACTAGATGAGATTCATTGATTGACTCAAGGAATCATGATAAAGCAATAGCAGACCCGATGCCACGGAACACTCGAAAACTCCAAATGGGAACAACTCTGGAATCTATGAAGCAGCAAGCAATTATTGAATGATGTATTACTAAAAATGAAGTGCAAAGATGCAAGATGCACCCTCCCAACTGCCAAAATGTCCAAGTTATCTCCAAACAACCATAGGGCCAAATCTGGACTAAGTGATTAGCCTGAGATAGATACAGAAAAAGTGCATGGATAGCAACATAGAGCTCCTCAATACCTTTCCAATGCTTCAAATGAAGCGAAAAACGAAGATCATGGCAAAAAGTTATGAGCTCGAAAGTCCAAAAACAACATCTGACTTCAAACAGCAATAAATTTAGGAAAATAGTTAAATACTGAAAAATAAATAGCACAATTGGAAAGTGCTCGGAACCAGCTTTCCCGCGATATCTTGTTTGCCCGATTTTGATACCGTATGCCCAAGTTATGACAAAAAGAAAAAAAATGCTTCTTTAGGGAAAACTGGGGTTAGGAGGGGGCATATGAGGGTCGTATGGACGCTAATATCATGCTGATGTCAGAAAATAGTGAGCCTAAATTTGATGGCCATCATGCCGTCGCCGCAAAAATTCGGCCCCCCTGCAATTTTTTTTGACGGCCGTTTGAAAAATGCCACGAACCGGAATATTCCTTAGGAATCTTTAAGATTCTCGTCACCTGAGAAGCTCGTTGGGCAAAATATTCACTGCCGAAGTCAAAATGAAGACCGTCGGTGGTGCAGGAAGAACACCGGTGGAAGAGCAATCGCCGACAGGTTTGAGGGGCCGACGGTGGATGATCGCCGGTCTGCCAAAAGTAATCATCGCCGGCTTGAATGAGGAGATGCCGGCGGGTGTGAGGGTGTGGCCCGTAGGCCTGCGTGTGCAGGTACCTATGGGTACCACCCTCATAAATGCCCCTGCAAATCTAAAAATTCTGCCCCCGCTTCCAAAAAAAATTAATTTTTTAAAAAAAAATCTTTTGCTTTTCTTTTATTTTTTTTAAAGCAAAATTTGATTTTCCAAAAAAACACAATACATTTTTTTGTGCATGCAGGAAAAAATAATATTAAAAAACCTGGACTTTTTTTTAAAGATCGTGCACAGGGATGGTATAGAGGCCGTACAGACAAATTTTTTTTGCCTCACAAATAGCCAACGCCGAATATAGGCGAGTTATATGTCATTTTTCATCTCACATGCTCTGGATCTGATGGAAATGTCCGATCTACCTGAAAACGCACCAGAAGCTTCACAGCTCATAAATCTTGCAAAAAATATGCCTGTGGAAACCCTTGCATTAGAAACTCACTGAAAAGGCCATATCTTCAGATCATGAATAGGTAATTGCAGGTCTGGAGCTCTGATACCATGTTAGAAAACCAAGATCACCTGCATGCAAGATGGATACCTGTCACATGCAAAAGATATGAAGAACCAAAGAATATTTTCTGTGAACCTCAAAGTGTAAAAATGCATTAAGAGAATCAACGATTACAAAAGAGATCAATCCTTATGAAGGAGATCAAGAAAACCTAAAAGGGAAACCCTAAATGAAACCCTAGTGTGCACACTTAATAATTAATAATTAATTAATTATTAATGTGCCTAAGTTTAGCTTAAGTGATAAAGAGGAATAAGTGACTTAATTAATTAATCAATATGATATAATTAATTAAGCATAATGACTTATTACTCTAACAAAAAGAAAAGTAATTGGAGTTATCTATGAATCTTTTCAATGATAGTGAATAGGCATCCATGTTAAATTCACAAAGTATCTTTTCAAGGAGCTACAAAAGCTAAAGCAATTAGTTTTCTTGGTGCAAAGTAGAGGAATAGATCATTTACAAGGGTCAATCAATAAATTGCTTACAAATGGAGAATCAAATCAACTAAGTCATCAAAAGCTGAAAGTAAATGTATTGTTTATAAATTCAAGAAGCAATCATTTTCTTATTTACAGAATTTTTGTAGTTGGATATTGAAAGCACTGTGATGGTAACAAGTAGCTATTGTACAAGGAAGAAATAAATCATTTTTGTCTTTAAAATTTCAAAGAAAATTGGAAATATAGAACAGTGGATCAAGTCAAGACATCAAGTACAGAGATTGCATAATTGCAAAAAAATATTCAGGCCTTCCTTTGATAATCTAGGTTTAGAGAAAAGAGTATTTACAAATCTCAAATTGATTTAGAGGCTGTGGCCTTCAAATAGAAGTTGTGAGTTTTCTTTCAATTGCATGAACTCTCAAAATACAAAGAGTTGGTATTTTCCAATGGTGGCCTTTATAAACACTCTTAAGAAAAGATGCATCTGAAATATGTTAGGCCCTAATGTAATTTTCAGAGAAACACATAGAAAATTCCATAAGATCAGGGGCCAAGCCACGGGTTATGGCTTATTCAAAATATAAAGAGAACAAAAAAGCATGATATCGGCCTAGGGTTTATAAAACCCCAACATACACTATAAAAAATTATTCAGGCCTTCCTTTGATAATCTAGGTTAAGAGCAAAGAGTATTTACAAATCTCAAATTGATTCAAAGGTTGTGGCCTTTAAATAGAAGTTATGAGTTTTCCTTCAATTGCATGAACTCTCAAAATACAAAGATTTGGTATTTTCCAATGGTGGCCTTTATAAACACTCTTAAGAAAAGATGCATCTGAAATATGTTAGGCCCTGATGTAATTTTCAGAGAAACACATAGAAAATTCCATAAGATCAGGGGCCGAGCTAGGGGTTATGGCTTATTCAAAATATAAAGAGAACAAAAAAACATGATATCGGCCTAGGGTTTATAAAACCCCAACATACAAATAAAAATCATTTTAGAAAAGAGAGAATACAACAATTTTTTTCGAACAAGAAATGTTGTAGTGGCCTGATTCTTCATAAGAGGATTTTAAGCCATGACCTCTATTTTGTACAAGATATGTAAAATTTTTGAGACAACATGTATCTTGGTAACCTTTCATGAGAGGGTTCAAAAATTAAAAACATGACAAAATAGTGGAGTAAATACTCATTACCGCAACAACAAATCCATCAGAAATTTTATCACAAGATACAAAAGCTCGAACCATTGTGGGTTTTTCCATGAGCAACAGGCTGAGTTAGGGTTTTTTATGATGGCCTCAACATGATAAATTCAAAATTTCAACAACAGATATCATAACAACCACTCTATTAGAGGGTTTTTGAAGGAAAATACACTTAATAATGAAGAGAAATTCATAAGGCCACGACCTATAAGCTGTGTAAAAGCTTTCAAATACACGTAAAATATCAAATATATCAAAATGAACTCTTACCAATGGTTTTTGTTGTAAAGTATATTCAAAGTTGTCGGCCTCGAGCTTCAGGAAAGCTTTCTCATGGCGGCCTTGATGACAGAACAAAAATAAGCATAGAAAATAATAGAAAAATTCATGAGGCAACGACCTATAAGTTTAAAAATCTGTTGAAAGTAAAAAGATATCTCTAGATTCAATAGAAAGAGAACTTACTGCCTTGAATCCCCAAGAATCTACAAGAAATGGCGCCCAGAGATAGAGAAATTTTCATGCAACAAGTCGACTAGGGATTTTTCATGGTTGTGCCTCCAATAGAAGTCTCTAGAACAAGACACAATAAAATGTGAAATGAACTTTTGTCATTTGTTTTAGGGTTAAGACCCTAGAGGCACAATGGAAGGGAATTTTTTTCCTTTAGTTTTTTTTTAAAATTATCTCATTCTACCAAATGTTGTGGTTCTTTTTCCTTGGGTTCCTTTCCCATAGCTTCAACACTTAGCATTTTAAGTGTTTTGAAAATATTTCCCATTTTTTGCATTTGATATAAATGTTGTTTTACTTTATTTAAATGATAACATAAAATCATTTTAAATAATTTTTTTTTTAATATATATGCAAAATAGGGTGTGGTTTAATTTTTATTTGCATTTATTTCAACTTGTAAATATTTATTTAAAATGATAAGTTATAAATCATTTTAAATAAATGATATCTTGAAATGTAAATGAAAAATCATTTGAATGCAATTTCAAATGATGAGACAATTCAAAAGGAGATCAAATAAGGTTTTAAAGTGACTTGAGTCATGGAGATAATGGAGGAATTTGAGGCACTTAATGGATAGTTCTACATCAGTTTTGAGTTCCATTTGACTTGACTTGAGTCAAGGAGCAAAATCAGGCACATGACATCTTGTTACATTTAGTTTTGAGCCTGATTTGAGGGGATTTTCATTTGCATACGAAGCATGAGGTTGTTGAGACTTTCACAACTCTTGGTGAAGTTTTCTTGTAGTTTCATACCTTGTTTGGAGGAGAAGGTGGACAACACATCAAATTTTTGGAGCCAAATTTCAAATTCAATTTTTGGAGGCTTTTTCTATAAGTCTATCTTCTCTCTCATTTCTTGGGGGAGTTCTGAATTTTGTAAAATTCTAAGGAAGATTATCCTTGCTTTGTAACTCATTTTTTTGAGAATTCTTGAGATTTGTAATGCAGATATCTCCTATTTCTCAATAAGAAGTTTTTTTCTAATTTCCTTCTCATTTTTTCTTTGTTATTTGGGATTAGTTGTGAGTTACAAGATAAAATACTATATTTTTCATTATTTTATCAATTCCTTCAATGTTGAATGCAATAGAAAATATCATGTCATAGTGCTGGTCTATGTTAGTGTTTTTATCCTCATGCATAAGGATTTGTGAAAACATTATTATTTTCCTTTTCCTGGGCATAAGTTCAAGCCTTCCATTAGAATCATTTTTGCAGACATAAATTTATGAGTTGTGAAATTATAAATTTTTATTGAGTTTGTTGTGAGTTTTAATTAGCTTTCAAATCATTTTTTAGTTGGTGAATCACCTTATTTTCTAGTTTTTAGTATATGCATTATCCTTCTTACTCTTTACCTCTGTTAAAAATTATTATTTTCAAGAAATATCCAAAGGGAACCAGCCCATAACCTAGAGGTCTATTCTCATCATAGGATACCTATAGCCTCAGAGTAGTCCCATGTGCACAAAATTTAAGAGTTTTTCAACTTTTCTTCGGGTGCAAATCCCTTTGTTAACAGAAACAATGTGAACATAAACATAAGTCACATGTTGTACACAGAGTCAAATATATCCATACACAATTAAACTTTATAAATCCATGTAACATGAACATCCAAGTCAAATACTATCATCCAAACCAATCAAAATGGTGCAACGACCACCAAAAAAGTCACAAAGTTCATATCACATCATAAAAAGTGTCAAGTGCACATCACAATCATAATAAGTGCCACTCTAATAAAGGCAACAAGAAAAATACTACATTCCTCCTTCCACTAACAAATTACTCACTATCTGATATGGGACACTCCTTAGGTTCCTCATCTGAGTCCATAACCTCCTTGATGGAAGTGAAAGGTTGTGTACGAAGGCTTTCCTTCTCTTCCTTAAACAAAATAGGTGAATTAGGTCCACACCCCAATGGACAATCCCAAATAATAGATGGCTGCTTCACTTTAACGGTGTGTCCTAGCTCTTCGATCTTTTTCCCTTTTTACATCTTGAGTCGAGAGAGGGCTTGGGCCAAAGTCTCATCATCAAAAATACAAGATGGAGCTTCCAGTGTGGGGTTTTCTTTGATGACCACCCTTGTTTTGGTAGACTTCACTACCTTCAACCTTCCCATCCTTGCACACAAATTGGGGTAATCATTAGACTCTAATCAAAATTTAAGTCCCAACAATCCTAACTTAAGACACATTTACACACAAGACATCTCATTCACACGCCACACAAATTTCTATAATGCATTCCCCAGTAGGAAGGATATCAGTGCATTGCGCACTACACTGAGGGTCCTATCCTTTCCACTGGTTTTCTGCACCATTGGACCAACACCACCTAAGGAAAAACTCCTGGGTAGACAAGTGAGAACATCTCAAAAGAAAAAACTTAAACTCGACTACAACACCTAGGTCAATGTAATGGGCTCACATGTATCCAGAGTACCCAGTGTATGAACCTTTGCTCTAATACCATCTATTATGCTCTGGTAGGGAACCCAAAGAACAACACTTAAAGTAACAAAATAACTGAATATATTTTTTTCTTTTAAAACATTCAATTGTGGCAAAAGTACAAAGATACATAAACATAAATATATTCCTAGGGTTTTGTAATAATTCTACTTAAAAAAATTCTCAAGAAAGAATATCACATCCTTAAACCAAAGACATAATACATAAGGATAGATCATTACAACAATGTATGATCCAATTACATATTCGTAATGAAGTTTAATTACAAGTTCAAGATACATCAAGTGAGGTTGTGGTAAATCTCGAAATATCAAAATCACAATACAATAAATCCTCATATAACTATCAAGATAGTATACAATATGAATGACAATCATGTACAACCGTCAATCTCATTCACGAGTACGCTCAGCGTCCAACTCCATGAACAAAGTGGTTCTAGGAACCTATCAAAAATAATCTCATCTCGAGCTACATAATCTACAAGGGGATCCAATGGAGGAAAAAGCACGTTCCTCCCAACCACGTGGTACCCTAAGGTCCACTCCCTCCATGCTAGGAGATATTATTAGGTCCACAAGTCAATCAAACATATAAGAAAATAGAACATAATATCACATGGCTAATAATCACATAACGACATGACAATATCTAAATCACATGATCACTAACAAGCTCCTATAAGCAACAAAAAAACCTAAGGTGACTCTACACAAGAGACCACAAAACATGTATAAGGATAAGAGTGTCATTACACAGTTGTTCTAGGTTACCTTGGTGAATCTTCCTAGATTACTAGCCCTCGTCTTGAGTTACCCTTGCAATATCTATTGATTCCCGGCCCCTAAACAAAATCATGTGGAATTGAAACACTTTTTGAGAGGACAAAGTGAACGACTATGCCATTCCAGGCCATCTCAACCTACCCTTAATCTATACAAGCATTAAGGCACTAGGTGAGGCATTCCAATTATTTGAATTAATTAATGAATACCACCCAACCCCAAATATATTTATTATGGTTTTCACTAAATTATAAACTTCTGATAGGTTACCCTGGCTACCACTTAGGGTTCCGAACCCTATTGAAAGCCACTCTTCCTTTTACAAAATCATAACATATAGGATAGCCAACATGCACAAATTAGAATAGGGTATGATCTCATTTCATCCATGACATAAAACATCATACTCGCATTCACCACATAGGTATCATAAACAACGTGCATGACCTAACTTCAACAAATCCTATACAAGAATTGCGAAACTCAATTAATTGAACAATTCTTTAAAGAACACACAAATCTTAGGAAAACATAAGTTCTAAAATTCCTAACATTTCTTCATTTAACATTGCCAAATATATATTCACCAATCGCTTCAAGATAATTAAACAACATATCTCAAGACAATCATTTACATATCAATTGTAGACTTAATTTCATTTATGATCAAATAAATACAACAATAGCGAATCAAAAACTCCAATTATAATCTTTATCGACCATATCTTAAATATTCTCCCTTCACATAAACATACATTTATATTTCCATACACTAAAATTTCTTTTGAATTCAAACTTGTTGAAAATAAATATAATTTAAAGGATTTCAACTTCTAATAATAGATTTAATATAAAACTTCAACTTTAATGAAATAAAATACTCAACTAAGTTACATATAATTTAAATACTTTCAAACCTTATTAATTGAAATTAATATAAATAGCAATTTCAATCAGCTTAAACATAATATACATTTTCAAATGAAAACAGATATTGTCTTTTATCATTTTAAATAATTTTTTTTTTCTAATAAGTTAAAATAAGAAAACAACCCAAAATATTGATATGCAAAGTAAATAAATTATATGATTGTAAACTAGAGGTGTTTACTAACCGATTTTTACATGTATCCACTATTAGATGAAGAAGACATCTACCAGTGAATCAAACTCAATAATATACAGTAGTAAACCACGTACTAAACTCTATGAATAAAGTGTAGTTGGAGGCGCATGCCTGGGAATCTAATCTTACATTTAACCACTAAATTCAGTGTTTATTTCAAGATCATAATAGACACATTTTTAGATTACAAAAGCAAGATATTATCGCCCTTATGCATGGATTATCCCAAATCATCGATTATTATGATTCGTTCATTAAAGGTTTCAATTCATCAAATGCAAGGGTGCAGGAGATACACAAGTGTGCGGCTAATAAAGGACTCACAGGAATTTTAAAAGATACATTTGATGGTTCAAAACACTAGAAATTAGTGACAATTTTAATAAACATACAGAAAAATATTTTGTCTCCTATATGCCAAATACGTTTTATTTTATTTTCTAGTGCTGCAACTGCGATAGATTGACAATGGAATCACAGGAATTATTTAAACCTCTACAACATTCTATTTTCAAGCAATGCAGATGAGACAAGTTGCCAAAGGGATCAGAAAGGTATTTTAAACCACTACAACCTTCTATGTTCAAGCGCTGCATCTGTGAGAGATTGCGAATGGAATCAGGGAAGTTATTTAAATCTATACGCCCTACCATGTTCAAGTGCTACCACTGTGACAGGTTGCAGTCAATGAAAGAAATGTTTTATAGCTATAATCCCAAACATAGAAAACACATAAATTTAACAAATATGAATTTAGCTTATCGTTTAAGGTAGATCTAAGATTTGATAAACATAAATCAACTGGAAAGATCATTGCTGACATCTCCAAACAAATTTTAGCAAGGTAGAAAATGAAGAATGGCTGTACATGGGACTATATGACAGAGATTTAAGAAACTAAGAGTATATTGGCTGCTAGGTTATAAAAAGGTCTAGAGATATAAAGAGAAAAACATAATGGTGATCCACAGATATACATGAATCCATTTTGATATATACGATATTCATCTGATTTCAAAATAGAAAAGATATCTACAACCCTTTCAATATCAACAATATCTAAAGGTGAATTTTACCCAAGAAACTAACACGAATCAAATTAAGGCAATCATGGTTTTACTATATTTTGCGTTTAATTTTGAAAAATATTCCTAATTGTTTCCTTTGTTGTGTATACAGGTTTGGTTGAGTTATCCTATTCCACAAACAAGCATAGACATTTCTTCAAAGTAAACAAAATTCAAACATAATATTATTTAGAAATTTTATTCAAGAATATGCAAAACAAAAGAAGAAAACCTAGTTTATTAACTTGAAACCAATGAAGATAGAAGCCAAAACTAGTAAACCTGCAATTCTTTATTTCCCGAAAGCACCAATTCCTTCGAAAACCACTGTCTACAAAACATTAAACCAAAAAATACAGAGAAGAAGCTTTTCAAAAAATTGTCGTGAAAGTTTTGTTCTTAGCAATCCAAAATCAATTCCCGTGAATGAAAATTGCACAACCAAAGTTTTTTTTTAATTCAATATTAATTAACTCACAATTACCAAACTTAACTCAAAGTCAACATGCAATTCCAATTAATCATTTAGTTGAAACTTAATAAACACTCAAGATAACATCTTTGACTTAAAGTCAAGTTTTGAGATATTTTCACATCTATAGTTGAAACAATGTAATAACCCTCGTGTTGCTGATACTCTTCGATACTCTTTTGTGTTGGTTTTGTACTTGGTTTGTGGTGGTGATTGTTCACCGGATTGGTTGTGTGTGGATTCATAGTTTGGTTGGTTTGCTACACTTGACATTACTTATGATGTTTGATGATACATTATGTGGTGATTACATTATTTGGTTATGCTATGGTTTTCTTTTATAATATATATGATGATGATGTGATTCTATACTAGTATGGTTTCTGATGTGTTTGCTAGTGAGTCGTGGTGAAAGTACGGAGTGACATCACTCGCTTGCAAGTGCCCTACTACCCTGCGATTACCTTTCACGATGTGTCTGCAATGGAGATTTACATGCTACTTGACGCTTATTTCTATGTAGGATGCAGGTACAAGACACTGACTCCACCTACTTTTTAGGACTAAGTGTGTCCCATAAACCCAACGGGTATGATGTTGAAAAGGAGTTGATAAGGAAGTGTTCCCATCCCAAGTCGGTCACCTCGTTGTGAGCCTTACGGTGTCGTGGTTTTGACCTTGTCCTTGTTTCAATATTGTTTGTGGTTGATTATTTATTTTATTTGTGGATAGTTGTTATTCAATTTATCTTAATTTTATATGGGATTAATTAATGTTATTTTGTTGATATGGTTAATTTTACGTGTTTGTAATTTAGTTAAATGATGGATTTAAATATTGTAAATTGAAAGTTATTTAATTAATTAAATGGTATAAATTAATTAATTTAAATAAATAATATTTTATGATAATTATAAATTATCTTTTTCAAAATATTAATATTATAAAATCTAATGATAATATCGTGTGAGGATAAATGTGAAAATAATGAATTCTAAATTAAATTTATGAGATAAGTGTGAGCTTTTAAAGCAAGAAAAAAGAACTAATGCATGGGTTGGATTTTCGAGAAAAAAAGAAATTTATTTATTTTTCTTTATTTTATTGTGAGAGGAAGAAGTTTTTGTACACACAATTGTTTTTGGTTTTGTTTGGAAAATAAGAAGTAACAAAGGTTGAAGAAAATATATGTGTGTGCTTTTCTGTCAAAAATTGTTCTTGGAAGGAAAAATATAATATTGATCTAGAAGTTAGCTGAAAGAAGGAATTGGAGAAGGAACTGCAGAGGAAATATGTTTTCAAAAGAGGAAGAAGGGCTGCAATGTTTGGATTCGACATCAAACGAAGGACTCCAGGTTCTTTTTAATTTATTAATTCTTTTATTTTTGATAGCTCTGTAAGGGAAATGAAAATCATGTCTGCCATATTCTAAATTGATATCTATGTTTGAAAGAGGGTTTTGTTGTTGAAATTTGTTTGTGTCAACTTTTAAATCTTTTGTAGAAAACTATTGAGAAATCTTTTGAATTCTCTTCAACAAATCTAGTTGTTAAATTCTTATTTTGAAATAAAAATCAATTTATTATGGAATTAAAATTGTGTGCTCAGATTTATTTTGTGCCTGAGAAAGAACTAGACTATTATCATATTATTTATTTTATATTTATGGGAAAATATATATATACCTATGCATATGTTATCTTCTATTCTTTTAATTTTTTTTTTATACATTACGGGTTATGTGTTCTTGTTTTGGTGAGAGAAACAAAATATAAAATAAAATATATATTTAATGGGGGGGGGAAGTGGTCGGTTGCCGCTGTACCACCCTCGACCTTGTGGTACTCTGTGTAGGCCACATACTGCGCACAACAACCGATGGCTGTAGCCTCGCCAATGGGAGGTACGCAGTACCTACTACGTGGGGTTTGTTTCTTAAAAGTTGTTTTTAATTCAATTTTTATTTTTATTCATATATATATATACATATATATATTAATATAAATATTAATATCAATATACTTACTGCTATAAATTACAGAGAAGTATATGGGTAATTTTTATGATATGATTTAAATGCATGATGTTTTTAATATATGTTTTATTAAATATATGTATATACACATAAAAGCGTATATATATGTATATATATATATATTAAGATGGTTATATATGCTATGATTGTGGAATAATTAAATAATTAAATAAATTGCAATGTTATAGTGTAATTGAGTTAATTAGAAATAAACCATGTGATTTAAATTAAGTTGAATATTCTTGAGTAAACTAATTTATTTATTTGCTTGGTGAAAATATTTTGTAACGAAATGTGTTATATGGTGTTGTTTTACGTAATTGTTTACTCTTGAAATTTTCATTGAGTTAATTGTGGTTTTCTCTTAATTGGGATTTTGTATTGTGGAAAAAATCCTTCAGTTGTTATCCTTATATAGGAGTTTAAGTTACTTATTAGGGACTCCTAGAGATGGGGAAATGATGTTTTATTTTGATCTTTTAATTTGATTTTGGTCCCTATGTTTTAGTTGTGAATTGAGTTTACATATGGAGTTATACCATTTTAATGAGTGTTGTTTCATATGATTTTGGCGAGATGGTTTTGCCTCGCGGATGTTCCATTTGTGGTTCAGTGTTCTTGTTGGTACAACTCCTTGGAATTAGATTTTTTATGTTTTGGGTTTCTAGGGAGAGTGGCTCTACGTGGGCGCTGACACACAAAGGGGTTGTCAGGATAACCCACGTTAGAGTTAGAGTAATAAGTGATAACCTAGTTAATTAATTAGGGGGTGGGTAGTAAAACATTAATAAGATAATTATGGATGCCTCATTCGCCTATTAGGGCTTTGTAGACTAAAGGTGGACTGGGAAGGCCATAGTTGGCATGATCGTTGCCTTGTCTTCACGAGAGGTTAACGGTTCCGCATGAGTCACCCTGTGGAGCGACGCCTTGAGATAGGTAGTCAAGATAACCATAGATGGAGGTGACACCTTGTGATAGGTTGTCTGGATAATCCATGTAAGGCCATGCGATGACACTATCCTCTAGCATTCCCTTTGAAGCTATTTTATTGAAATCCTCTGAAAGTGGTCTATTGTTATGTTTTGGTGATTTATTGTTATGATTTGTGAGTGATCTTTTGATATTATATTTCTTTTGTGGTATCTTGCTTTTCGTGTCTGGAGTTTAGTCTTGCATTATTGTTTGGATGTGCTTGGTCAGGGATCCTTCCTTATTTACTCCTAGCACAGGGGTGGTTGGGTGGAACATGCTACGCACCCCATTGGGTCCCCTTTGATGTAGTTGTACCTTTCAGTGTAGAGTTTTGCAGATGCAGTTTGATCTAGGGTTCATATGTTACTAGATGTATTTTATGTATTGATGTATCACTCCCACGTGCATTGGGAAGACTTATAATGTAATTTTGTATATGTGAAAATAAAAATAAATTATAATTATAATTGAGATGTACTATCAGACTGATGTAATGTATTACCATAACATGTAAATCATTCTTGAACTACCATTTGTAAATATTGTTAATGTTATGTTGTATATGTGGAAATATGTACTTAATATCTCCATGATTAATTTATTGTATTTGTATGTATGGTTTTATATGGATTATTCTTATCATTTTGGTTATCGTTAATGAATGTTTTAAATGATGATATGTGAATGAATGGATACGTAATTGGTAATTTAATGTTCATCTATTAACTTTGTTATGGGATAGTTTAGGTAATGTCACCTCATGTACCCCAAGGGAATTTGATGTGCAACTTGAAACATTGGTTATGTTGGAAAACTTAAAGTGCATTCCTTACGTTTAAAAAAAAAATTGTTGCATTCTTAGTTGTTCCTCTGGGGTTTACGCGACGAGGCGTTACAAACAACAATTAAATGTTATCTACTTTTTCAAAAAATTTAAAATTAGACAATAAATAAATAAATATTATATTATGCAAAATTAACAATTATATTTAAATAAATATATCATTTAATTAATTTAATTAATCAAACCCTTTTAAAACAACATTACAATTTCAATTATTAAAATATCTAAACATCAATATTTTAATTTAACATTTCGATAACATCAATTGATTCAAATAACTTATAAATAACCATTTACTATTTAATCAATCAATTTCCATTCATGACAAAAACAAGAATGACATGACGTAACCAAACGACAAAACAACAACGATGGGTGACAAACGGATACTCGTTCAATGAAGAACGATGGGTAATGATGAACTTGACACTATCTATGAAACAACATATTTCCATTGGGTTAGGGCACACTTTGAACCGACAAGCAGGTGGAGACGATGCACGGTACCTACAAATTGCATCAAACAACACTATTAAACATATCATCATATATCAACAAACACCCCATGAAAAAGAGTCGTAGCATAGTAGGGTACTCATGAGTGAATTATGCTACACGGTTTCCTTCACCAAGACTAACTTACAATACTACATCATAAAATAAATCAGATACATCATCATAAATAACTACCAACAAAACATAAATAATTTGAAACAAAGTGCAACAACTGGAGTATAAAGATATATATATATATATATATATATGGCCGACTGTGACAGATATATATGAATATATATATATATATATATATATATATATCTGTGTATACACACATATACGCACAAGAACGACGAGCAAATGTAATTTTCCAGCAATAATGCAACTATATAATGGCGAATTGTGTGTATATGTGAGTATATAGTTTTATTTATGCATATAAATGGTTGACTGTGTGTATATGTGTGTATACAGTTACATTTATGCATATATACGGTCGACTATGTGCATATGTCTGTATATATCTATATATATATATGTGTACACACAGATATACACACACTCCGCCATAATATATTAGTTGTTTTCATTTTATACCTCTGTAATTTGTATATGCATATATATGTGTGTATACACACATATACACATAGTCTGCCATACATATAGAGCTTTGTTTTCATTTTATACCTCTGTAATTTGCATATGTATAGTGGCAGTATGTGTATACATATGGATAATGTTTGTTAAGGGTTTCATGTAGCTATATTTTTTGCCAACTGTGTATACATAGACATACCATTCATGTGTTTCTGCAGCTTGACTGTTAAGTCTTTTATGTACCTATGTTTTAGCCAACTCTTTTGACCGTTATCATGAACCCCTCACTCAAAAGTTCCCAACCCTCATCGTCCACTCTTCCCTGTCCGTTGTCTCTGCTTGAATCATGGAGTTTTAGGGAATACAATCATATCCATTTATAGGATTTTCCTAGTTAATTTACTAATCATTTTAATTTTTTAATTGACTAATCATTTATATGATTTTCCTTGTCAATTTAGTAATCATTTTACTTTTTAGTTGACAAAACATTTATCTTTTTGAATTAATATAATATTCAACATCTTTATATTATAATAAACATTACAATATTATGTATGCATGTATACACACATACATACATACATAATAATTATTTATGTATGTATGTATGTGTGTATTTGATACATACACATACATACTTATACACACATACCTAGATGTATGTGTGTATAGTATGTATACACACATACATGTATGTATATGTGTATACTATATTAACATCCCGCTATGCAACCTCGAAAGGGTAAGAGCCAAAAAAGGACAAGATAATTTTTTTTTTGATAACATAAAGGATAACTTACACAAAAATAAGTTTCCAATACATTAAAATGACCACATACATGGCCAAGCATGGCCAAACCAACCCAAAG
The DNA here is from genome assembly GCA_007258455.2 of Sequoia sempervirens. Classification (NCBI taxonomy): domain Eukaryota; kingdom Viridiplantae; phylum Streptophyta; class Pinopsida; order Cupressales; family Cupressaceae; genus Sequoia; species Sequoia sempervirens. Next base: position 438,881,367 of record VDFB02105785.1, on the reverse strand, counting down.
GAGAGGATTAATCTACCCTTCAAAGAAAATCCGAACATGAGCAAATAAGATAGCTCCAGGAAATATGCTTCAGAATTTACTGCTCCAGAACTTACTGCTCTAGAACTTCCTGCTCCGGAACTTCTGCTCCAGAACTTTTTGCGCTGCTTCAAAACTTCTACTCCAAAACTTTTTGCACTGCTCCAGAACTTCTGCACTACTCCGGAACTTTCTACACTGCTCTGGAACTTTATGCACTGCTCCGAACTTCTGCACTGCTTTGGAACTTTCTACATTACTTTGGAACTTCTGCACTGCTTCAAAACTTCTACTCTAGAACTTTCTGCACTGCTTCGGAACTTCTGCATTGCTTCGAAACTTTCTACACTGCTCCAAAACTTCTGCAGAACAACACATAACAACAAGCTGCGTTGTGCCAAAACTTTAGCACTACACAAATTATTACAAGTTGTGTTGTGTTGGAAGCTTAACAACATGATACATGAAGGAAGAAAAATACATCCATAGCTCTAATTTTACATGAAATAAGAAAAAAAACCATAAAATAATTATCATAGTACACGCGAGTCTGATACCAACACTGGAACCCATAAACCAAACATAATAATCACATATCTTCTCATTAAATTTATGATTTCTTTCTCTCTCTCAAGAGAGTACAATGTGCATAAAGGAATAAGTATGAATACAACAACATTGCAATGAATAAAATACATCATCTGAAAAATAAATACAGAAGAGGGGATGACTCCAACTGGTGCTCCAATAACCTGTACATTGGTCCCTAATGGCGGTGGCAACACCTCCCTACCATGTGGACTCAAAAGAGGCCACCCCACCGTGCTCGGAGATAGTCACAAGGCTCAAAAAAAGGTTGCAATACAAAGGAAAGGTAAGGCCAACACTCACATCAATCACAGAGTGAACATGGAAGGCAATGCACACAATCAATATCACAACAAGAAATGCTCATCCAAAATCATGACAGGTACTACTCATGACTAACAAGGGCTAGATACTAGAGTGCATATCAGATGGAGTGTCATCATGCATGCTCAAAGGGATGACACCACATGGAATCAAGTACGCCTCTCATAGGGATGAGGAGACTCAATCATGCCCGAATCCACGCCCCGCAGACGGATAACTCAACGCTCCACAGACGAATGGGCCTTTTCGAGTGCTTCTGTAGCCTTTACAAGTGCTCAAGGCCATGCACGAGGACTCATTATCTTATTAGTGTTTTACCCCATTAATTTTATTTAGTTGTTACTTTTTTACTCTAATTCTGCTACTAATTCCCTTGGCAACCACTTGTGGGCCCCAGACCCATAGAGAGCCACTCCATACGACCACTCTATTACCTAGACCTAAGATCATCTCGTTTAACCAGATGAGGAATTTTATGTCATAGAAAGTATTTAAAACAACCAAACTAATAATGCTGTAAGAAGACACATTTAAAAGCTGGAATTCAGCTTGAAATGAAGGCATAGAAATTATGTAAAAATTCAAAGTGTTCGGATTAAAATTCTAAGCTTGACCCAGTTTAGATTTTGGTGTTTCAAGTTGGAACCCACCTTCGATTTTTGAGTTTAGGACAAAAAATGAAGTGTTGTTTTGAAAAACGTCATTTCCAAACTAGGCAAGAAAAATCACAGAAAAATAAAAGTGCCCAGATTTCAAATATGCCAAAGACCCAGTTGAGATCTTGGAATTCCTACATAAAATCCACCCTTAATTTTCATTTTTATCAAAAGGGTAATGAGCAACAATAAAAACACGTTTTTTCTTTACAAATTGGGCAAAAGAGAAAAATAAGAAAGAGCCCATAAATTAGATTTTTCCCATAAACCCATTTCATATTTGTTGGAGATTTACAAAAATAATTCATACAAAACACTACAGAGCAACAATAACCAATTAAAACAATCCATCATTCAACTCCAAGCATTACAAAAAAAGAAATAAAGGAGTTCCTCAAATTTTTCATGAGATAGAAATAACCCAGATCAGAAGAAAAAAATTACTAGCCATACATCAATGAAGAACAATAAAAAATTACCTCAAATTTCCCCAAAACTGAAATGGAGAATTGCTCAATGAAGAAGGCATGAACAAGCTCCAAAATCATACAACAAGCAAGAACTGGCGCACTAATTTCAACAATTTACTACCCACAAACTCTTCTCAGAAAACCTTCACAATCTTCCCAACTCAATCACCCAAATCATGGGGTTTCTTTCACCATGCAAAAACAACAATTTATTTCTTTCCTCTCCAAAAATATGATCCCCAAAATAAAGCTCTCTTTTCTTTTATATTTTCCCCAAAACCATCAAAAAGAAATAAAGCATTTGATAAATTTATCCATTAAAGCTCCCCCAAAAGGAACAATTAATTAAAGTCACAAAATAAGCAACATTAAAATACACATGGCTTCCCCAAAAAGATTAGTAAGTATTTAAATAAAATATTTAAAATATCAAGAAATAACAATTCAAATCCCCAAATAATTAACCACCATAAAATACCATATTTAAAACACGTGAAGATGCTAATGGAAGCACATTGAAACACCAATAATCCAAATTAAGTATATATAATCACATAAAATATTAATGAAAACCAAAACCAAATACCTCAATGAGACAAGCTGAAGATCACTTATGGAAGAAGGGTGCTCCAGATGTTACCGTTATGTAACCAGATGAAAGACAACAACAAGGAAACACTGCCCTAATAGGGTATAATGGGTTAGGGTAGGGGATATTTGGCTTGTGACTACCTCCAGTAACCACCATCGAGGAATGAGAGTACGTTTAGGCCTATGAAATCAGAAAAAGTCGATACTCAGTACCTGCATCACTCTAATCAAACGTTAAAGTACATGTGCAAGAATCATGTATCATATATCTAAAGCGACAACAACCATCAGGAAAAAGAGTCATGATATCATAAGCCTCTCGGTTACGAGTGTTATGGAATCGTCCTTTTCCTGTCCAAAATCATACATAAGCAAATACAATGATATATACATAAAAATATAAGCATGTAATCTAGCATAATATCTAGCCATGTAAGCATGAAATCCAACATAACAGTCACAAGATTACACCTCTTAAGTGTCAATACAAAATATACAGTTATCAGAATCCATCAAGGAAAGACCACAACAAAATACAAACATGGGGGTTGTTACAACTATACACACATACATACATGTATGTGTGTATAGTATACACACATGCATACATGTATGTGTGTGTGTGTATGTGTGCACTATACACACACACATACATGTATGTATGTGTGTGTGCACTATACACACACACATACATGTATGTATGTATACTATACATATATACTTTGGACAAAAGATAGGTGCATGTTGTTGGTGTAATTAATATTTAATTACACTTTGCATAAGTTTACTTAGGCATATTTAATTCCTAAGTTTTAGGTTCTTATCTTTTTTTTTGAGCTATCTTGTTGCTCAAGATAAGATTAGGTTTAGGCATCTTCACTTTTATAAAGCAAATCATTATCATGTAATTATTGAATTCTTGAATATTATGTTGCACATCTTTCTTGCAACCTCTCTTTCTTTTTTCTGATTTTCTCTTCTGTGAAAGGTCTTTTCAATTTGCAAATCTGATCTTGGTTTCTAACATGGTATCAGAGCCTTGATTTGTAGCCCCTTCTTAGATTTTTGGAGAAAATCATTGTAGGGTTCATTTGAGATTCTTCGAAGGTATCATGCTTTGAGTTCATCTATGCGACGTTTTGGATCAGATCGGGCTTCACCATTGGATTCAGAGTGCTTGAAAAAGTCAAGATTGACTTTTATTTTGTAGATTTTGGCCATCATTTTCCAGATCTGTGAGGGTCTCAAGCTCAAAGTTTTTTTGCAAGATATGGGGGTAGCCAAATTTTTGGAGTAGTTTTGGCACAAACAGAGGTCACCATCATGTTCACAGTAGCCAAAAACCCTAAGAATGCCCTTCGTTTCGTCAATTTTTGAACAGTTGGTTCGGAAGGCAATTTTTTTTTGTCTGAGGGGTCGTAGGACCTCCCCAACACGCAGTTCGAGGTGAAATTCTCTTTCAAAAAAAAAAATCTAATATTTTTCCTGCAACCCATTTTTTCAAAAAAATTATATTAAAAAAATTTGAAAAGCCTTTGAAAAAGGCGTAGGTTTTTTATTGGCTGTTTTGGGTATTGTGCGAACCATTTATTAATGGTACCCACAAGGTACCTTGCTACGGCAAGCCCTGCAGGGTCATTAATGCTGTCCACCAGCGACCTTTAAAACCACCGGTGGTGGCCTTTAAAGCCACCGGCGGTGGCTTTTACAGTCATCGGCGGCGGCTTTTACCCGCCCCGCCAGCTTTTTTATGATTTTTTTTTTAAAAGTTCATTGAATTTTTTTATTGTTTTTTTTATCTATAGAATTTTTTTTTTCTCTAATAAGCCTAATTGGGAAAAAGCATCGATGGCCATTTGACCATCAAATTTGGGCCCATATTTTTGCTGTGACGGCCATATGACCGTCAAATTTAATGGCGCACAGTGTTTTCTCCATTCTAGAGTAGTGTTCATGAAATTAGGTGTATTTCTTGCATATGATCTCCATTTTTTGTAAACAGGATACTGTTGGAAAGCTGATTCCGACGTCGATCCAGTAGTGTAAGTGTTTTTACCATATTTTTCTCCAGATTTCATTTTCAGGCCTTTGAACTTAGATGTTGTAGATTTCGCTTCAGAGGGCATATCTTTTGCCTCAGTGATCCGTTATTCATCATTCTTGCGGCATTGGAAAGATGATTCTATCCTCTACACAGATCTAACATCAATTTATTTTTTCTATATATGCATGTTTTTGATGATCTCCTTTTACAATCGTCGGGTTATTATAATAAATGAACTATGATAAAGTTCCATTCAGGGGGCTTTCTTGCATAATAAATCTGATTAGAGTGTAGTTTTCACTTTGATCTCCATATGCATATTGTTTTGATGGCAACTTGTATGAGTCATCTGGTTTCTTAGTTTCTTTTGGCCATATCTTTGCTTAGCTAGACACATTGTTGATTCACATCCGGTTCACACTTTAGATTGAGAGCCTATGGTTAATGATCCACATTGGATCCATCTCAGTTTGAGGGCCATGTTTTTATGGTTAATGTTCCAGAGTCTTCATGGTACTCCTTCCCATGGAAGAGTTTTAGTCACAGTTTGGCATCAGCATCGAGATACACGACTTCCATATTCTATCATCATCTCATCTACTGTTGCTTCACAGATTCCAGAGTTGTTCCCGTTTGGAGTTTTTGAGTGTTCTGTGGCATTGGGTCTGCTGTTGCTTTATCATGATTCCTTGAGTCAATCAGTGACTCTCATCCGGTTTCAGTAGTAAATAGAAGAATCTTTCCTTGCTTGCCAGTATCAGGTTCTAGTGTTACTCTACAGAGTTCTTCCAGTACTTCTTTGCAACATGTCATCTCATTATAGGGGGGTTTTGTCCCATTGGGTTTTCCTTCTCTACTCCATCTTGCATTTGTATATGAGTACCTGATCAGACCTTGTTGCTAGGACTCATATTTGCATTATCATTTTTCTTCTCCCTAAGTTGCACTTATGGGGGGGTGTTGGTGTAATTAATATTTAATTACACTTTGCATAAGTTTACTTAGGCATATTTAATTCCTAAGTTTTAGGTTCTTATCTTTGTCTTTTGAGCTATCTTTTTGCTCAAGATAAGATTAGGTTTAGGCATCTTTTCTTTTATAAAGCAAATCATTATCATGTAATTATTGAATTCTTGAATATTATGTTTCACATCTTTCTTGCAACCTCTCGCTTTTTTTTTATTTTCTCTTCTGTGGAAGGTCTTTTCGGTTTGCAAATATGATCTTGGTTTCTAACACATGCCACTTGAAACTATGGAGCATATGATAATGTTCTAATACTGCCATTATATATATGCAAGTTGCAGGTCTACAATTACATATGGCATATATATAGAATTTTATTTTCATATAGCCTTGTTCATTTACATTTATATGAATTCCATGCATAATTTAATTTATATTGAATTACATTCACAAGTCTTACATGCAATTACAATTACAATTACAATTATACTGAATGTTACATGTATGAATTGGGGATGTCATACTATAATTTGCACTTTTTCATTCATTACAAACATACCCTTCATCACCTCAATGATATAAGAGTTACAATTGTGCATATATGTTGGAGGAATCTGATTTGTCAAAGATATACCGATTTAGTATTGATGATGGAATCAATGGTTTCTTTGTATATCTTGTACAAATAAGACTTCTTCCAACATATATCCCCCTTAATCTTATTACAAAATAAGGGCTCATTCCTATTAACTTAAGACACCTCAAACTTACATGTATAATATAAGACCCTTGTTCATTTCCAATCAGCTCAATTAGATGCATGGTTACTTTTTTCATCAGTTACTCTCAATCTTACATGTACCAATTTGTTGTTACACTATCTATTCAAGTGATCATATGTATATGTATGCATATATGTATATACATATGCATATGCATATGTATATACATATATGCATACATATACGTATGCATATGCATGTGTATATGCATATGTATATGTATATGTGTATATGCATATGCAAAGGAAAAAGTGAAGTTGTTATTTTAGGTGGAGAGTGGAACGAAGGAAAGAATGATGCATAAGCATAAGCAGTAGAAAAATTATAGTCTCCATCAAATAATGCATCATACCTTCCATTCGTTACACTCTCCATCCAATGTAGCATTGCATATGGATAGATACATTTACATATGCATATACATATGTAAATTGAACCTAATTAGATGTATGCTTTGTTTGTTCTTCAATTAAAATGACTGTAAATGTCGGTCCATCTCCCTCACAGCTAACTGTGATAATGGTTGACTCCTACTTATGTTAATACCATTTCTTATACACTCGAATAGATGCATGGTTAGTTTGTTCATCAATTGTAGTCAATCGTACATATTTGCATTAATTGTTACACATTGTATGATTGTTTGATTTGTGTCAATTAGAATTGGGGATGTTCATATGTGATAGTACAAAATTGTTTGATATGTTGTTCATTTCAAATCAGCTCAATTAGATGCATGGTTAGTTTGTTCATCAATTACACTCAATCTTACATGTATGAATTTGTTGTTACACTATGTACCATTGTTTGATATGTTGCAAATTTCCAATCAGATCAATTAGATGTATGGTTAGTTTGTTCATCAATTACACTCAATCTTACATGTATGAATTTGTTGTTACACTGTGTAGCATTGTTTAATATGTTGTTCATTTCCAATCAACTCAATTAGATGCATGGTTAGTTTGTTCATCAATTACAATCAATTTTACATGTATGAATTGTTTGTTACACTATGTAGCATTGTTTGATATGTTGTTAATTTCCAATCAACTCAAATAGATGCATGGTTAGTTTGTTCATCAATTACACTCAATTTTACATGTATGAATTTGTTGTTACACTATGTACAATTGGTTGATATGTTGTTCATTTTGAATCAGCTCAATTAGATGCATGGTTAGTTTTTTCTTCAATTACAATCAATCTTACATGTATGCATTCGTTGTTACACTATGTACCATTGTTAGATATGCATATATGCAATATGAAATATGCATATGTTGTATGAAGTTAAATTTCAGTATGTTGTTTGAGGAATGGTATTAACAGAAGTAGGAGTCAGCATATGGTTAGTATGTTCTGCATTTGTTGTATGAATTTATTCTTTAGTATGTTGTTATACTATGTACCATTGTTTGATATGTTGTTCATTTCCAATTAGCTCAATTAGATGCATGGTTAGTTCATTCTTCAATTGCACTCAATCTTACATGTATGAATTTTTTGTTACACTATGTAGCATTGTTTGATATGTTGTTCATTTCCAATTAGCTCAATTAGATGCATGGTTAGTTTTTTCATCAATTACACTCAATCTTACATGTATGAATTTGTTGTTACACTATGTACAATTGTTTTATATCTTGTTCATTTATTAGATGCATGGTTAGTTTGTTCATTAGTTACACTCAATCTTATATGTATGAATTTGTTGTTACACTATGTACAATTGTTTGATATGTTGTTCATTTCGAATCAGCTCAATTAGATGCATGGTTAGTTTGTTCTTCAATTACAATCAATCTTATATGTATGCATTTGTTGTTACACTATGTACCATTGTTAGATATGCATACATGCATATATGCAATATGCATATATGCAATATGCAATACACAATATGCATGTGCATATGCATATTGCATATATATATATATGCATATATATATGCAATATGCATATGCATATGCATATACGCAATATGCATATGCATATGCATATACGCCATATGCATATGCATATACACAATATGCATATATGTAATTGTTGTGAGAAGTTAAATTTCAGTATGTTGTTTGAGAAATGGGATTAACATAAGTAGGAGTCAGCATATGGTTAGTATGTTCTGCATTTGTTGTATGAAGTTATTTTTCAGTATGTTGTTACACTATGTACTATTTTTTGATATGTTGTTCATTTCGCATTAGCTCAATTAGATGCATGGCTAGTTTGATCTTCAATTACACTCAATCTTACATATATGAATTTTTTGTTACACTATATAGCATTGTTTGATATGTTGTTCATTTCCAATCAGCTCAATTAGATGCATGGTTAGTTTGTTCATCAATTACACTCAATCTTACATGTATGAATTTATTGTTACACTATGTACAATTGTTTTATATGTTATTCATTTCAAATCAGCTCAATTAGATGCATGGTTATTTTTTTCATCAATTACACTCAATCTTACATGTATGAATTTTTTGTTACACTATGTACAATTGTTTGATATGTTGTTTATTTCGAATCAACTCAATTAGATGCATGGTTAGTTTGTTCTTCAATTACAATCAATCTTACATGTATGCATTTGTTGTTACACTATGTACCATTGTTAGATATGCATATGCATATATGCAATATGCATATTGCATATTGCATAAATGCAAATATGCAATATCAATATGCAATGCATATGCATATAAGCAATTGTTGTATGAAGTTAATTTTTAGTATGCTGTTTGAGAAATGGTATTAACATAAGTAGTAGTCAGCATATGGTTAGTATGTTCTGCATTTTTTGTATGAAGCTATTTTTCAATATGTTGTTACACTATGTACCATTGTTTGATATGTTGCTCATTTCCAATTAGCTCAATTAGATGCATGGTTAGTTTGATCTTCAATTACAATCAATCTTACATGTACAAATTTGTTGTTACACTATGTAGCATTGTTTGATATGTTGTTCATTTCCAATAAGCTCAATTAGATGCATGGTTAGTTTGTTCTTCAACTACATGCAATCTTACATGTATGAATTTGTTGTTATACTATGTACCATTGTTTGATATGCATATGCATATTGCATATTAACATAAGTAGGAGTCAGCATATGCATGCATGCATGTGCATGTGCATGCATGCATGTGCATGTGCATGTGCATGTGCATGTGCATGTGCATGTGCATATGCATATGTATGTGCATACTGTCAACAATTTCCTTCTCCATTTACATTTAAATTAGATGCATGGTTAGTTTGTTCATCAATTATACTCAATCTTACATGTATGGATTTGTTGTTACACTATGTACCATTGTTTGATATGCATATGCATATTGCATATATGCATATGCATTTTCATATATGCAATATGCATTTACATATGCATATATGCATATGTTGTATGAAGTTATATTTCAGTATGTTGTTTGAGAAATAGTATTAACATAAGTAGGAGTTAGCATATGCATATGCATATGTATGTGCATATTGTCAGCAATTTCCTTTTACATTTACATTTAAATGAATGGACACCTTGTTAATTTCCATAACCATCCTTTATGTTGTCGTTGACCAATCTCCCTTTAAGCTCTATTATGGTCAAAATATTTCCAACCCTTTTGAATAAAGAATTACCATACATATGTATGTTGCATAGAATGATACAACATACTAAAATTTCAAAATAAATTAAAACAATAGAATGATACATATATGTATAAATTATGATAGATAGATACATAAGTTTCCTCTCGTAGGGATAAATAGATACATATGTTTCATATTGCAGAGATAGATAGTAACATGATGGAATATGTTGTCTATATGGTATCCATGCTGATGTTTCAAGTTACAAACGTTCAAAACAAAAAAATTTCAAACATCGTTTGAAATCCATTAAAAACTTCACAACAAAAAACTTGCAACCAAACATTCAAATCAATCGAAAAATGTAGGAAAACTAAAATTTGATGGAAAGCTATCTTGTGAGTTGGATGTGGCTTGTGACGGAGAAGGAATCCAAGATTGAGTTGGTTGGATTATGCTTGGGGTGGGTGAGGTTTGATAGGCCTGTAAACGAGGACTCCAACTCTCATATGGCTGGCTACTTATCGGGCTAGGTGAGAATGTATAGGAGTGTGAGTGAGGACTCCAACTCTGAAATGTTTGGCTAGTAGCTTGGGTAGGTGATGGACAATATTGGGGGCATTAAATAGATAGGAAATCTATGAAGATCCTATGGCGGTCAGGCAAGGGATTTAGAGGGCTGCTGAGTCACCTCTCCTTTGCAACATTTTCATGTGCCTTCTCCAAATCTTTTTCCCTTTTTGCAGCTTCCTTTTCTCTCCATTACTCCCCCTTTTTTTGTCCTTCTTTTACAGTTCCTTTTCATCCTTTGCTACTACTCATTGCTTTTCCTTTTCAATTCTCATAATAATTTTTGCTCCAATTCTGCAATCATTTCTATCTTGCGCTTTGCAAGTTGTTGCTTCTTCCTCAATTTCAGTTCTCCTAGTTCCTTCTTCTTTTCCTCTTGCTCACTTACTAATGCCATAGAGTCATCAACAATTAGGAGTTATTATAATGCCCCATCATGCGAACCCCAAAGGACAACTAAGACAACAAATGCCGCTCAATTTTTTTTATTTTAAAGTTAACATATATAAAATGTGCATTAAGTTCCAATGCATGACATTCAATTTAAATAGATACACTTAAAACCTATGTCCTCTGGGGTACAGGTGAAGACATTACGTAACCTAAACCCATAACAACGATAAAAAATGAATTTCCAAGTTGCATTATAAACCATGACAAAGCATTCATTAACAAAACCATACATCCAATATAATTCCATCATTAAGAAGCATTCACATATGGAAACTCAACATAAACAAGATTAACTCAATTTCAATAACCGTAAACATATATTATAATCATGAGAATACAAAGGAACATATTTCCACATATACAACACAACGAAATGACGACAACCACAATTACTAATCACATAAGGAATACAAAGGTTCAATATACATTACATCAGTTTCCATTGCATTTTATCATTCAATAACATAAGTTTACATCACTATTTCCCAAAACAACGTGGGAGTAGTACATCAAATACATGAGCATGGAAAAAATAAATAATATACATCTGAATATATAGTGAACTTTGGAATACTCCGCATTTGTGTAACAATTCACTGAACGAATGCTGATAGTGAACCCAACGAGGTGTGTAGCACATTCCACTCGATCGCATGGACCCGAAGGCCCACCCCCCATGCTAGGAGTAGATAAGAAGGACCCACGACCAAGAAAAATGAGCAGAATGACCACAAGACCAAACCACAGAAGAGAAACCATAACATAAAAAATAAAAAACTCAATGACAACATACAAGCTGACTGCTTCCAGAGACATGCAAAAGATAATGGTAAGGGGTACTATGGGAGAGTGTCATCGCACAACCCTATTATGGGTTATCCTTGCTGCCTCTCAATCGGCGCCGACCCCCATCTATGGTTATGTTGGCTGCCCTCATCGGGTGTCAGCCCCATAGGGTGACACATGTGGGACCGCTAACCTCTCGTGACGACGAGGTAGCGACCTTTCCGACCATGGCCTTCTCAGCTCACCTTTAGTTTGTGAGAGCACTAACCGCATGGATGTAGTATCTGACTTATCTTTAGTTAAAGTTAACCTACCCAAACCCACTAGTGTGTTTAATTAGGTTTTCACTTGCTTAACTAGCTTGTTCATGGGTTATCCAGGCTACCTCTTTGTGCACCGACCCCCATGACAAGCCACTCTCCCAGTAAGCCCCAAACAAAATACACAACAAGAATAGGTTTATAGAAGCATATGAAACACTAAAAAAACACACAAGCCACAATCATGTGTGAGGCATAACCTTCTCGCTCAAGCCATAATCCAAGGCAAGAAACCATGAAACCAGGTACACCCATAAAAGCAAGATACAAGAAATAACCAACAATCCATGAGGGAATAACCACGAAAAATACTCAATGCACCCCACTCCATCCCATTGCCTCAGGAAGCCTAAAACCAACAACCAAGTGAGGGAAACATAAACAATGCGGGTTCCCAAGGTACTCAAACATGAACAAACATAAAATCTCCTCAACAAGTGGAGTAAAACAAAAGGAGAAGTACAATCCACAAGGAAAATACAATTTCCATCATAAGAGATTGATTACATAACTTATCTAAGCATTTACAAGGAAATGCTTTCAAAATCATTTTAAAATAATCAATTACAACATAAGTACATAACCAAAATACTATTTAACCCACTTCCTTTATAACATCTTTCTAATGTTAAAATATCTCCAACCAAATATCCTTAAATCAATTACATAAACTTTATCTCCCTAACTAGCAATACAATGGATTGCGAAAACATAGTTTGTTTACTTAATTAAATAAACACTATTGGCTAACAAGGATATATATATTCCTTATGTTAAATGTAACGAATTTAAATATCTTATCAATATTTAACTAATTACATTATATATTTATATAAATATATACATATATATATATATATAAATATATACATATATATATATAAATATATACATATATATATATAAATATATACACATATATATATATTTATAAATATATATATCATTATATATATAAATTTAATCATATCAATCTTTCTATATATATATAAGTCATCAATATAAGAGGCTAATCAAGGCACAACCCTTGGAGGTTTTTGTTTCCTCAAAGAAAATTTAAATACCTCAAAACTGTAGACATAATTTTAACTACTTCATTGTGCACAAGGGCGACTGGGAATAGAGCATTGAATATGTCTAAATTTTGCATTGGAAATAATATTCATATAAGTTTACATGTTGAAATTTAGATTCCCAACAATTTAAGCAAATGTATGTAAAGGTTTCATAATCAAGAACACTCGCAATAATCCTACAACTAATTTGGCAACATTGGAAGCTAACAAAAATAAAATTTCAGTTTGTATAATCCACATCAGATAAAGGCATCCTTGCTGATTGGGAGGCTAGAAGAAAATGAAACATATAAAGGAAAAGCCTTGAGAGCAACCACTAAACAAAAACCATAAATAGCATAGAAGTTGGATGGGTCACACTTCTCTAGCCAAATGGTGATCCTATCTACAAGAAAAACACTTAATACAATGCTCACTTCAAGCAATCAACTTGAAATTGATACGGTTGCTACACTTTCAATGGACGCACAATCACAAGCACAATAGTAATAGAGTTGTTTGAGTCAGGTGACCAATGTAATCAACATTTCAACTGCATAAAATTTAAATACCATGCACCAAAATATAGGCATCCAAATGAATAGGTTGGGAAATGAGCAGCTCAAGGAAAAATACAAGATATTACTACAGGTCCATAAGTGAATGGGGCACCCTCAACATATTCTTTGTTTTATTACATCACTCAAAAATTTGGTTTCAAACAATCAAGACCAATTTCAAAAAGGGAATCGACTCTATAGCCATATGAAAATGGCTAGGAAACAACGGTGAAATCTATTAATAATAGGTAACATAAGTATGCTTATCTGCAAGTTGAAAGGTAAAACTCAATCCATGCAAGCAGGGGGTCAATTTCTGATAAATGCTCCAAGCAACTTAAAAAGAAGTAAAAAAGAGTCACCCAACATTCCTTATCACATGGATTCATTAAGTGGAGTCGTACCAAGAAGACCAAGGGATCAGATTGGCATGTCTATGCAAACTTAACTTGGCTGGAAAAGAAAATAATGGATGTTTCACGCTTACGAACAAATAGAGATTCAGAGTTCAAAGCCAAAAGAATTTACATAGGCTGATGGCAAGAAAAACTGATGGCAAGAAGGCAATGACAGCCAGCAAATAGATGAAATCTTCTGAGAAAATAAATTGATGCCATGCCGATAAATCGATGTTGAAATTCACATAGGAAATCAACTATCAACCTGGATTCGAAGTTTGCAAATGGAGTTTCTGTACATAGAGACCTTTCTTTTGCAGCCCTTCGAAAGTTCGTTCCTCTCCAAAGCAATTTTCAGAATTTCCCCAATTAAAATATGAGTGATCTTTTATAGTGAAAACAAAAGAATCATCTCTGTCGAGCAATTACCATTTTAAACCCCCAAAAATTAAATTGAAAATTAAAAATTAAAAATTCCCTTCTCTCTTTTCTTTTTCCCATTTTTAAATTTCAAAAAATGTTTATCTTTTCAAAAATAAAAATCAAATGAAAAAATGTGAAAATCCACAAAAACGGCAAGTTGCCTTCACTTTTTCCAGTTTGAAACAATGCATGCCCACACACGCAAAATATTTCCCATAGAACTTCTTTTTACTAACTTTTTAAATTAATTTTGCATTTTTAATTTTCTTATCTCTAAATTTTCATTTTAAATTCCAAATAAGTTATTTATTAAAATAACATTATCCAACGCAACAAAAATTAAAATAACTTTAATAATAATAATAATCTTCCTTTTTTATTTAAATCTAAAAATTAAAATTATTAAGAAAGGGACAATAATCCATTACACATCATTAAAATAATCCTCATTAATAAAAATACATATATTTATATTATCAAATCATTAAATGCACAAATTAATCTAATAACTAAATAACTAACAACATTTATTTACTAAATTAATTATCCAAATTTAATAATTTAAATTTGAAACATCAACTTACAATCATCGTTAACTTAACCAAATGCTTGAATGACAATAAAATTAACACCCCAAGAACAACAACTACAACATTAAATTAAAACAACATTAATTAAATGATTAAAATAAATGACACCAAATGGGACGATACCATAACAGAGACATGGTTGTAGACGAACGACATTGTCAGACACAATGACGGGGGTGATGGACTCAGACAGGGAATTTCTTATCAACTCCGATTTCAACTTCATACCCATTGGGATTGTAGGATATGCTCAAACCTGACAACACAAGTGGAGTCAGTGTCCAATACCTGCATCCTGCATCAAACCAACGTCAAGTAGCATATAAATCTCCAGTTACAAGCACACCGTGAATGGTAGTCATGGCATAGCAGGGCACTTGCTAACGAGCGATGCTACACCGTCCTTTCACCAAGACTCAAATAGAAACACACCATGATGAACATCTAGAAACATGCATTAAGATATAACCTCACAACATAGTACCACATGAGAATATTAACATAACCAGATAAAAATGAACACCACATATCATTATGTCATCAATCATCATAAAACAGTATCATGAACATCCAAACAAACTAAACTAAAAATCCACACAAGTCAAACTGGTGAAACAATCACCATCCAGGTCTCAAGTCCACAATACAACATAAAAGAGTATCATAAAAGTAACAGCTACACAAGGGGTATTACATCCTCCCCCTAGATCTTGGCTTACTGTTGGAAGCCAGTGAACAAATAAGGAAGGGACTCTCTAATATGGGATGCATCCTCCCATGTTGCTGAAGTCTCATCATTAGGGTCCCATTGGACCTGCACCTGTTCAATTTCTCTGCCCTTGAGAGCGAGCCTCTCGTGTTGCAGAATAGCCACGGGCTCGAGTGCTAGTTTCCCATCCTTGACTTGTAATGCATTCCAATCAAGTATGTGAGAAACATATGGATAATAAGGCCTAAGTACATATACATGAAACACATCATGTATGCGTGATAGACTAGGCAACAATGCTAGGCGATAAGCAATGGGGCCAATTCTCTCCAATACTTCAAATAGTCCCAAAAAATAAGGTGCGAGCTTAGAGCCCTTCCCATAACGGATTGGACTCTTTTGTGGACGCACTTGCAGGAAGCCCAGATCACCAACAAAAAACTGACGATCGACCTTATGTGCATCAACGTACTTCTTTTGCCTATCATGTGCTACTACTAAGAGCTCTTTGATGCGAGTAACCTGTTGCTCCATATCCCGAAGCATTTCGGGTGCAAGGAGAACTTTGTCCTCAAGACGGTCCCAACTCAACGGGGTTTGACATGGACGACCATATAATGCCTAAAAGGGAGCCATGGCAATCGAGCTATGATATCCATTGTTGTAGGAAAACTACACCAAATACAAATATTCCTCCCAACGCGATTGTTGGTCCATCACGTACATACAAAGCATGTCCTTAAGAACCTAGTTGACCCTCTTGGTCTGACCATCTATTTCAGGATGGTATGTAGAATCAAAATTCAGATGGGTCCCTAAGGCACGTTGCAAGGACGTCCACAATGCAGAAGTGTACATTAGATCTCTGTCGGAAATAATTTTTCACAGAATTTCGTGCAGTCAAACAATGTCCTCCATGAATATTCTAGCTACCGAAGTAGTGTAAGATGATCAGATGAGGGAGAAGTGTGCCACCTTGGTCAACCTATCAACCCTGACCATGATAGCATCATGCTGACGATAAGTCATAGGAAAACCCATAATAAAGTCCATTGATATGATATCCCATTTCCACTCCAAAATGAGATGAGGCTGTAGAAGGCCTGTGTGATGCTAGTGTTCTACCTTAATTCTTTGACATTCCAAACATCTTGCCACAAATTCTGCAATGTCCCTTTTCATGCCAGCCCAAAAGTACAGTGAATGAAGGTTTGCATACATCTTAACTCCTGGATGAGAAAAATAGGGAGTTCGATGTGCCTCAATCATGATTAGTGTACAAAGACCCTCTATAGGAGGTACATACATACAACCCAAATACCACAAAAGACCATCTGATTCCAATGAGTAACCTGCAAATTTTCCCTCCAAATTCCTATCTGACTCAATTTCAGTCTTCACTTCCTGATACCAACTATCTATGGGAAGTGTTGCGAGGATTTGACTCCTCAAATCCACATCAAGAGTCACTGTAGATATCTCATGTCTCCATCAACTCAGAGCATCTTCCACTACATTTTATTTTCCCTAGATGTACTTAACCTCAAAATCATATTCGCAAAGAAATTCCATCCATCTTCTTTGCCTGGAATTCAGGTTCAGCTGTGTAAAGATATACTTCAAGCTACGATGATCGCTATGAACCTCGAACCGATGTCCCAATAAGAAGTGCCTCCATCTCACAAGGGCATGAATAATTGCATCTAATTCCAAATCATGTGTGGGGTAATTCATCTCATGGTCCTTGAGCTTGCGGGACTCATATGCAATCACACGACCTTCTTGCATCAAAATGACTCCTAAGCCTTCCAAGGAAGCATCTGTACACACCATGAAATCCCCAGTAGGGTTGAGAACTGCTAGGATCGGTGCGCTGGTCAACTTTTCCTTAAGAGTTTGAAAAGCTAACTGGAACTGCTCTGACCAAATGAATTTCTTCCCTTTCCTTTGAAGAGAAGTGATGGAATGTGCAGTCCTCGAAAAGCCCTGAATGAACTGCCTATATTAGCCAGCTAAACCCATAAAACTGCATATCTCAAGAACATTCTTGGGTGTTGGCAACTCAATAATGGATTGGATATTTGAAGGATCCACAACGATACCTTTAGAGATGACATGACCCAAGTATTTTACTTCAGTCTTGAAGAACTCACACTTCGTGATATTAGCATACAATTGATTATCCCTCAAGCACTACAACACCTGTCTTAAATGTTCCTCGTGCTCCTCCATTTTTTTTGAGTAGATCAAGATATCATCGAGAAACACAAGAAAAAATCTATCCAAGTAGGTTCAGAAGACTCCATTCATTAGACTCATGAAAACTGATTGTGCATTTGTCAACCCAAATGGCATACCAATGAATTCATAATGCCCGTAACGAGTACAAAATGCAGTTTTGTGAATATCCACTTTGGCTATCCACAATTGATGGTAGCCTGACTTAAGATCAATCTTGGAGAATACCTAAGCCCGCTTTATCTGATCGAACAGGTTGTCAATTCTTGGCTAAGGGTATTGGTTCTTCACCATCACTTTGTTAACTTGTCTATAATCAATGCACAAATAGAGTGAAATGTCCTTCTTCTTCACGAATATCATTGGTGCTCCCCAAGGGGAAACACTAGGAAAAATGAACCCTTTTTCTAATAGCTCCTCTAATTGAAAATAAAGCTCCTGAAGTTCCTAAGTTGTCATCCGGTATGGAGCCTGAGATATAGGCTCAGCTCTGGGTACAAGGTCAATTCTAAAGTTGATGTCACACTTTGGTGGCATCCCTATAATTTCACTTAGAAAAAAAAAGAGAGAATTACTTAAGGAGAGGATAGTCATCCAATGAAACCCCTTGACACTCTCCCAAATCCAAGTCATTGACTGGCATTGCAAACAACTGACAACCCTAACGGAAACACCTCTTCAATTGCATGGCCGAGATCATCCGTAGTGGGAGAATGTTGGAAATAGGATGCCATTTAATTGCAATCCAAAAAATTTATTTCATGTGTCTCCTAAGTCCTTGGAAAGTGTTCTCAAACACTAGGATTAGAGAGAGATTAATTTTGGATGAAATAATCATGTTAATTGACATTTTTAATTAATTCTAAATAATAGGAGCATGTGAGGGCATCCAAGATGAGTTCCTAAATAATAGGAGCACATGGGGCACTGACATGGAAGGTGACGCTCACCTTGAGTTAAGTTAACTATTTGGAAGTAAGAGATAACACTTATGTAATGCATGTAAAGATCATAGGAGTTAGGGTTTGATGTTTACATGCATGAAGTTTAGTTTAGTTCAATTTAGATAAGTTCATTTCAATTTAGTTTAGAATCAGTTTAGTTCAGTTTAGTTCAGTTATGGTTCAATTATCTTCAATTAGTTTTAGTTGAATGCTAGTTCACTTTAGTTAACTTGGAATGCATGACTAATGACTTGAGTTGCATGACATATAACAGGCGACTTCCTTCAGTTAATAGGGGATAACCATTCTTGCATGAATGGTGGAAAGAGATGTTTATGTTGGAAATATGTGCCTCAAACATTATAGGCTGAAACCTCTTTTAGAGCAATGTCAGTGTGATATTCTGATTGTCTGGCCGACTAGCAGTTTGTTTTATCAAATTCTGAACAGGTCGCTATGACCTTGAAGAAGTCTTGTTGAAAGGTTTACTGTGAAGTCTATCGCTGTAGCAAGGTGTGTTCGTTGTGACCTTATAGCGCTTGGGAGATATTTGCCCGAAAGGCCATTCATTCGTTTATCGATGTAACTCTTAGCGACTGTGATCTTCGATGAAGCTTATGGTTCTCGCTAAGATGTCTCAGTGAAGTGTTGTTCTCTTGCTGACAACATATGAATTGATGTCCTCGGGGTGACTTATTATGGCTTGGTGAGAGGTCATCGTGAAATCAAATGTTATGTCGACTGTGTTTTATCAGAGAGACTTAGCTGAAGGAAGTGACTTCGATAAGCTGTCCTACCAAAGTGGATATGTCTTAGTGACTAAGACTTAAGTTGGAATCTTCGGTATATCTTAATGAACTCGGAGAAAGGTATTAGCGATAAAAGAAAGCTATGCTGACAGGGAAACACTTGAGAGTTATCGGTGTAGCACTAAGGCTTCGTTATGAAGTCTGGGCAATATACAAATGTCTTACCGACAAAGAGTCTAAGGTAGATCATTGGAGTGACTCGGCAGGCTCGGTGACAAGTCCTATCGAGACTTAAATGTCTCGCCAACAATTCGTTGTGTTGGAAGCCTTCGGTATAACTTAAAGCAATCGGTAAGTTCTCTCGGCAATGGACAAATGTTTTGGTGATAGGTGAACACTTCAGAGTAGCATATGTAGATCGGTATGAACTCTCGGCGATAGATGTGAGTCTTTCCGACTTTCATTTGGTGCTCGGTAGATATGGAAACTTCGGTGTAACCTTAGTGATTCACTATGACCTTCTGGCGAAAGTGATAAGTCAGGATGATTGCTTAGTGACTTGGTGAAACTCTTGTAACTCGATAGAACGTCCTGGTGATTATGATAACTCTTAGCGACTACGATATGAGTTCAATGTGGCATCGGTGAGACACTGTTAGTGTCTCACCGAGATGCCAATGCAATACGAATTCTGTTGACCGAGTATGACTTCTGATGTGGCATCACGTGGATGAATCAGAAGAGCCGAATTGGAACCATTGGGAGTTTGTTCGTTGCGACGGTTCTGTGAGGGAGCTTGACAGTCAGAGAACACCATGGTTATAGTCAAAAGTTACAAATGTTTTGATGTTGGATAGTAGTTCGATCAGCAGTGAATTTTGAAGAATTCAAACTGTATCAGTGAAGGATTAAAAATCTGTAAAGTTTGTAACCTAAAAGTTTTCTGTTCGAAGAATGTACATGATGAATGCTATTGTTTAATGACACTAGAAATATAAGTCTGGAATTGTATGTAACTTTGATTACTGTAATACAAAGTGATTTCTCTTGGTGTGCTGGTTTTTTCTCCTGTAAGGGTTTTCCCACATATATCTGGTGTTCATGTGTGTTTGTCTAAATACTCTGTTTCTGAAATTTTTCTCATAGTGCATCTCAATTTGATTGTAATTGAAAAATTAAAGGTACTTTTGCATTTTTTCCTGAGGTATTAACATTAGGAAAATTGTTTTCTGCATCTAGTTTTCCTTACAAGTGGTATCAGAGCCTGGCCAGTTTTGTTATCCTTGGGGGTACATTGGGTTTTTTGTGTCAATATTGTTCAGTGAGAGTTTTGTAGAGATTGTTATTTCTATTTATAGATTAAGATGTCTAGTTCATCTAGGAAGATTGAAATAGAGAAATTTAATGGCAGTAACTTTGAATTGTGGAAACTCAAGATGGAGGATCTCTTAGTAGATCAAGACCTTTGGCTTGCTGCGTCTGGAACTAAACCTAGAGGCATGAAGCAAGAAGAATGGGACCTTGCAGATAGGAAAGCGAAGGGGCTGATAAGGCTCTATTTGGTAGACTTAGTTCTTCTCAATGTGCATGAAGAGAAGTCTACTTCTCTCTTGTGGAAGAGACTGGCGTCTATTTATCAAGGGAAGTCTTTGGTGAATAAGCTATTCCTGAGAAAGAAGCTTTACTCTTTGAGAATGCAGAAAGGAGGGTCTGTAGCTGATCATTTGAATGCATTTAACATGCTACTTGCACAATTAACATATGTTGGTGTAAAGATTGAAGAAGAAGATCATTGTATGCTTCTGTTATGTTCTTTGCCAGACTTATGGGATCATCTAGTGATGGCTATTCAGAGTACAACATTTAGTTTCAAAATGGAAGATATTGTTGGTTCTTTGCTGTCAGAAGAAATGAGAAGAAAATATTCTGAGATGGCAAAGGAGGCTCTTGCTGTCAGAGGAAGGTCAAAGGAGAAAGGAAAGAAGAAGGACAAGAAGTCCAAATCAAAATTAGAGGGGAGATCAAAGTCTCCTGGCAAGAAGTCCAAGGTGAAGTGCTGGAACTGTGGGCAACCTGGTCATGTTCGAAAGGATTGTAAAGAGGAGAAAAAGAAGAAGAAAGGATCTTCTGATAATGGTTCTTCTCATAGTGATGGTGACACCTTCATTGCAGCCTTGGCTACTCAGGCATCAGATGATGTCTGGTTGATCAATTTTGGAGCATCATTCCACATGACATCTCACAGAGAATGGTTTACAAAGTATGAAGAATATGATGGTGGGAAGGTGTACTTGGCAAGTGATTTGACCTTGGAAATTGTTGGCCGTGGAAGAGTCAGAATCCAATTCCCTGATGGCAGAATAAAGGGGATCAATGATGTTATGCACATACCAGGTTTGGCTCAAAATTTACTTTCTGTCAGTAAGCTAAATGATATCAGAGTACAAGTCTTATTCTCGGGAAGTGGCTGTAAGATGACTAGAGGTTCAATGGTGCTAGCTAGAGGTGCTCAAATTGGTACCCTGTACAAGCTAGATGCACAAGCTGTTCATTGTAACAGTGTCTCTTCGAAGTCACTGAAAGTTGCTCATGGAGGTAAAGAGGGAATTGTCCCTAATTATGTAAACTCTATGGAAGTAAAACTTCCTGCAGAAAAGACTATGCTTTGGCATCATAGGTTAGGCCACATAGGAGAAAAAGGTTTAAAAATCTTGATGAACAAAAACCTAGTTGAGGGGCTTGAAGACTGTAATCTGGAATTTGAATTCTGTGAACACTATATATATGGAAAGTAGCATCATGTTTCATTTTATGACAATCCTCATAAAACTTCTGGTTTGTTAGACTATATTCATTCGGATGTGTTTGGTCTAGTAGATGTTCCTTCTTTGTCTAAATCAAGATACTATGTGTCGTTCATTGATGATTATTCAAGAAGAGCATTTATATATTTTTTGAAAAGTAAATCAGAAGTGTTCAGTTGATTTAAGGAGTTTAAAAATCTTGTTGAAAATCAGACTGGTAAAACAATAAAATGCTTAAGGACTGATAATGGCGGTGAATTCTGTTCTGATGAATTTGAAAGATACTGTAAAGACGATGGAATCAAAAGACACAAGACTACAAATTACACTCCACAGCAGAATGGAGTTGCAAAAAGGTTCAATAGGACAGTGATGGAGAGAGCACGAAGTATGCTGAGTAGTGCTGGTTTGGAAAAAAAGTTCTGGGTTGAAGGTACTGCTACTGCATGTTACTTAGTTAATCGGTCTCCAAACTCTGCTCTTGTTGATAAGACACCTATGGAAGTGTGGTCTGGTAAGAAGCCCTCTCTTAGACATATTAGAGTCTTTGGCTGTGAAGCATATGCACATGTGCCGGATTTAAAAAGATCTAAGTTGGACAATAAGGCTGTTAAGTGTATATTTATTGGCTATAGTGCTAACATCAAAGGATACAATCTTTGGAATCCTATTACAGAGAAGGTTGTATACAACAAAAGTGTAATCTTTCGTGAGCTGAAACCTTCCACCTTGGATCTGCAGTCAGAGACAAAGTCAGAAAACAGTAAGGATGTAGCAGCAATTCCTCCTACACAAGAGAAAGAGGAATTGAAGATTCAAAACATACCTGAAATTGAGGAGAGCTCAAGCAGTTCTGAAAGCTTTGAAGAAGATGAACCTCAACCTCAACCAGTGAGGAGGTCAACCGGAGAAAGGAAACAACCAGATAGGTATGGGTTCTCATTAATTGATTCTACTTGTGCCTATGCCTTGATTTCTAGCACTGAAGCGCCTAGGACTGTAAAGGAGGCAATTAAAATGTCTAATTCAGATTCTTGGTTAGAAGCCATGGAGGAAGAAATGACATCATTATATAAAAATAAAACCTAGAGTTTGGTGCCCTTGCCTAAAGGAAGAAAACCTGTGGGCTGTAAATGGGTATTTAAGAAAAAGATTGGTTTGGATGGCAGTGTAGAAAAATACAAAGCACAACTGGTTGCAAAGGGTTATTCCCAGGTAGAGGGAATTGACTATGAGGAAATCTTTTCTCCTGTAGCAAAGCTGACATCCATTAGATTTCTATTGTCACTTGCAGCAGCTTATGACTTAGAGGTTGAATAGATGGATGTGAAGACAACATTTCTTCATGGTGATCTTGAAGAAGAAATCTATATGTCCCAGCTTGAGCACTTTGTTGAGAAAGGTAATGAAAAACTGGTATGCAAATTAAAGGAGTCTCTGTATGGGTTAAAGCAATCACCTAGAATGTGGTACCAAAAATTTGATACCTATGTATTATCTTTAGGCTTTGTGAGATCAAAATATGATCACTGTGTATACTATAAAGTTGAGAGTGATCAAGTGCTTGTTATTGCTCTTTATGTTGATGATATGTTGTTCATAGGAAATAGCAAGCTAATGATTTCTGATCTTAAGTCTCAGTTGTCTGCTAAGTTTGAAATGAAGGATCTTGGTGCAGCAAGGTATATTCGGGATGGAAATAACCAGGGACAGGAAGAATAGAAAGCTTTGGCTCAGTCAGAGTAAGTATATAAAGACTGTTCTAGAGATATTTTGTATGAATGATTGCAAATAGTTAGTTGTTCTATTCATACAGGGAATGAAGCTATCTGTTGAGGATTGTCCAAAATCTCCTCTGAGATGGAGGACATGACCAGTGTACCCTATGCTAGTGCAGTAGGTAGTCTTATGTATGCAATGGTCTGTACAAGGCCGGACATTGCCCAAGCAATGGGAGTACTTAGTCGATTTATGGCTAATCCAGGAAGAATACATTGGGATGCTGTGAAGAGGGTGTTTAGGTATTTGAAGGGAACTTTAGATTTTGCATTGTGTTACCATGGTAATTCGGTTGAATCACAGAGGACTCTCAACATTCGTGGTTATGTAGACTCTGATTGGGCAGGGGATATTGATAGCAGAAGATCCACCAGTGGATACATTTTCATGTTGAATGGTGGTGCAGTGAGTTGGATGAGCAAGCAGCAGGCTATAGTCACTTTGTCCACTATAGAGGCTGAATACATGGCAGCTACCCATGCTTGTAAAGAAGTTGTATGGTTGAAACGTTTGTGTTCTAACATTGGTTTTGATGTAGGGAAATAACAATCTTATGTGACAGTCATAGTGCCATTTGTCTGGCAAAGAATCCAACTTTCCATGCAAGGACGAAACATGTTCATGTACAGTACCACTTTGTACGAGATATGGTTGAGGATGGAAAGGTCAGTTTGGAAAAAGTTGATACTCTGGAGAATGTTGCAGATGCATTGACGAAGCCAGTGAGCACATACAAGTTCAGGTGGTGTGTCAGTTCAATGGGCCTTAGTGCCCATGATTTTTAGTAAAGTAATTTTTGCATGCTCTAGAGGTGCCTGAATGATCTTCGTCAAGTGGGAGATTGTTGGAAATATGTGCCTCAAACATTATAGGCTGAAACCTCTTTTAGAGCAATGTCGGTGTGATATTCTGATTGTCTGGCTGACTAGCAATTTGTTTTATCAAATTCTAAATAGGTTGCTGTGACCCTGAAGAAGTCTTGTCGAAAGGTTTACTGTGAAGTCTATCGCTGTAGCAAGGTGTGTTCGTTGTGACCTTATAGTGCTTGGGAGATATTTGGCCGAAAGGCCATTCATTCGTTTATTGGCGCAACTCTTAACAACTGTGATCTTCGGTGAAGCTTATGGTTCTTGCTAAGATGTCTCAGTGAAGTGTTGTTCTCTTGCCGACAGCATATGAATTGATGTCCTCGGGGTAACTTATTATGGCTCGGTGAGAGGTCACCGCGAAATCAAATGTTATGCCGACTGTGTTTTATCAGAGAGACTTAGCTGAAGGAAGTGACTTCGGTAAGATGTCCTACCGAAGTGGATATGTCTTAGCGACTAAGACTTAAGTTGGAATATTCGGTATATCTTAATGAACTCAGAGAAAGGTATTAGCGATAGAAGAAAGCTATGCTGACAGGGAAACACTTGAGAGTTATCGGTGTAGCACTAAGGATTCGTTATGAAGTCTAGGCGATATACAAATGTCTTACCGACATAGAGTCTAAGGTAGATCATTGGAGTGACTCAGCAGGCTCGGTGAGAAGTCCTATCAAGACTTAAATGTCTCGCTGACAACTCGTTGTGTTGGAAGCCTTTAGTATAACTTAAAGCAATCGGTAAGTTCTCTCAGCGATGGAAAAATGTTTTGGCGACAAGTGAACACTTCAGAGTAGCATATGTAGATCGGTATGAACTCTTGGTGATAGATGTGAGTCTTGCCAACTTTCATTTGGTGCTCGGTAGATATGGAAACTTTGGTGTAACCTTAGTGATTCGCTATGACCTTCTGGCAAAAGCGATAAGTCAGGATGATTGCTTGGTGACTTGGTGAAACTCTTGTAACTCGATAGAACATCCTGGAAATTACAGTAACTCTTGGCAACTACGATATGAGTTCAATGTGGCATCGGTGAGACACCGTTAGTGTCTCACCGAGATGCCAATGCAATACAAATTCTGTTGACTGAGTATGACTTCTGATGTGGCATCATGTGGACGAATCAGAAGAGCCGAATTGGAACCGTTGGGAGTCTGTTCGTTGCGACGGTTCTGTGAGGGAGCTCGACAGTCAGAGAGCACCATGGTTATAGTCAGAAGTTACAGATGTTTTGATATTGGATAGTAGTTTGATCAATAGTGAAGTGTGGAGAATTCAAACTGTATCAGTGAAGGATTAAAAATCTGTAAAGGTTTTAACTTGAAAGTTTTCTGTTCGAAGAATGTACATGATGAATGTTGTTGTTTAATGACACCAGAAAGATAAGTCTGGAATTTTATGTAACTTTGATTACTGTAATACAAAGTGATTTCTCTTGGTGTGGTGGTTTTTTCTCCCGTAAGGGTTTTCCCACGTATATCTGGTGTTCATGTGTGTTTTTCTAAATACTCTATTTCTGAAATCTGTCTCATAGTGCATCTCAATTTGACTGTAATTGAAAAATTAAACGTACTTTTGCATTCTTTCCTGAGGTATTGACATTAGGAAAATTGTTTTCCGCATCTAGTTTTCCTTACAGTTTCGGTTAACAGAAAATTATTTGGACCCACTTTGGGTACCCAAGTTGGCTTCTTGGAATTAACTCCTTTGCATGTTAAGATATTTCAAAAGGATGAGTTAAGTGGGCCCACTCTTGGGAGCCTACTTTGAGGATAAAGCCTTGAAGATATTTACAGAATAAAGTTGAGTTACTACTTTAGTTTGGGATGCCCAAATGGATGAAGATGATGATTTGGCATTGTTCTTCACGCTTAAACTCTACTTGGAAGAGATAGGCGTACCTTTTAGGAGATAGGGATTGAGCTTTGTAATTGTAACTCTTTTGGAGTTTACAAAGTTGTTTATTGCCTATATATCTCAAGCAAGTTTAAGAGAGTTTGTATCAAGTTTATTGCAAGTTGTGAAGAAGATTTGTTGAAGGTAGAAGAAGCATCTCAAGGAAGAATTGGAGTTATCATAATCTGATTAAGAGATTAAATAATACATTGATTCTTGGTGGAGTTTTTTCCCGAAAGGGTTTCTCCACGGTATATGTTGTTATCTTCTAATATCCTTTCTAATTCTTCTACAACCTTTTGTATTCATTATAGGAATGATAAAATGAATTAATCAGATAATCACCCACAAAGAATCTGTAACAAAAAATACATATTTAGATTAGCAATCATAAATTTTTACAAAGTATTAAGCTACATAAACACCTCAATTTTCAACATTTGGTATCAAAGCTGAGGTTGGGTAGAGTATTGGGATGCTTTTCTCTTAAAGTATTGGAGGTTTTTTGGTTGTAGTGGGAGCTTTTACTATTTTTTGTTATTGCTGATTTTGGAAAATGAGTTTGTTACAAGAGGTATATATTCTTTCTTTAGAGGATGTTTATTATGTGTCATTGAGAGCTTGGATTCATAGGTTCGGTGTGAGCTTATGATAGAAATGTGGTTTTGATTATGTGTATCATGATGCCATGGGATTGCTCAATATCACGGTTCAGTGGGAGCATTTGGCAATGAAGTGGATTCTAGGTTGTAGGATGGTTTTGTTATTATGTCATGGTATACTCTTGATTAGCAGTTTAGAGTTGTGGCATGGTACATGTTATGATAATTCTAATCATGAGGAAATGTCTGAAATTCCATATGCTTTTGAAAGTAATGGTTTGATGTTTATCTTATTGCCATGTATAGCTTAGTATCACAGTTCAGTGGGAACTTTGGTAGGACACAATGATCTTCATGAAGAGGATGGTAGTCATGATGCCATGTGTGACTTGGTACCATGGTTCAATGGGAGTTGTTTGTAGTGACATGGATGCATCATTGGTAAGGTTATCCTCATGTGATTGGGGATATGGTTTTTTCTTGGTTTAGAGTGGTTGCTATTATGTCATGGTTTACTCTTGTTGCATTTAGATTTTGGCATGGTTCTCTTGAGACTAGCATGTTTATATGTGTTATGGTGCATATGATCTCCTAGGAGGAGATGGTTATGTCATGGATGTCATGTTTATGTTCAAGATTAGAGCTTTGACATTGATCTCGTGTAGTTCTCTTAAGTATTGGGTACATTAATCATTTGCTTGATTACTTCATGATAGTGCTATGTTGCATTTGGAGTTTGGCATGGATTGGTTGGTTACAGGTCCTCATGGATACTTGGATAAATAGGCAAGGCTTGAGTTCTCTTATGGTAAGAGATATATGTTGGAATGGTTACTTGTAAGAAAAGTTATTTTCAACAGTAAAGACCGAGAAGCCTACACCTTGGTTGAACGTGAGTTCAACACACTCGACGGTTTCACATGCCTCCAAAGAGGCAGTTTAGATACAAAGACTTGGGAAAGGTATTGGTTTTAATTTCAAGTAAGTTAAACTTGAATATGATAGTCAGAGGGCTATGTGTTTAGCCAAAAATCCTATGTATCATGCTCGTACTAAGTATGTTGATGTTAAGTATCACTTTGTGTGAGAAATGGTTGAGAGTGGGAAGGTATTAATTAAGAAAGTCAACACTTTAATTAATGTTACATATTATCTTATGAAATGAGTTCTTTCAAATAAGTTCTCTTGTTTTTAATCATTTGCTTGGAGCTTCATGATTATGTAGGTTGCATTTGAAGTTGGCATGGATTGATTAGTTGGTGTAGGAAGGCCATTGGCCTTAAGTTCTATACTTGATGTATAATTATTCCTTGTTTAGAATAATTGCAATGTATAATGTCAAGTGGGAGAATGTTGGAAATAGGATGCTATTTAATTACAATCCTAAACAATTATTTCATGTGTCTCCTAAGTCCTTGGAAAGTGTTCTCAAACACTAGGATTAGAGAGAGATTAATTTTGGATGAAATAATCATGTTAATTGACATTTGTAATTAATTCTAAATAATAGGAGCATGTGAGGGCGTCCAAGATGAGTTCCTAAATAATAGGAGCACATGGGGCACCAACATGGAAGGTGGCACTCACCTTGAGTTAAGTTAACTATTTGGAAGTAAGAGATAACACTTATGTAATGCATGTAAAAATCCTAGGAGTTAGATTTTGATGTTTACATGCATGAAGTTCAGTTTAGTTTAGTTCAGATCAGTTCAATTTAGTTCAATTTAGTTTAGTTTAGTTTAGAATCAAGGTTGAGTCACTACTTCATTTTATGGAATAAAGGTTGAGTCACTACTTCATTTTGGGATGCCCAAATGGATGAAGATGATGATTTGGAATTGTTCTTCACGATTAAACTCTACTTGGAAGAGATAGGGATTGAGCTTTGTAATTGTAACTCTTTTGGATTTTAAAAGGTTGTTTATTGCCTATATATCTCAAGCAAGTTGAAGAGAGTTTGTATCAAGTTTATTGCAGGTTGTGAAGAAGATTTGTTGAAGGTAGAAGAAGCATCTCAAGGAAGAATTGGAGTTACTATAATCTGCTTAAGAGATTAAATAATACATTGATTCTTGGTGGAGTTTTTCCCTAAAAGGGTTTCTCCATGGTATATGTTGTGTATCTTCTAATATCCTATCTAATTCTTCTACAACCTTTTGTCTTCATTCTACAAATGATAAAATAAATTAATCAGATAATCACCCACAAATAATCTATAACAAAGAATACATATTTAGATCAACAATCATAAAGTTTTACAAAGTATTAAGCTACATAAACACCTCAATTTTCAACACCTGTGCCCCAACCAAAACCTCTGCCACCAGACAATGCATTTGATTGCTGAAAATTGCCTTGACTGGGTGCCGACTATGTACTTTGTGCAGGTTGCTCAAAACAGTTCTGTCGAGCTCATTGCCAATTATGATTCTTTCTGGCCTAAAATCTGCCACTTTGTTGAGACTGTGAATTATTGTGTTTTGGATGCAACTGCTGCTAACCACCCTTGGAGGGCACACAATGACTCTTGGAAGAGCTTGCAGCTTGAGGCTGCCCACCTTGTGAACCAAAACAAGATGTCGGTGCATTGCTGATTTGAACTCCTGTCTGACCTCCCAAAGCCATTGCCAAGTTTTCCTCCACAAGATGAGCCTTTTCAACAACTACCTCCATCATCTTTGGCTCGAAGACTCAGAATCCTCCATTGATTTGGGTGTTTAAGCCCCTAACAAAGTGTTGAACTAGCATAGCCTCATCATTACCGATTCCCACATATTGCTTAAGCTCATAGAAGTGGTGCTCATATTGTTCAACAGACATTTCTATGTCTCAACTCATGGAATTCATCTACTCAATGCTATCTACTATGATAAAAAAAGGAAACGGGCCCTGAATCTCTCCATAAACAACTGCCACATCACCATGTTGATGTCAAGATGCAATTTTTGTTCTTCTAGTCGCCACCAAGTGGATGTGAATCCTTTGAGGTTCATGATGGCACACCTAGCCTTAGTATTATT
This sequence comes from Sequoia sempervirens, assembly GCA_007258455.2. Classification (NCBI taxonomy): domain Eukaryota; kingdom Viridiplantae; phylum Streptophyta; class Pinopsida; order Cupressales; family Cupressaceae; genus Sequoia; species Sequoia sempervirens. The sequence goes on along the minus strand of VDFB02105785.1, from coordinate 438,850,562 downwards.
GATATAAGGATGCATAGCAAAGCATCAATCCAGATTGATTAGCCATGTTTCTGCCTCTAGACCTCCACCAAAACCATCAAATGTGGGAGGTTGTGTTATCAACAGGTCTCTCATGTGACCTGCCACTAAGGCATCCTACTCTGCTGCTATTTCCCCTGTCTCGGTGATCTCTCTCTTTCTCTTTCCACTCCTTGCTCCTCTGGCCTAGGGCATAAATGGACAAGAATCTCCTCAAGTAGGTGTCACAACTAACCTCCTTTAAGACCCGGTTGCTCTGGGTTTTTATCACCGCCTCCTGGATTGTTTTGGGAACTTTGACATTCCTCATGTTCTAAACCATGGGAACTTGGAGGCGATGAACTTTGGCAGTTGGCCCCATGGCCACCACCTTGGCCTCTTCCACAACCACGACCTCTACCTCGAGGCATGTTCCTGCACAACATTAGAGGGGAACATGTGAGATCAAGAGTTAAATACAAAGGTTTCCTAATGGGCTCAAACTACCAAGAGAACCCAATGTTTGAAAACTTGGCTCTGATACCAAGTTGTAATGCCCCATCATGCGAACCCCAAAAGACAACTAATACAACAAATGCTGCTCAATTTTTTTTTTAAAGTTAACATATATAAAATGTACATTAAGTTCCAATGCACAACATTCAATTTAAATAGATACACTAACAACCTATGTCTTCTAGGGTACACATGAAGACATTACCTAACATAAACCCATAACAATGATAACAAACAAATTTCCAAGTTGCATTATAAACCATGACAAAGCATTCACTAACAAAACCATACATCTGATATAATTCCATCATTAAGAAGCATTCGCATATGGAAACTCAACATAAACAAGATTAACTGAATTTCAATAACCATAACCATATATTATAATCATGAGAATACAAAGGAGCATATTTCCACAGATACAACACAACGAAATGATGAAAACCACAATCTCTAATCACATAAGGAATACAAAAGTACAATATACATTACATCAATTTCCATTACCTTACATCATTCAATAACATAGGTTTACATCGTTGTTTCCCAACACAACGTGGGAGTAGTACATCAAATACATGACCATGCTATAAATAAATAATATACATTTGAATATATAGTGAACTCTAGAGCAGTCTGCATTTGTGTAACACTGCACTACATGAATGCTGACAGGGAACCCAACAGGGTGCGTAGCATGTTCCACCTAACCATGTGCACCTAAAGGCCCACCCCCTATGCTAGGAGTAGACAAGAAGGAACCATGACCAAGGAAAATGAGTAGAATGACCACAAGACAAAACCATAGAAGAGCAACTAGAACATAACAAATAACAAACTCAATGACAACATACAAGTTGACTGCTTCCAGAGACATGCAAAAGATAATGGTAAGGGGTACTATGGGAGAGTGTCATCACACAAACCTATTATGGGTTATCTTGGCCGCCTCTCAACTGGTGCTAAACCCTATCTATGGTTATTCTAGCTGCCCTCATCGGGCACCAACCCCATAGGGTGACACGTGTGGAACCGCTAGCCTCTCGTTAGGATGAGGTAGTGACCTTACCAACGGCAGCCTTCTTGGCCCACCCTTAGTCTGTGAGAGCACTAATTGCATGGATGATGTATCTGACTTATCTTTAGTTAAAGTTAGTCTACCCAAACCCACTAGTGTGTTTAATTAGGTTTTCACTTGCTTAACCAACTCGTTCATGGGTTATCTAGGTTGCCCCTTTGTGCATCACGCCCCATGATGAGCCACTCTCCCAGTTAGCCCCCAAAAAAATACACAACAAGAATAGGTGTACAAAATTATATGAAACACTATAAAAACATAGAAGCCACAATCATGTACGAGGCATAACCTTCTTGCTCAAGCCATAATCCAAGGAAAGAAATCATCAAACCAAGTACACCCATAAAAGTACAATACAAGAAATAACCAACAATCCATGAGGGACTAACCACGAAAATACTCAATGTACCCCACTCCATCCTGTTGATGTGTGTTTTATGCACCTTCTCAACACAGGAAATGCGTAGGTGCACTACCTCTCTTGAAAGATAATCTCCAACAATGATTTGTTGAAAACTACCCCAAGGTCTCTTAGGTGTCAGGTCTTGACATGCATGAAATTTCTCATTTGATATTTGATGTGATTTTACTAGTAATCATAGGGCAGACTTACAGAGTTTGGCTAGAGATGAGGTGAATCTTAAAATGGAGTTCTTGAGATGGGAAGTTAGTGTGCAATTTTTTGCAGGTTCGAACAACAGTTTTAAACTCCTATTTTATCTTCAGAATTGGCTTTACAATGTGTAATAAACCTTAGCATAGGTTGCTTATAAAAAATAAATAAAAGGGGCAGGGAAGAGAAGAGGTTCCTAGATCTAAAACTAGCAATGAATAGTGATAATGGAGGGTTCTACTATGGACAACCTTCGCAAAACATTATTTCACTTAACCAGATTAACTCACAGTATCATGAAACTTGTGCAAGCTTCTAAGGATTGCAAATATTGAACCATTCATTCACCATAAACATGCATGAATAAAAGATAGAAGTTTGGACCAAATTTTAGTTTATTCCTAGACTAAATTTTCACAACTATCTACCATCAGTAAACAATAAAAAGTATGGACAAGAAAGGCATCAACACAACATAAATGTACACAACCATTGAACAACATTAATTAATCTATCAAAGTGATCTAAAATATGAAGAACAGAAAAGTAAATCTATCTAAATCAACTAACTATGTGAGATGAACCATGTAACATGCAATAAAAACTCAAGAGTCCACCAAAAGCCAATGAACTTCTATTAAAAATTCTATAGCATGCCTTTACAACAACTCAACTCTCTCTTGAAAATGAGAGGAGACCCCCTATTTATAGTGTTCAAAAAGAAAAATGAATGGCCAAGATTGATTTGCATTGTGTGGCCAAGATTTACTACAAAATAGGTTTTCACCTACCCCCAAATATATTACAATTTAAAATTGCATCCTTGTCTTTTCCCTATTTTGTCCTTATATGACATCATTGTAGGAAATTTGTCTTTTGTTGATTTCCTTTGCTACAACTATTCTATGAGGAGCTTTTCATCAATGACTGGGTTTCCCTCCTGCTTCTTCAAAGCGGAATACTCCATGAACTTGTTGATTAATTCCTGGAGCTTATCAATCTCCATTATATTAGATTGGAGCACCTGGTAGTTCCATTGCTTGGATCATTCTGTGAGTGCATCCAAATCTCTATCATATTTAGCCATGTTGTCCCTGACTTGTTTAGTTTGGGAAAAAGACCAAGCAGCAAAGCTCATAAAATTAGTGGTAAGCTCACCCAACATACCATCTTCCATCTTCTTATCGAAATAAGGCTTTATCTTTTCCAGATCAATCTCGATGACGGGCATATCATAACCTGTCATTAATTTCAAATACTGAATACAATCTACCCTAATGTCTTTGGCCCAATCAATGTCAGGTTCCACCTTGCAAAACACTTGTTCTAGTATCTCTTTCCTATGATTGAATTCTAGCTTCCACATATCCACCATCCAATGATCGTCCTCCATCAGTGCAAGCTCTTTTTCCCACATTTTTTGAGGCAGCCTAAGGATGGCCTCAATTTTAGGATAGGTAGACCCATATATTTTTGGGAAGTCAGTGCAGAACTTCCTTGTGCCCTCAAGGTGTCTTTGTACTTCTAAGAATTTGTTAGCTATCCTGACAACACGATTGATTCCCATGTTTCCAGCATACAGGACCTGTTAGAACCAATCCTGTGTAGTCTTTGTCTAGTTCTTTCTTTTCTCAAGTTTTTCAATTTTCTCCTTGGACAACAGTTGTGGTGGTGCCAAGGATGTGGTGGGGGGTTCTTCCATGGATGACCATTACCGAATAAGTCAATCAAATCAACCACCTGTGCTTTTAGTTCTTCTTTGGAGATCTTGTCCTTGTGCATTTGATGCACCATTGTGGCAACTGACTCCTGGAGGTGATCTATCTTCTGATCCCTGGTGGTTGTCCCCAAGTTGATGGTGGAGACATTATAACTTACCCCTTCTTCTCCAACTACGAGCGTGGAAATTTGCATGGTCCTAGACCCAGAAGCGTCCATGGTCAATTTGGATCTAACTTTGGGCTTCTTTTCCTTTGTGCTGACCTATACTTGAGATAAGATAGCCTCTAGTCTTGCCTTGGGATCTTTGGGAGTCAGAGTCTTCTTCTCTAATTTCTTTTCTAACCACTCAGGCATTTGAGACTCTTCCCTGGGTGATTCACGATCACCTTCTTCTTCATCCTTCCTAACCTCAATCTCTTTGTCACCTGGAGCTTCTTGCTCCATCCTAGTGTCTTCTTCTTCTTCTTCATCAGAGTCTTGGATGAACACCGTGTCTTTGATCAAGGACTTAGTGGGTGTGCATTTTTTGGGGTTGTCCTATTCTTTATAGGTCTTTTCTTCTTCCTCAGCCTCATGCTTGTGTTCCTCGGGATGTTATTCTTCTTTGTGCGACTCTACCTCTAGATTTCTTCCTGCTTCAGCCTCCTTCTCAGGCTTATCTATTTCTAGGCTCTTATTAGCTTCAAAATCTTCTTTGGGTTTGTCTTCTTCTTTATTCTCCTCTTCCTCGTGCTGAGGTGGCACATCTTGCTCTTTCTTTTCTTCTTCTTCTTGCTCTTCCGAGAGAGGTATTTCTTCACCATGCTTGGGGCTTTCTTCCTTCTCCCCAATTGGAAGTTTGGTAACTTCTTCCATTTTGTCACTTAACTCCTTTTCTTCCTCAAAGGGTGGCATTTCTATTTCCTCTCCAACATCCTTCAACTGTCAAACCAACTCCTCCTTGAGGTCAGCATCAAAGGTCTCTATAATGTATTTGGTGTCATCCTCTTCTTCGTCACCCTCGAAGGACTTTGTTTCTTCTCCTTCATAGACCACCTTATCAATATGCAAATGTTGGTGCTATGGGTGTTCATGGTAGTTGTCTGCTTCCTCCTCCAATTCCCTTGTTGTTTCCTTTTCTTTCCTCTCTAACTCCTCAAATATTTGCATTGTGGCTTTCATCTCTGGTGGTTCAATCAGAGGAGTTGAGGTAGGAATGTTGGAAAGAACCTACGCCAGAGCAACTTGAATAGCTAGATTCATTAATACTTCAGAAAGCTCTGTAGGAACATTCTACATATGTCAGGAGAATTCCTTCGGCAGTGAGAGAGCGGGAATTTGTATTGTTGCTATGGCCAGGGGTAGTGAGGTTGTCAGAGACATGGAAGCAGAGGAAAGCAGAGAGGTGGTGGCAGTAGAAGAGTCAATGGTCACAACCTACACAGTGGGCAAAGAATAGTCAAGGTGGACTGAGATATCCACCGCAGGCAGAGAAGTGGCCACCATCACCTAAGAAGCAGGTGGAAGGGAAGTAGTAGTAGAGACAACAGGTGGAGATTTTGGTTGCTTAACCTCCATTTCCTCTCCCTCATGGAGCAGATTATCTTGAATGGTAGGAATTTCAATGAAACTGCTTGATCTCTTGTGTTTCTTAGAAGGTTCTCCCTCTGAAGCCTTTCTCGCGTACACCTTAGGGTTGGGTTGTTGCTCAACAACTTCTTTTCTCTTCCTTGACCTGGTAGATGAAGGAGATTTTGAAGTCTCTCTTGATGGGGTGGCAGCTGTTCCACTGTATTTTTTTCTTGTTGGCTCATTCTCGAGCCCCTCATAGGTCAAAGTGACCCCTTGTTGGTTCAATTGGGAAATTCACCCATTAATCCATTCTTTTTTTTTTGCATCGATGGGCTTGGTTAGAATATCAAGGTCATCAACCTCTTGCTCATCCTAGTTGATTAGCGGTAGCGAGAGATTGGCAACTATGTTGTACTGAGGATCCATCACTGTATTTTCATCTTCTTCTACCTGATCCAATACAGGGAACAGGTTGACCCTCTTTATGAAATATGTCATCATTCGCATATAGTTCCTCATTCACACTTCATTATCATCTTTGCAATTATCCCAAAAGTCCTTGACACTATGTAGATATTCAGGTCCAAGTGCCTTCTTGATTTTTCCATAGGGGTCCATCCGTGGCCGGGTAGTGTGGAGCCTCAAATGGTATTCCACCAGTTCCTTCTCTGAATTATTGACACATTGAGAGGTAGGGAGTTCATATAGCCCTTGGATGAAGGAGAGGGTATAAGTCATCCCCGCCTTATGCTTGCTGCTCAAAAGGGTGTGTGCATGTCATAGCTGCTAAGAGAGTTCTAATAGTATTTTCTGGTCCGATACCGGGGCAACTTATATGGTCTTTTTGAGAAGCCTTCAACATGAATGTAGGTGAACTTTGGATACTAAATGAATAAGAAGGAAAACTATTTAAGGAAGGCATTGGCACTATGGGAGAATCTCCTTTACAAGTCACTCCTGAGCAATTTGATAATATGACCTATGAAAGCGTCATTAACCCTACAATATTCCCTCTTGAAGTTTCTAAATTGTAGTTGAGGGTGCTTATCGTAGACTTTCAGCTCCCTACCTAGTTCTTCATCTGGAGCTCTGAATAAGCCTCTATATTGCATCTATTCGGCCAATGAATAGACCAAGTAAGATGTCATGTAAAATATGGAGTTTTTCTTAACAACCATAAACTACTCATGGAAGCAATCACTGATTATCCCCGCCTAGTAGAACTTGGCTTCTCCACAGAGAATATCTTCAACGAAATACAAAATCCATTCCTAGAAGTAGACCGTAGTTGGAAGGCCCATTACTTTGCTTAATAGGGTCACCAAATCATGGTAATCCTCATAAAAGTCACTACGAAAGAGCTTCTGGGGAACCTTTGCAGCACTGCCCCTCTTCTCCTTCAACCAGTACTAATTGATAAGTCTTTTACACTTGAGGGGGTCTTGATCCCACATAGCCTTGCCCTCATCCATGGTTAGAACTTCCGTCTCCCCAAAGGTATAGGGATGCGAAAAGTACTTGTTATTGCCTTAGCAGACATGTTGGCTAGAACATTTCCATCTCTATCTACTATGGTTCTGGTCTCTTCTTGGTATGCCTCTCTGTAGGCCATAACAAGCTCAGGGGAAACGAGGGCAGGAGGAAAGCCTGCAACTTTAGCCAACCCATTGCTTCTGATATTTCTTGCATTCTCTATTTTAGGGCTGATTCAGACTCTCTGCTTGAATTCATTGATGTCTATATGTCTGATGTTTGTGTCGGAGACCTCCTTCCAGGTTGAGGTGACTTTGGAGTTTAGCGGTTCCCCCTGGAACTTGTACTTCATCTAATCTTTATCATCCTTTCCATGAGGTGCCTTAGTTTTCTTTCCTTTGTCTTTCTCCACGGCTTCTCTCGAGGGTCTTGCACCTGATTCCATATATCCTGCGGGCAAAAGGGAGGTGAATACAATCAAGCATGAAAATATAGAAACATTAGCCATAACCCTACAAATGGAGTTAGATTGGATAGATCAACATTTAAGAAATCTAACATATCTTTTAGATCGGCATTAACACTTTACAGAAAGGAGTTTGGATAGTTCGGGCCCTAGGGGTCAGACTTCCCTAGCCTAATGGTTGTTTTAGAGCTGTAGGAGGGATGAAAATCAAGGCACGGTGGCTCACCTGTCCTAACCCGCCTTCAGATTCAAGAAATTTGAGGAGTCCATTAAGAGGAGTATCTTATTTTAACATGTGGGTCGAAGTCAATTTGTTGATTGGAGGGCATTTAGATCATCTTTTGGGCGATTGGGATCAGAAAGAAGCTCTGCTATTAGGAGTCTACAGTTTAAAATAGCTCTAGTAGGACATTGTTCTAGGGGAGGAGTTCCGATGGGTAGGGCCTGCAACTCTAGAAGGTGGTGGCAGAGTTCCTTGTTGATTTGGCACTTCGAGTTGAAAACGGCGGAAGGTTGCTAGGCACTTGTTGTTGGAAACGACGGAGGACATACAGTGTTTCGATGGGGGCGGCTCGATACGTCAAGTCCAGATGGAGGCAAGGCCATTTACCTTATGTTCACCCTGTCATTTGAAAGTTCTATGGCCGGGGCGAGGTCGGGTTCCGAGTCACGGGAGGATGAGAGCAGTTTTTTGTTTGAATGACGGTAGGGACGAGACGGAGTCCCGAAGATGGAGGTCCATGGGAGACAACCTGATGAAGGTTGGGCACTTTGAAATTTTAACATTTTCATTTGACAGTCACGATGGAATTAGGAGCTGGAGGGTAGAGAGTAGTTGCTCAAAATCCGTAAGAGACGACGTTGTGCTCACGGAGTCCTAATGAAGGAAACCCGGGGAAAATGACTTGCCAAGGTTCATTACTTAGTCGTGCGTTTTTCGTTTCGGTGACCATGATGGGGTCGGGTTCCGGAGGTTGAAACATTGGATGTTGGTGGTTGCAAAGGATGGCAAGTTTGGCACGGCGACCCACGGATGGAAGTCTGCGAGGCGGGACCCGAAGGACACTAGGAACTTGATAGCTTTCAAGTTCAAACAATGTTACACGGCGGATGCAAGAGTGGGGTCTGAAGGTTAGGTGGAAGGGATCTAAATGTCATTTGGGGTGGTGAAAGTCCAACGGGACTCCACGAGGCAGAAGCCGATATAAGCTTGATCATGGGGAAATTTTGAAGAGCGGGGCTCAAAGCATCGAAAGGCCGAGATCAGAATGTTGTTTGAAACAACAGATCATGAGTAGTTCCCTTGGGACGAAGTCCCATGAGCATGGATCTGAGAGGTCGGTTGGATCTCCCTTTAGGTTATGAAATTTTGTGAAGCTTTTAGACAGTGAAAGGATGGGGTCCTTCTATGATGGTGAACCTGAAGGAGTCATTTTCCATTCATCAAAGTTCAACTCATTTCCAAGGTTATCGACAGGAATGAGGGGGCCCATGCCCATAGAGCGTGAATCGCTCTGGCTGAAGAATGACATCGAGAGGACAAGGTTTCGCGACCACTATGTTAGTCGATTTCGAGGGTTCCTCAAGTTTTGGTCATATGGGTTTTGGGCGCCTTATTTTTCTCTATCTAGTTCATGTGTTTTTTCTCCTTTTAATTTATCATTTTGCAAGGAATCAAAGAAAAAATGTGAAATGGGGTGTAGGTGGAAGACTCACCTCAAGAATCCGATGAGGGAGGCAATCAAATTAGCTAGCAAACATGTTGGTTTGGCAGTGGTACTCATTGGGCTCGACGACGATGATCGCAGGGTAGCTCTGACTCGCTCTAATTAAACTAACATGTGAAAATTAACTTTCATTGTTGACTATTTATAGACTTAAGTGCATTTAATGCACCTATTTAATGCAGGTACAATGGGCCAGAGAGTTGGTGGGTTGCAAGTTCAAAAATGATGTCGGAGACATCGAGATTTGACAGGTGGGAAGTCGTCAGGCATTGGACGTTTGGAAGTTTAGTGCTAATCGAACGACACTGGGGACATTGAGTCCCAATGGATGGAAAGCCGCCAAAGAAAGTCCATTGGGATGTCAATGATGAAGCAAGGGAAATACGCAAAGGGCGGCCTTGATGAGGCCAAAAGACGCCAGTTTCAAAACACTAAGGAAAACAACCAGTGGGATTTTGTAAGGACTTAGGACTTATAAAATTTGAGGGGGGAAAAATATGGTCACCTTAAGATGAACTCTTTGGGATTCGCTAACCATTTTGAACACCAAACAGGGGGCACACAAAATGAGGCAATGAAAAAATGACCCAAAAAGGTGAAGGAAAGAGAGGGTCCCCATTCACAATGGGGCGTGTGTGTTGAAGGAACAACAAATGGCGATTCTGTTAGAGAACGCTCCCAAGTGTTCTAAGGATAAGTATTCATTCAGAACCCAAAATCTCTAGTTTCATAGACTAAGGGCCGACTTCCAAAAGTGAACTAGGAGAACAGGGTCCTTAGTTGAGTCAGCCTAAGAAACATCTTAGAAGTGTGTTCTTGGTGAATTCATTCCTTTCCTTAGAAACTGTGACAGATAACGGTCAATCAAATTGAGCAAGCTACATGAATTGTCCAACCCCAAAAGTAACTTGGACATTGCCCCACTACCAGTCAGGCGTCCATAGCCCTAATGGAGTTGTCATTGTGACCCCATGAATATTGCTCTACTTCCAGCTGGGTATCCATAGCCCTGGTAGAGTTATACGCACACCCATACAGTTTCTTGATTTCAGAATTTTCTTTTCTTTTCTTTCTTACAATTTTTCTTATAACACTTTCTTCTTTTGCTCAACCGTGTAAGCATTGAAGCCTACGATGGGTTTGGAAACCACAGTGGTCATTGGAGCAGACTTAAGATTTTTTCATTGACTAAGTCATCATAACAACTATTGTACAACCCTTCGGAAACAATTAATATGTGTTTCATGTAGAATATGAGATGAACATAAAAGGATTCAACCAAGGGTTGAGTTTGAAGGCAGAGTTCAAATGAGGAAGTCATTCTGAGGTAGCTATCAGGGACCAATGGTTGAGAATGAATATTTAGCCAAAGAACACTAAGAGTGAGCAACAAAGTGAACCATTCGTTGAGCAAGCACGACCACCACAATAAAAATGAACACTCTCACCAAAGCAAAACAACCAGGAAACAAGCAAAAATGAAGCGAAGCAACACAAAGTAGCAAAATGAAAGCAAACCAAAAGTAGCCTAAACTAACCTATGTACAAGTATTTACAGGAACAACTCTAAAAGAGCTCAGGCTTGGAAGTAATGCTTTAGGTGCTTCCTGTTGATAGGCAATGAGACATCCTCACCAGTTAAGGTCTTTAAGTAGAAAGCATTTTCTCTGAGGATTTCAGCTATCTGAAAGGGGCCAAGCCAGAGCTTATCAAATTTTTCATGTCCCCCTTTCTTCTCATGGGCCTTGTCCCAACATAGAACTAGATCCGCAATTCTAAAGGTCTTGATTTTGGCTCGACGGTCAAACCATCTCTTGGCTACGCCATGATGTTTGGTGAAATTTTCTATTGCGTGGTCACACACTTCTTCTAAATGTAACAACTTAGCCAAGCGAGCTTCTCTATGATCCCCTTCTTCATAAAAATCATTGATGAATTGGAGGGTGGGGATTTTTAAGTGGATTGGGAATATAGGCTCTAGGCCGTAAACAAGATGGAATGGGGAATCACCAAGGGCAACCTTAAGGTGGGTGTGATATACCCAAAGGGAAAAATGAAGTTGGGTATGCCAGTCCTTGGGATTCTTGTCAAGAAGTTTTTTAATCACAGTAATCAGGTTCTTGTTTATGGACTTTGCTAGGCCATTGCCCTCGAGGTAATAGTTGGATGAGAATTTAAGAGAAATTCCATAATCAAAGGCCCAACTGGAAAACTTAAGCGAGGAAAATGTAGGGCCATTATCACACACCAATGCATAAGGGCAACCAAAATAATTTAAAATGAAACTTTCAAGAAAATTTGTAACTACCTCAATTGTGCATTGCCTACATGCAATGGTTTCTACCCATCTAGTATAATAATCATAATTAGTTAGAATGTACCTGTGTCCTGTAGATGATGGTGGGCTTACTAGACCAATGAAGTTGAGACCCCATTGTGCGACAGTTTCACCTCCAGAACTAGTTGTAACAGGACAACAACATTCTTTTCTTTGGTTGCGGTGGTCTGACATATGTGGCATGTACAAACATGGTTATGAGCATCCTTGAAGACTTTCGGCCAATAGTCTCTTGCTCGTAAGATTTTATGCGTGGTGGAAGGACCTGATCCATAGTCGGTGCCATACTTGTCATGAAATTCTTTCAAAACCCGATCTGCTTCTCCTTTGCCAAGGCATCTCAGATAGACACCTTCGCGATTCCTCTTGTACAATATGGATACCTGTAGCATGTAGCTGTTTCTTTTCAGCCTAAGAGCATGCTTTTGAACTCCTTGCAAGTGAGGTGGGCACTTGTGGTTCAACAAATAGTAGACTAGGTCATCATACCACTCCCTTGGGGAAACATCTTCAAGCTGGTACTATTGCATAGTAAGTTCAGGTCCTGCATCAGCTGCTATTTCTACTATCGTTCAAGTGAGTACATGTCCTCGTACCAACTTCATTGGTTGAATTTCTATGTCATACTCCTGCAGCAAAGTAACCCACTTTTCCCTTCGCTCCCCCAGCTCATTTTGCATTAGCAACGTCTTCACTACTAGGTCAAGGACAATAGCAAACACTTTATTACGTAAGATGTAATGTTTGAACTTCTTTACCCCTCTGACAAGGGCTTATGCTTTCTTTTCCATAGTTTGGTATCTTAGTTCAACATCTTTGAAGGGGGCACTCATGAAGGCAATAGGGTGTTCATTCCTGTCATTGTCCTTCTGGGTCTGAATGCTAGCATACGAGTGATCTAAAGCAAAAGAGTAATTATAAAAGGGCTTTAGGTAGTCTGGGCTGACTAGCACTGGTGCCTTAGCAATTGCTTTCTTAATCTCTTCAAAACATTTCTTTTCTTCGGGGTCCACTCGATCTTAGCATCTTGTTTGAGCATAGCATTAAGTGGCTTGATGATCTCAACGAAGCCTGTGATGAACTTCCTCATGAAATTAATCTTTCCAAAGAAAGATTTCAGTTCCTTCTTGCTGCCCGACAACTGAATCTTTAGTAGAGATTGGATACGCTCGGGTTCTATGGAGATACCCTGGTTTTGAGATGAAATGCCCGAGTAGATTTCTTTCATTAACTCTGAAGATGCATTTCTTTGGATTAAGAGAAACTCCAAATTCTCGACATCTTTGAAAAACCTTACATAAGTCAGAGACATGATCCCTCCACTTCTTTGAGAACATAGTTAAATCATCCATGTAGATAATTATGCATTTTCCAAACAAGTCTTTAAAGGTAATGTCCATGGCATGTTGAAAGGTGGCACTGGCGTTGATGAGCCCAAATGGCATTCTCCTGTATGAAAATGTGCCCCACTTGGTGGTGAATGTCATCTTGTGTCGGTCTTCGTATTGCACCATAAATTGATTGTACCCAGAGTATCCATCAAGGAAAGATATCATCTGCGAACCATTGACAATCTACAATACCTCATCCAATGAAGGCACTAGATAGTTGTCCTTCTCTGATGCTCTATTCAGACATGAACAAACATGAACAAACATAAAATCTCCTCAACAAGCGGAGTAAAAAAAAAGGAGAAGTACAATCCACAAGGAAAATACAATGTCCATCATAAGAGATTGATTACATAACTTATCTAAGCATTTACAAGGAAATGCTTTCATAATTATTTTAAAATAAACAATTACAACATAAGTACATAGCTAAAATACTATTTAACCCACTTCCTTTATAACATCTTTCTAATGTTAAAATATCTCCAACCAAATATCCTTAAATCAATTACATAAACTTTATCTCCCTAACTAGCAATACAATGGATTGTGAAAACATAGTTTGTTTACTTAATTAAATCAACACTATTGTCTAACAAGGATATATATATTCCTTTTGTTAAATATAATGAATTTAAATATCTTATCAACAATTAACTAATTAAATTTATATATACTTACGTATACATATATATACTTGCGTATACATATATATACTTGCGTATACATATATATATATAAATTTAATCATATCAATCTTTCTAAATATATATATATATATATATAAGTCATCAATATAAGAGGCTAATCAGGGCGCGGCCCCTAGAGGTTTCTGTTTCCTCAAAGAAAATTTAAATACGTCAAAACTGTAGACATAATTTTAACTACTTCATTGTGCACAAGGGCGACTGAGAATAGAGCATCAAATATGTCTAAATTTTGCATTGGAAATAATATTCATATAAGTTTACATGTTGTTGAAAGTCAGATTCCTAGTAATTTAAGTAAATGTATGCAAAGGTTTCATATTCAAGAACACTTGCAATAATCCTACAACTAATTTGGCAACATTGGAAGCTAACAAAAAAAAAATTCAGTTTGTATAATCCACAATAGGTAAAGGCATCCTTGTTGATTGGGAGGCTAGAAGAAAATGCAACATATAAAGGAAAATCCCTGAGAGTAGCCACTAAACAAAAACCATGAATAGCACAAAAGTTGGATGGGTCACACTTCTCTAGCCAAATGGTGAACCTATCTATAGGAAAAACACTTAATACAATGCTCACTTCAATCAATCAACATGAAATTTATACGGTTGCTACACTTTCAATGGACACATAATCACAAGCACAATCTAGTAATATAATTGTTTGAGTCAGGGGCGCAACCAATGTAATCAACATTTCAACTACATAAAATCTAAAGACCATGCACCAAAATATAGGTGTCCAAATGAATAGGCTAGGAAATGAGCAGCTCAAGGAAAAATACAAGATATTACTATAGGTAACATTCTGTGCATAGCCATAAGTGAATGGGGTGCCCTCAACATATTCTTTGTTTTATTACATCACTCAGATTTTTGGTTTCAAACAATCAAGACCAATTTCAAAAAGGGAATTGACTCTATAGCCATAAGAAAATGGCTAGGAAACAACAGTGAAATCTATTAATAACAAGTAACATAAGTATGCCTATCTACAAGTTGAAAGGTAAAACTCAATCCATGCAAAAAGGGGGTTGATTTCTGATAAATGCTCCAAGTAGTTTAAAAAGAAGTCAAAAAGAGTTACCCAACATTCCTTATCACATGGATTCATTAACTAGAGTTGTACCAAGAAGGCCAGGGGATCAGATTGACCTGTCTAATATGCAAACTTAACTTGGCTGGAAAAGAAAATAATAGATGTTTGATGCTTACAAACAAATAGAGATTCAAAACTCAAAGCCAAAATAATTTACAAAGGCCGATGGCAAGAAGGCAATGACAACCAGCAAATAGATGAAATCTTCTAAGAAAATAAATTGATACCACACTGATAAATCGATGTTAAAATTCACATAAGAAATCAACTACCAACCTGGATTCAAAATTTGCAAATGGAGTTGTTGTACACAGAGACCTTTCTTTCGCAACCCTTCAAAAGTTCATTCCTCTCCAAAGAAATTTTTCATTATTTCCCTAGTTAAAATCTAAGTGATATTTTATAGTGAAAACATAAGAATCATCTTTGTCGAGCCAATTCTCATTTAAAACCCCCAAAAATTAAAATGAAAATTAAAAATTAAGAATTCCCTTCTCTCTTTTCTTTTTCCCATTTTTAAATTCTAGAAATTGTTTATCTTTTCAAAAATAAAAATCAAATGACAAAATGTGAAAATCCACAAAAACGGAAAGTTGCCTTCACTTTTTCCAGTTCGAAACAATGCATGCCCACACATGCGAAATATTTCCCATAGAACTTCTTTTTACTAACTTTTTAAATTACTTTTGCGTTTTTTATTTTCTTATCTCTAAATTTTCATTTTAAATTCCAAATAAGTAATTTATTAAAATAACATTATCCAACACAATAAAAATTAAAATAACTTTAATAATAATAATAATCTTCCTTTTTTATTTAAATCTAAAAATTAACATTATTAAGAAATGGACAATAATCCATTACACATCATTAAAATAATCCTCATTAATAAAAATACATATATTTATATTATCGAATCATTAAATGCACAAATTAATCTAATAACTAAATAACTAACAACATTAATTTACTAAATGAATAATCCAAATTTAATAATTTAAATTTGAAACATCAACTTACGATCATCATTAACTTAACCAAATACTTGAACGACAATAAACTTAACACTGTAAGAACAACTACAACATTAAATTAAAATGTTAATTAAATGATTAAAATAAACAACACCAAACAAGATGATACCATAATGGAGATGGGGTCGTAGATGAACAACACCGTCAAACACAACGATGGGGTGACAGACTCAGACGGGGACTTTCTTGTCAACTCCAGTTTCAATTTCATGCCTGTTGGGATTGTAGGACACGCTCAAACCTGACAACGTAGGTGGAGTTGGTGTCTAGTACCTGTATATTGCATCAAACCAACGTCAAGTAGCATATAAATCTCCAGTTACAAGCACACCGTGAAAGGTAGTCATGGCATAGCAGGGCGCTCACGAACGAGTGATGCTAGACCATCCTTTCACCAAGACTCAAACATAAACACACCATCATGAACATCTAGAAACAAGCATTAATCTATAACCTCACAACATAGTACCACATGAGAATATTAGCATAACCAAATAAAAATGAACACCACATATCATTATGTCACCAATCATCACAAAACAATATCATGAACATCCAAACAAACTAAACTGCAAATCCACACAAGTCAAACTAGTGAAACAATCACCATCCAAGTCTCAAGTCCACTTTACAACATAAAAGATTATCAGAAAAGTAACAACTACATGAGGGGTATTATAGTTGGGATCCTTTTTGCAATTTGATCCCATGGTCAGCTACCTTATTATACTTGTCTTTCACTACATGAATCGGTAGCTTCAAGAATTGTGAGATGCGTGAAGTTTTTTGGCCTCTCAAAGGCTCAATCAAATCAGCATTATTTGTTTCTGGCATCTCACTATCTGTAGCATCCATTCTATCTCCTAACTGCTCATTGTCATTGTCTCCCCAATCAACATAGAAATGTACTAACGTATTCAGACCCATGTTGTGCGGTGGAGATGGCATTGAAAGAATTTGTTCTTCATCCACATGCATATCCATACCAAGGTTAGTAGCACCATCTAAGAGCCAGGAGGGATACTTGGGTGGAGTTGGCAGGGAAAGAGATATGTCTCCAATAGTATTATCATCTCCCAATACTATTGTTTCAAGTGGTTCATTGAAATCTGAAACAACAAATTTAAACATGTAAGTTTGAGAGTAATTGAAGAACAAACGAACCATGCATGTAATTTAAATGCAAATGGAGAAGGAAATTGTTGACAGTATCCACATACATATGCATATGTTGACTCTTACTTATGTTACTACCATTTCTCAAACAACATAGTGAAATTTAACTTCATACATCATATGTTGACTCCTACTTATGTTATAACATTTCTCAAACATATTGAAATTTAACTTCATACAACATATGCATATATGCATATGTTGGCATATGGCTTGCTTGATGGCATGTGGCTTCTAGTGTTGTCATTGATGGAAACCTAAGTCATCCCTCAGGTCTGCAGATCAAAATTTTCTCATACCGGCAGGAAATGTAGTGAACAAGGTATCCGGTCAGTTAGTCGATCTGTATGCCTCACTAGATCATCATTTTGAGTTGTGGATCTCTGAGAGATTTTTTTAAGCATCTATACTATCTTGTTGTTAAGTTTAGTGTTGTTGCATTGATCAGTGCATGAGTTAGGAGATCTGGTTGGATGCTTTGGCAGGTTGTTTTTCTATTTATTTGCTCATTGTGGCCAACCTAGTGAATGTTGCATGTCGCATATGTATAAGGAGTAATTGTTTAATTGTTTCTTGTGTTGGTTATTTTGTTTTGGGTTGTAGCTATAGTCTATCCAACTTGTGTGGGTGCGCATTACATTTAATTTATGATTTGAGCCGACCATTGGATATTTCATGTTTTGTTAAAGCTGACTTGAAGCAATGAAATATTTGTTAGCGGATATATATATATATATATATATATATATATATATATATATATATATATATATATATATATGAGATTGGTAATTTATTTTGTGGGAAGGAAAGCAAGTGAAAGTGTGAAAATGTGTGTGAAGAGAAGAATAAATGTGTGTGCAATTATTAGAAGGGTGATTGAGTGATCTATGCACAGTTTCATAAGGGAAAAAAAATAGGGCAGAGCAGAGCAGAGCATTGCAGAAATACAAAATCAGTTAGAAGGGTTGAAGATCGTCTACTGAGCTTCATTAGAACTGAATCCATGCATTTGGAGATGCTATCTTCTCAGTTCAACTTTTTGTTAATCACAAACATTTTGTAAGGCAGCGAGCCTTCCTTAGTTTGAGCAGTGAGCTCTAGGCAGTGTGCCTAAATGCATGTGCATTCCCTTTTATTCATACTTTTAACAGAGTATAATTGTTGATTAATCTCCACTGTGGTTTTTCTCCTAACAGGGTTTCCATGTAAAAATATTGGTGTTATGGTGCTTTGATTATCTTGTTCATGTGTTTGCATCTTTATTTTTGTTTATGTGCTATAAATGGTTTAATGTATGGATTTAAAGTTTAGATTTGTTGAACACTGATTCACCCCCCCCCCCTTGTTAGTGTTCCTCGAGTCCAAAAATTGGTATCAGAGCCAATTTCCTCTACAAATATTTTAACAACTTGAGGTGGATCTTGAATTGCAATGGACTCTGGTGGTCTTCAACAACAACTTATGGTAGAACTTGATGATCTTGATTAGTCTAAAGCATAAGTCATTTAATTAAAAGAAAATCTTGTGGATGTTGAGAAATTCATTCAATCATTGAAGGATAAAATTAATAATTCAAGAGAAAAGAGGAAGGAAATTTTTGATCAGCTGAAGCTGAAAGAAAATAAAATCTTGGAAGATGTTCAGTTGAATTAGACCCTAAAAGAAATAACTGAAGAATGTGAAAAGCTTGCTAGGGACAATGCTACTCTAAAGCTTGAAATGGAATATGTGGCAATGAAGCTAACCAAGGAGATTGAAGAAAGGAAGACGAATGAGGAGAATTTGGCCCAGTCTTTAAAAGAAAAATCTAAAGAATGCAACAGAGTAAATAGTGGATTCATTTAGATGGAGATTGAATTGCAACAATCCAGAAATAATGAACAAGAGCTTGAAAGACAAATAGTTATTCTTAGAGATAAACTCACTACTGAAAAATGAGTACAAGGAGAAGTTTAGAACTAGTTCTACTAAGCTTGACGAGCTTACTAAAGTAAAAAAGGATGCAAATGATAAGCAAGGTCTTGGATATGAGAAGGAAGAAAGCGCCCGATCTGAACATAAGGATTCCAGACAAAGAAATCAAATGAACAAAGTAAGAAGGTATCCGGTAAGACAACCCAATGCTCAAAAGTTTAATGGTTTTTTCTTTGCTTGCAACAAATTTGTTCATATGGCTTCTCAATGTAGAAGTAAAATAAATTCAAGCAATCCATCATTTCTCGGTCAATGTTTTAGTTGCAAAAAGTTTGGTCATAAGTCAATTGAATGCAAAAGCATGTTTGTCAGTGTAAGGAATGTTAAATGCTATACCTGTGGAAAATTTGGGCATATTGGTAATCAGTGAAAATCAAAGGGAAATCAATGGAATGAATGGTCTAGACAAAGAAATCCGGTGAGTTATAATTGTAACAGATTTGGTCACATTGCAAGATTTTGCATGAACAAAAACATTGATAGAAGAGGTCCAATATACAGAGCAAGAATTTCACAAAAATATGACAAAGGAAAAGTGACTATGGAAGAGATAAGAGATTAGATGAAGAAAAAATGGGTAAAGAAGAGTAAATCTGATGAAGGAAATAAGCCCATACTAAAAGCAGTCTTCGGTAATTCCTCCAGAAATTGATCTTAGGTCATTGGCCTAGGGGGAGTCTTTTCAAGAAAAATACTTTGTCCCCCTATCGATAGTTGGCACCACAATGTAGGAAAATGTCAATAGCTGTGATAAAAGTTTGCAAATGCACCAGTGATCGCTTATGCAGAAACATGAGAAGTAGAAGGTCTGCAAACAAATTTTTCTTTTGTTGTCTGAGAAAACAGAGTACTTGGAACTCCTAGGGAAAAATATTTAATGCGGAAAAATGGTTAGGTGTGTGAAGTTATAAAAGGGTATTTGGAATCCTCATTTGTCACCTTGCATTGAAGAAGAATAGAAGGAGAGCCTCTGCAGTGAAATTTCAAAAGGAGTAAAGAAAATTCGGTGGCAAATTCATCAGGTATTTCAATTGCTTGTAGAATTTCAAATTTTGTGCTCGGTAGAAAAACTTGTTCTGTATGAAAAGAAAAATGAAGAAAATCAAAGGAATGGTGAATTTGGATGAGTATAGCAATGGAAAGATTAGGGCTATGAGAAATTTGTTTCCAACCAGTGAATTGAAGTGGCTTGAAGGTGTGAAACATAAAATTTTGGACATTTGGAATGAGTTTCCTTATTTTGGTAACACAGAAGTGGTTAGGTTTATCCTGAATAGATTGAATGAGGACATTCTAACCTTGGATAAACCCTATCCTATTTTGAAGTATGTGATTAGGAATTTAACTGCTGTATGCAATGTTAGGGATATTCTAAAAAAGAAGTCAATTCAGAACAAGGAAGTCGAAACCCTAACTGGAGTGATAGGAGATCAAAGGGCTCTAGTAATTTCAATGATCAAATATCCAATAACAAGGTACATTGCACATGGGATTTCATACAAAATTTTCTTCAGAAATAGGGAAGGTGCAACTTCGGTAGGTGCAGTTTATATCATTCACAAAATAATAATGGAAGATGAAGACTTTGATCTGTGTGGATTGTTGAAGGACCAGTTGATGGAAAATGTGCAATTGTCAAAAGAAGCAGATTACCCCTTCAAGTTTGGTACTTTTATCATATGTATCATGATGTATTTTCTATATTGCTTGCCTCAGAATGATAATGTGGTATGGAAGGAAAATGAACCGATTTGTAAGAATTTTTTTGAACATTCTAATGCTTTGGGAAATTATGAGCAAGTATATGCAAATTTCTTTAAGGAATTGTTGGGAAAGTTTGGAGAAGTTGACATTCCCCTTTCGGTAAAGATGCTTTAAGTTGGATCATCTTCTGGTAAAATAGAAAGGAAGCATAAAAGGGCTTTGGAGTTTGCTGATGATATCCCTCCAACACATAAGTCCCCAAAATATGAATGAAAAGGTAAAGGACAGATCATTGTGGATATAATAGATGAAGACTCTAATGAGTACACTCCTAGGGATGAACCATAATTAGTTGAACCGGATGTAATAATAGCAGAAGGAAGCGATGAAGAAGGTGCTTTATTCAAAACAAAGATACTGCAGATTGTTCAGGAGAAAGATGGAATGCAGAAGATTGCTGACATATGGTTAGATGGACCCTCATATGAGTAGGACCTGATTGAGAACACATTGAGTTCTTACTTTGTGCATCACGACATTGGATTGGAAAGTTTAAAGAATGTTCTTACAAAAGAAATGATTGAATGTATCAGGGAGGCTATGGCCTCTAAGCCTTAGGATATGAAAGAGGAAGAAGTTATTCTACATTTGAAGGAGTGGTTTAGGCTGTCCCTTACCAAACTAAAAAAGAAAATGAATGAGTTGAGGAAATGTATTAATTCAGCTAATGGCATCTACAACTATTGTCTTCGGTGACCTCATGTTGTTGGGAGGTATAAGGAAAAGCTGGAGTAGATTGAAGCTGAGTTGATCAAAATTGGTCAAGATTACAGTATGCTTCAGGACCAGGACAGTGCAATCAAGAAAAAGATTCAGGAATTGCAGTTTGAGCATGCAAAAGTTCACTTTTCTAGAAACACTCTTATGGACACCTTCTGGAAAGTAAAGGATTTAACTGAATGCAGGTTGGAGCAATTGATTGGGGTTTTGAGGAAAGGAGAAAAACTAGAAGAATAAATTACAATCCTGGAATCCCTCATTCAAATTATAAACAAGATATTTGAGAATAATATCATGATCTTAATCATTGGGATTTCTGAAGAAGCATGGAAGAAATTTCTTCCAAGTATGAAAGATAAGTACAAGTTAATTTTCTAACTTAAGTAGCAGTTGTACTTCAAATTTTGAATTTTTGAAAGGGGGAAAGAGATTAGTGAAGAATATATTTGTCATTGATGTCAAAGGGGGAGGAGAGCAGTGAAAAATTCTTTATCATTCTAAGGGGGAGTTTGAGTTTTGAAATTTTGAATTTTGACACTTAGTCATTTTTCACTAAGTGTTGCCATCAATGCGAAAGGGGGAAATTGTTGGCATATGGCTTGCTTGATGGCATGTGGCTTCTAGTGTTGTCATTGATGGCAACCTACGTCATCCCTTTGGTCCGCAGATTAGAATTTTCTCATACTGATAGGAAATGTAGTGAACAATATTTTACTAACAGAGAGTATGAAGACTAGGGTATCCGATCAGTTAGTCGATCTATATGACTCACTGGATCAT
Source organism: Sequoia sempervirens (assembly GCA_007258455.2). Taxonomy (NCBI): domain Eukaryota; kingdom Viridiplantae; phylum Streptophyta; class Pinopsida; order Cupressales; family Cupressaceae; genus Sequoia; species Sequoia sempervirens. The sequence continues at coordinate 438,828,431 of VDFB02105785.1, read as the reverse complement.
CATTTTGAGTTGTGGATCTCTGAGAGAGTTTTTTAAGCATCTATACTATCTTTTTGTCAAGTTTAGTGGTGTTGCATTAATTAGTGTATGAATTAGGAGATCCGATTGGATGCTTTGGCAGGTTGTTTTTTTGTTGATTTTCTCATTGTGGCTGACCTAGTGAATGTCACATGTCGCAGATGTATAAGGAGTAATTGTTTAATTGTTTCTTGTGTTGGTTATTTTGTTTTGGGTTGTAGCTATAGTCTAGCCAACTTGTGTGGGTGCGTATTAAATTTAATTTATGATTTGAGCTGACCATTGAACGATATTTCATGTTTTGTTAAAGTTGACTTGAAGCAATGAAATCTTTGTTAGCGTATATATATATATATGAGATCAATAATTCATTTTGTGGGAAGAAAAACAAGTGAAAGTGTGCAAATGTGTGTGAAGAGTAGAACATATGTGTGTGTGATTATTAAAAGGGTGATTGAGTGATCTATGCATAGTTTTAGAAGGGAAAAAAAATAGGGCAGAGCAAAGCAGAAATACAAAATCAGTCAGAAGGGCTGAAGATTGTCTATTGAGCTTCATTGGAATTTAATCTAGGCATTTGGAGATGCTATCTTCTTAGTTCAACTTTTTTTTGTAATCACAAACATTTTGTAAGGCAGTGAGCCTTCCTTATTTTGAGCAGTGAGCTCTAGGCAATGTGCTTGAATGCATGTGCATTCCCTTTTATTCATACTTTTAACAGAGTATAATTGTGGATTAATCTCCACCATGGTTTTTCCCCTAATAGGGTTTCCACATAAAAATATTGGTGTTATGGTGCTTTGATTATCTTGTTCATGTGCTTGCATCTTTATTTATGTTTATGTGTTGTAAATGATTTAAGGTCTAGATTTAAAGTTTAGATTTGTTGAACATTGATTCACCCCCCCTCTCAGTGTTCCCCGAGTCCAACAACATATGCATATGCCATATGTAGACTCCTACTTATGTTAATAGCATTTTTCAAACAACATACTGAAATTTGACTTCATACAACATATGCATATATGCATTATTCATATTACATATATGCAATTTCATATTGCATATGTGCATGCAATATGCATATTGCATATTGCATATGCATGCATATTGCATATATAAATATGCATATGCATATTGCATATATAAATATGCATATGCATATTGCATATGTGCATATGCATATGCAATATGCATATTGCATGCACATATGCAATATGCATATTGCACATATGCATATGCATATCAAACAATGGTACATAGTGCAACAACAAATTCATACATGTAAGATTGAGTGTAATTGATGAACAAACTAACCATGCATCTAATTGAGCTGATTGGAAATGAGAAACATATCAAACAATGGTAAATAGTGTAACAACATACTGAAATATAATTTCATACAACAAATGCAAAACATAATAACCATATGTTGACTCCTACTTATGTTAATACCATTTCTCAAACAACATACTAAAATTTAACTTCATATAACAATTGCAGAACATACTAACCATGCATCCCATTTTGTTGATCTCCAACTTCTGCAGTTCCATCATTACACTCACCCTCATTCACTGCCAAACCATTTTTGGATAGGCTTAGAATGTTTGTAGCAGCTGATGCTTCCTTGGGGGCAGCAAATTGGAATGTCTCACTAACCCTCATGTCCTTCCCCAAAGCATTTCGATCAAATGGCCAAATACCTATCCTCTTGAAGCTAGTTGTAATGTTTGAAACAATCAATGACTTTTGAAAAGCTAGGTTGCCAAGTGTAGCCAATTTTGACCTTCTTATCTCCATATTTGGATGTATAATACTCCAATCTATTCTTTCCTTTTTGAAGTTAGACTTAAAAGATGAGAAAACACTCACATCAAGAGACTACAACTTGTGTGATGTGTGGGACGGTAGGGTGAGCAAGTCAATACCAAGTGCCCTTGCTTCGATAATGGTAGAGAAGGCTACATGGCTACCATGGCCATCAAATATCAAGAGGTGTCTATGGGTGAGTGAGCAACCCCTAGTGGCACAATCATGGTAGGAGGGTCCTCAAAGAGAACAATTTGGACCATGCAACAAGAGTCACACAAAGAAAGCAACACAGGATATGGAGGAAAATGCAGGTTCAAACATCCTTATTATTAGAAAATTCAATTACAATCAGCCGGAAACATCCAGGCTTACAGATTTGGCTCACAAGTCTGATACAAAAGGTTCAAAGTACAATATTCCTATATACTCCTTATATGCGAGTGAAACCTTACATATCATTCATCTATTATAAATTCACTCTACTTAAAAATCTTCCTAATGATCTATTACAATGTTTTATATCATATATGGAGATCTAGAACCATTCGTGTCGGCCAAAGATCATTACAATCTATGATGAGGAAAATGTTACATGTACATGAAATAGGTCGGCCTCAAATTTGAATTCCTCCTCGATGAGTGCATAAGGTAAAGTGTGGACCTAAATTAAGGTTGGGGACACTCCACAAAACAATTCAAAACACACTGTAAGGATCCACAAGTTACGAGAATGATCCACGAGCAATCAAACTAGTCGTTAGGCTTGAAAACTATTCCAGTGCCAGTTCAAGAAAATACCACTTATTCCGGAAGCGATAACTTGCCTGAGAAAGATCCAATCGCGCTAAAATCTTGGAATAAGGAAAATGAACATGTCCACGATGAAAACATAGATCCACAAGGCTCGGTGAGAAAATATGACGAATCCACCAACTTGAACTGAACAAGAACAAAACTAAAAGGAAAATATTTTTGGTTGATGCAAGATTTCCATGAACCAAGGATGCTCCTGCATCAGACATCTGGGGTTAATGAAAAGTGAGTCCCTCACTTTGTTGGGGCTAAAGGAAAACCAAGACGGTCTACCTCAGCCTAAGAAATCCAAGAAGAATCCTCCATTGGTCTACCTTTCCACTTCACAAGATATTCTTTGTACTGTCTTCCACACATTTTCCTCCCATCTCTAGTATCCAAAATATCTTCTACCTCATCTAATTGTTGCTTAGGAAACTAGTTCTCCAAATTTACCTTACTGCCTTCACTGAATTTTTCTTCATGGTACTTATGTAGATTTGCAATGTTGAATATAGGTGATACACCGATACCATTCGGTAACTCCACTTCATATGCATTTCCTGAATCAAATTTATTCAAGATCCTACAGGGTCCAAACTTTCTCATCTTGATTTTATTATATGTGCCAACTGTAAATCTCTCCTTCCTTAAATACACCATCACTTCATCTCCAAATTCGAACTCCTTATGTCTCTTCTTTTCATTTTCTCGCTACTTATACTTCTGGTTCATATCTTCCAATTGTTGTTTCACTTGAGTATGCACTTTCTTCATATGTTCTACAAATTCTTTTTCTTTAACACTTATTTTATCTTCCTTACTGATGTCTTGAAATTATGATATACCTCTAGGATGAACTCTAGTAACAATCTCAAAAGGTGTCTTTCTGGTACTCCTGTTCACTGAATTGTTGTAATCAAACTCTACTTGTGCAAGGACTAAATCCCAGCTTCCGGTCTTCTCTCCAACCAAACATCTCAGCAAATTCCCCAAAATCTTGTTTACTACCTCTGTCTGTCCATCAGTCTATGGGTGAAAAGTAGAACTGAACTTTAGATATGTCTTCAACTTCTTCCAAGTGTTCTCCAAAAGTAACCAACAAAATTTGTATCTCTGTCTGAAATAATACTCCTAGGTAATCCATGCAATTTTTCCACTTCCTTGAAAAACAAGTCTGCTACATGCACTGCATTTGTTGTCTTCTTACAAGGTATGAAATGTGTCATTTTAGAGAATATATCCACTACCACAAATATAGAATCATTACCTCTCTATGTCTTCGGAAAACCAAGTATGAAATCCATATTGATATCCTCCCAAGGTCTCTCCAGAACTGTCAAAGGTTTATACAATCCAACATTCTGACTACTCCCTTTTGCAACTTGAAAAATTCTACAACTCTACACAAATTTCCTAACATCCTTATGAATCTGTGGCCAAAAGTAATTCTCACTTACCAATGCTACTATCTTATCAATTCCAAAGTGTCCTGCTAATCCTCCACTATGTTTTTCTTTCACCAAGTTGTCTCTCATTGAACTCTGGGGTATACGCAACTAATTCCCTCTGAATAGCATACTCTCCTGAATGAAATAATCCAACCACTAACTCTTATCATCCAAAACTAGTTCTTTACAAGATATCCAAGGTTCTGTAAAATCCAAGTCTTCCTCATCCAAGTTCTTCAATTCATCAAATCATAATACTTCTGCTCTCATCTCTGCCAGTAAATTCCTTCTCCTACTCAAAGCATCAACAACTCTATTTGACTTTCCACTCCTATGCTTCAAAAAAAAAGTATAACTCTACAAGAATTCCACCCATCTCATGTGTCTCTGATTCAACTTACCCTGACTATTCAAATATTGCAATGCTTGATGGTCTATATACAACACAAACTCCTTAGGTAACAAGTAATGTCTCCACTTCTTCAAGGCTTGGATTATGGCATAAAAATCCTGTTCATACACTAAATATCTTCTCCTAGCATCATTCAATTTCTATTGGTCTTCCTTCCAGACTTAACACTGCTCCAATTTCATTTCCACTTGCATCATAGTCTACACTGAATAAGCTACTGGTCTTCCTTCTTGAATTAACACTGCTCCAATTTCATTTCCACTTGCATCACAGTCTACTTTAAATACCTTACTGAAATCCGGTAAATCCAACATAGGCTGCTTAGTCGCCTTTTGCTTCAACAACTCAAAACTTTGATTTGCTCCATGTGTCCACCTAAAATATTTCTTATCCCCTCTCATTGTTTCTGTCATAGGACTACAAATAGAATTGAAATTCCTAATGAACTTTCAGTAGAAACTAGTCAATCCATGAAATGATCTTACCTCTCCAATGCTTTTAGGTGTAGGCCATTCAAAAATTTCTTTTACCTTCTTAGGATTCATCTTCAATCCATCCACATATATCACAAATCCTAGATATACAAACTCTTCATTCATGAAACTACACTTCTTGATGTTTATCATCAACTACTCCTTTCAACCTCTGCAAAACTTGTCTTATATGCAACAAATGTTCTTCCCTAGTCTTATTGAAAATAAAGATGTCATCCAAATAAACAATCACAAACTTACCCAAGAATTTCTTCAATACGTCATTCATTAGTCTCATGAAAGTACTTGGTGCATTTTTCAATCCAAAAGGCATCACCAACCACTCATACAATCCTTTATTTGTCTTGAATGTTGTCTTCCACTCATCCCCTTCTCTGATTTTGATATGATGATACCCACTCTTCAAATCTATCTTTGTAAAGTACTTATCTCCACTCAAACAATCCATAATGTCATCCATCCGGGGCAAAGGAAATCTATACTTCACTGTGATTTTGTTTATGGCTCTAGAGTCTGTACACATCCTCCATTCTCCATCCTTCTTAGGTGCTAATACATTAGGTACTACACAAGGACTTGAGCTTTCTTTGATCAAACCCTTCCTCAACAATTCTTGCACTTGTCTATTCAATTCCTCATTATTTGTTGGTGTCATCTGATGTGTTGCTTTATTAGGAAAACTAGCTCTAGGAATCAGATACATACAACTAATACTCCTCATAGGTGGTAATCCATCAGGTACATTGTCTAAAATGATAGCTTCATATTCTACCAACAACTCCTTTATCTCTTCTGGTTGTTCTACATGCTTCAAGTCTTCAACCTTCTTAGGAACCAAGGCATAACACATGTTCTCATGTCTTAGTCCATCCAAAAATATCCTTCCATCAACCAAAAAAACTCTAGCATTCATACAAACTTTAACTCTAGGGACATCCTGCAATGGCAACAAAATCTGCTTCATCCCATTAGCAACAATAGTATATGTGTTCTTCTTTCCATCATGAATAGCCTGCCTATGAAACTGCCAAGGTCTTCCCAACAAAATATGGCATACATCCATAGGCATGATATCACACAAAACTTCATCATGATAATTTCCTATCTTCAATTTTACCAAACATTGTTCACTTACCAATACCTTGTGCTCATCTTGTATCCATGCTATCTGATAGGGTTTCAGGTGTTTTAATATTTCCAGCTTCAATTTGGTCACCATTTCTTTAGAAACTAGGTTCTCAGAACTTCCACTATCAACAATCACTCTGCAACATTTACCAGCTACCTTGCATCTTGTCTAGAACAAATTCTTTTTGTGCAACGGTTCCTGCTTCAACTCACTTTGACACAATACTCTTATGTTCACTAATACTTCTCCCTCTTCTAGTTTATTAGATGATCTAGCATGATCCTACTCAAACAATTTTTTTCTTCTACTATTCTCAGTCTTTCTACTTGTCTCTCCTTGATTACATTCAAATGCTCTATGTCCTTCTCCACCACACTTAAAACAGGTTCCCTTGAATACTCCTTTCTCTTGTCTTCTATCATCTTTCCTATAACCCTCATTTCGGTAACCACCATATCCTCCTCTCTTGTAAGAGTTTCCATCACCTCTATTGTACAAATTGTCATTCTTACTTGTTGGCAAAACAAGGATAGACAATTGAGAGAGGGGGTGAATCAGTTGTCATAGATTATTTAAAATTTTCAAACTTTACTTAATTCAATCTCAGATATGATGAATAAGAAATAAACCATAAACAATCAACACATCAGAAACATAGAGAAAACCAAGATTTTTACGTGGAAACCCTGTTAGAAGAAAAACCACGGTGGATGTCAGTCTGCAAGATTATACCCTGTTAAAAGTATAACAAAAAATAATGGGAATGCACATGCATTTAGGAACATTGCCTAGATCTCACTGCTCAAATAAAAGAGGGCTCACTTCCCAAAAATACACAACAATATGGATTAGATCCACAGAGTATGAATTGAGAAAATAACTTCTTCACAAGCCTAATTATAGTTCCAGTTAAGCACATAAAACCTTCTTCATACTTCACTCAAATTTCTTCTCACTCTGCTTTGCAATCAAATGATTAGAACATTATTTGTACATCTGCATTTTCTTTGGAATACATTCGATCTTATGCCACACTAACTTCACTCAAACAATCACTCTTATATATCTGCAACATGGAATTACATCAACAACCTAGTCGGCCAGAAATATGAAACATATTTTCAATGTCGACCCAAATTTATGAATAAATTTTCAATGTGGATCAAACACCATTGGCTAATATTATGATAAGACCCAAAAAAATATCCTAGAGTGCACCAAACATTAAAATTTTAATCTCCAAGGATACACAACATGTTATACCCATCATGTCGGCCAAGAACATGAAAACCCGAACATACCAAGAAAAAATCTTCGACCATGAGCACACCGATCAATGCAAACGTGCAACAAAGATAGAGCATGATCTAGAAACATCCACGAGCACTAAGAAATGATAGAGAAACATCCGCAACAACTAGAATTACCATAATTATACTAACTTTAATCAAGAACATTGACAAAGACCATAGAAACACTGTCAGAACATAGATCTTCATGACTTAAAAAAATCTTTATGTGGACCTCTGAAACTTCTAGTAGATGAACTAATTGCAGTCATAAATAAACCCTTTAGTCCACAATAGTTGATCTTCAACGTACATAACAAGACACCTTCATGACCTTCACAGTTTCACTGGGAACCTAAAATACTTTCTCTTACAGTTTTCTCAATATCCTCAACATATACAACCTTCAATACATCAATTTCTAATAGTGTTGACATCAATGACAACCACATATCAACAACACAACCACAACATCCAATAATCTCCCCCTTTGGCATTGATGGCAACACATGATGTGAAAAACACCATCAACCCAACTCTCAATTAGCACTTACTCCTCCTTAGATTCTGACTCTTCTTCCTTGACTTCTTCTGCATGGTCTTCTCCCCAAAAGACTTTTTACTCCATATAAGCAACAATTTTTCACATGACTCTTCTCCCCCTTTGACATCAATGGAAAAGATAAGTATTATCTTCCACATACAAGCTCTGAATCACATATCTGCACATCTGACTACTCCCCCTGAGTAGCAGCCATAGAAACATCAATTCAGATTAGGAAATATTTATGAAGCACATGAATTGATGCAAGCAAATGCATCTTTAGTTAAAATTAAGAGGGGTAATCATCCCTAGCATCCCCCTAAGATACTCAAAAGTATCCTTTGGAAACGACTTAGTGAAAATGTTTGTGATTTGTTCTTTGGTAGGCACATACTCTAGTCTGACTTCTTTCTCACTCACTTTTTCTCTTAAGAAGTGAAATTTGATTGATATATGCTTGGTATTAGAGTGTAGCACCAGATTCTTTGATATGTTTATTGTACTTGAGTTGTCACAATATATGGCAATAGGTTCATCATATACTACTATGATATCTTTCAACATCTATTTCATCCACATCACTTGAGTACAGTTGTTTGCAGCAACAATATACTCTACTTCAACAGTAGATAGAGAAATGGAATTCTATTTTTTTCTCAACCAAGACACCAACTTCTTCCCTAGGAAGAAGGCACCACCACTAGTAATCTTTCTGTCATCTACATCTCCTTCCCAATCCGCATCAGTATATGCATTCAAAGTAAGATCATCATCCTTAGAATACCAAAGTATAAAATCAAATGTTCCTTTCAGATACCTGAAGATTCTCTTAACAACAATCACATGAGACTCTTTAAAAATCAGCCTGAAATCTAGCAACCATACATACAACATTCATAATGTCTGGTTTGTTCTGAGTTAAGTAGAAAAAATCACCAATCATTGACTTGTATCTTGTTTGATTTGCTCTAGGAGAATCATCATTCTGTGTCAACTTACATCCAGTTACCATGGGAGTACCAAGGTTTTGAGTCATCCATGCCAAAATTCTTCAGTAGTTCTCTCACATATTTGGACTGAGATATAAAGATCCCCTTGTCTAACTTAGTAACTTGCAATCCCATAAAGAACTTCATCTCTCCAATCATACTCATCTCAAATTCACTCTTCATCAGCAAACCTCATACATAAATTGTCATCTCCTCCAAAAATAATGTCATCAACAAAGACCTCAATAATTAATTCTTCATCATGATCCAATTTGAAATATAAGTTGTTTTCAGTAGTACCTTTATTGAATCCAAGTTTCAGTAAGTATTTGTCTAATCTAGCATACCAAGCTCTGGGGGCTTGCTTGAGTCCATACAAATCTTTCTTCAATCGACAAACCATGTCTTCTTTGTCAGTCAGTTGAAATCCATCATGTTGTTCAATATATACCTCTTCTTCTAGCTCACCATTCAGAAAAGCTGACTTCACATCCATTTGATAGACTTTATAGTTCTTGTATGCAACATAAGCAAGAAATAACCTTATAGCTTCAATTCTAGCAACAGGAGAAAAGGTTTCTTCAAAATCAATAACTTCCATTTGTGAATACCCTTTACATACCAGTCTTTCTTTATTCCAGACCACTTCACCTTGTTCATTCAATTTATTCTGAAAGACCCATTTAGTACCAATCACATTCTTGTCTTTAGGTCTGGGAACAAGTATCATTGTATCATTCTTTTCAATCTGCATTAGTTCTTCCTTCATAGCTTCCATCCAGTGTTCATCATTGTAGGATTCTTTGACATCTTTAGGTTCAATCTTGGAAATCAGGCAATACTTTTCTGCAATCTTTCTTCTAGTTTGCACACCTTTATTCTTGTTTCCTATAATTTTATTTTCAAAATGATTTAGCTTTACATACCTCAGAGTTTTAGGATTCTCTCAAACTTTTGATTCTTCTATTCTTTCTTTTGTACTCGCACTTGTCTCTACTTCCTAACTATCTTGATTTACCAGAACAAATTGAAGTTGTCTTACCAGAACATATGGCACAATTTGAAGTTGATTTTGTGTTTGAACATTCTGCCCTTTGTTTGTATTGTCTTCATCTAAATCATATCTACAATATCTGGATGATTTAGCAGAGTCCTCATCAACTTTGACATTTGCACTCTCAACCATTTTTCTCAGTCTTTTTTTATAGCACCGGTAGGCCTTTCTTCTAGTAGAGTAACCTAGAAAGATTCCTTCATCGCTTCTTGCATCAAACTTGCCTATATTGTCATCTCTCTTGATATAATGCTTGCTTCCAAAGATCTTGAAATATTTAATAGTAGGATTATAACCAAACCATAGTTCAAAAGGAGTCTTACTATAATTACCATTTACATTTACCTGGTTCAAAGTATACACAACAGTGCTTACTGCTTCACTCTAGTAGATGTGAGGCACATTTCCTTCAATCATCATTGTTCTAACAACATTCAGAATTATTCTGTTCTTTCTCTCAACAACACCATTCTATTGAGGGGTTCGGGGAGCAGATAACTATCTTCTGATTCCATGCTCTTCACAGAAAGAATTAAACTCCATGGAGGTGAACTCATCACCTCTGTCTGACCTTAAGCATTTGATTTTCAGACCTTTCTCATTTTCTACCATAGCTTTGAAGCTTTTTAACTTTTCTAATGCTTCACATTTTTCTCTTAAGAAAGCAACCCATATCATTCTAGAATAATCATCAATAAGCAGCATAAAGTACCTTTCACCATGGAGACTTCTGAATCTGGAGGGACCACATAGATCAGTATGCACCAACTCCAGTAATCCATTTGAATGATGTTGTTTTCTCTGAAAAGAAACTCTAGTTTGTTTTCCATCTGACACTCTTTGCAAATTGTGCTAGCAAGCTTCACTAGCTTAGGTAGATCTCTTACTGCTTGAGTGGAACTTATTTTGACAATGTTATCAAAATTCACATGGCACAACCTTCTATGCCATAACCATCTTTCATCTACTTGAGCAATTAAACAAATTTCACTGGCAGCATTCAGGTGAAAAATATTACCTTTTGTCTGTTTACCTGAGGAAATTACATTTCCAAAACTTCCATATATCTTGCATCTTCTATCTTTGAACTGAAAATCATATCCCTTATCCAACATCTGTCCAACACTCAAAAGGTTGTGCTTCAATCCTTCAACATAAAGAACAACATTAGTGTTATGCTTACCACCAAGACAAATAGATCCTCTGCCACAAATCACACAAGCATTCTTATCTCCAAATCTTACAACCCCACCGTCATACTTCTCTAGACTTAAAAATTTTCTTTTGTCACCAGTCATATGATGTGAGCATCCACTGTCAATTACCCACTCATCCTTTTCTTCAATTCGGGCTGCAAGAGCTTTCTCAACTTTAGTAGATTCAGTAGCCACATGACTATTTTCCTTGATAGCAATGAAAACCCAATCATCTTCATTTCCATTATCTTTATCAGACTCTTCATCAGTCACACCTTCTTCAGCAAAGTAACATTTCTTTTGGAATCTAGATTTGTAAGGCTTAGATCTAGGAACTCTTTTAGGAAACCTTGATGCAAAATGACCTATTTTACTGCAAGAAAAACATTTGATAGGCAACTTTCCTTTATACTTACCTTGTCCTCTACCTTCTTTCTTCACAATCAGTGCTTCCAACTCTTCTACCTCTCTTTCTTCATCTTCAATCTATTTCATTTCTTCCTCATATTTGAACGTCTTCTAGAACTCTCTCCCGAATCATATCTTTGCTTATTTCTTTTGGATATAGTAGCCTTGAATGCAGTTTCAGTCTTAAGAAGATTCACCAAATTCGCTCAACTCAAAGGCAACAAGTTTACCAATCAGTGTATCCCTTGTCATATTTTTCAATGATATGGTTTCTTCAATAGCATGAGCCTTTGCTTTGTAGGAGGGAGGCAATGATTTAAGCACTTTAGCCACAATTTCTTCCTCATCCAAGGTACCACCAACACATCTAATACCCATCACTAGTTCATTTACTCTTTGCATAAAAGAAGAAATATTGTCATCTCCACCCATCTTCATATCTTCATACTTGCCTTTCAATCTCTGCAGCTTAGCCATCTTCACATGTACATCTCCTTCATACAAAGTTTCCAGCTTTGTCCACATCTCATGAGTTGTCTTCAGACCTAACACATTTGTCATTTTTGAATCTATTAGAGCACTCAACAAAGCTTCCATAGCCCTGACATTATTCTCAACCTCTTTAATCGCATCAGCAGTGGAAGGACCATTATGAGGAATAACATATTGATTCTTTGTAATTTTCCAGAAGGGTCACCAATACACTTCAAATGACACTCCATCCTAGCTTTCCATAATGAGTAATTTGTTCCATCAAATCTAGGACTGTCCTTCTTGTATGATGTCATCTCAGATCACCTCAAGCTTTTAAACTTCTTCAAAGGAACCTACTCTAATACCAATTGTTGGATAAACAAGGACAAACAACTGAGAGGGGTGGTGAATCAGTTATCATAGATTATTTAAACTTTTCAAACTTTTCTTAATTCAATCTCAGATCTGATGAATAATCAATAAACCATAAACAATCAACACATCATAAACACATAGAACACTAAGATTTTTACGTGGAAACCCTGCTAGGCAAAAAATCATGGTGGATGTTAGTCCACAAGATTATACCCTATTAAAAGTATAATGAAAAATAATGGGAATGCACATGCATTCAGGCACACTACCTAGAGCTCATTGATCAATACAAGAGGGCTCACTGCCCAATAGTACACAACAATATGGATTAGATCCACAAAGTATGAACTGAGAAAATAGCTTCTTCACAAGCCTGATTACAGTTCCAGTTAAGCACAAAAAACCTTCTTCACACTTCGCTCAAATTTCTTCACTCTGCTCTGCAATCAAATGATTAGAACATTATTAGCACATCTGCACTTTCTTTGGCATACATTCAATCTTATGCACACACTAACTTCTCTCAAAAAATAGCTCTTATATCCACAACATGGAATTACATCAACAAACTAGTCGACCAGAAATATGAAACATATTTTCAATGTGGATCAAACACCATCGGCTAATATTATGATAAGATCCAAAACAATATCCTCAATTGTGACAAACATTCAAATTTTAATCTCCAAGGATCCACAACATGTTACACCCATCATATCAACCAAGAACATGAAAAACCAAACATACCAAGAAAAAATCTTCGACCATGAGCACATCGATCAACACAAGCGTGCAACAAAGATAGAGCATGATCTAGAAACATCCACGAGCACCAAGAAACAAAGAAGAAACATCCGCAACAGCTAGAATTACTAGAATTATACCAACTTTAATCAAGAACACTAACAGAGACCACATAAACACTGTCATAATATAGATCTTCATGACTCGAACAAATCTTTATGCGAACCTCTGAAACTTCTGGTAGATGAACTAGATAAACTCAGAAATAAACCCTTTAGTCCACAACAGTTGATCTTCAATGTATAGAACAAGACACCTTCATGACCTTCATAGTTCCATTGGGAACTTGGAATAATTTCTTTTACAATTTTCTCAATATCCTCGACATATACAACCTTCAATACATCAAATGCTAATAGTGTTGACATCAATGACAACCACATATCAGCAACACAACCACAACATCCAACATTACTGACTTCTTTATGTTTATTCTGATTTGCCAAAGATCCTCTTCCTCCTCCAACAAAAGTTATTCCTCTTTGAAATCTTCCACCTCTTCCTCTTTGTCTCTGCTCATGTCTTTTATTCAACTTCTCTTCTACCTTTAGGGCACATTGATATAATTCTTCCACACTCTGCAACTTGATCAAACTAATCTCATCCTGTAGAGACAGTTTTAAACCATTCACATATTTGGCTATTTGTTCAACTTCATCCTCTGAATGTTCGGATCTGATATTCAACTTGTAGAACTCTTCAGTATACTTTGTCACACTTGATTCCTTCTGATTCATATTTTGCAACTTCCAGAACAAACTGATCTGATAATCTACAGGCATAAAATTTTTCTTCAACTTATTCACCATCCAATCCCATGATCTTATCTTCTCCTTTCCTCTTCTTTGTCTATCTATTTGCAAATGTTCCCACCAAAGGGATGCATGTCCTTTCGACTTTGTACAAAAAAATTTCACCTTCTTGTCTTTAGTGGTACCTTCAAAATCAAAGTACTTTCCCATCTTTTTTATCCAATCAAGCAATTCATATGAATCCAACTTACCACTATGATCTGGTGGATTGAAATGTGGCTTAGTGTTTTCTCTAGTTAGGGATCTTATGAACCTCTCTTCTCCTTGATACAGGCCAGGTTGATTTTCTCTTTCTCTTTCTCCTTGTTCTTCTACCTCTTTATCACTCACAACATCAACTGGTCGACCTCTCCTTTGGGCCATTTCGACTGCATCTAATCTAGCAGCAATTCCTCTTAACATCTCCATTATAGTTGGGTCTGCATTTCCACGTGCTCCATTTCCTCTACCATTTCTTCTTCCCACCATCTTTACACAATTCCTTTGTAGCTGTAGGTTGGATCCTCAGTCTACCACCCCACAACAAATCTTTAACAGGACTCTGCAAACTCTGACGATCTCACACAGAACAAATCTCACTCTGATACCAATCTGGCGTAGTCACAGTAGGAGGGTCCTCAAAGAGAAAAATCTGGACCATGCAGCAAGAGTCACACAATGAAAGAAACAAAAAATATGGAGGCAAATGCAGGTTCAAACATCCTTATTATCAGAAAATTCAATTACAATCGGCCGACAACATCCAGGCTTACAGATTCGGCTCATAGGCCTGATACAATGGGTTCAAAGTATAATATTCCTATATACTCCTTATAGGTGAGCGAAACCTTACATATCATTCATCTATTCTAAATTCACTTTACTTAACTATCTTCCTAATGATCTATTACAATGTTTTATATCATATCTGGAGATCTAAAACCATCCATGTCAACTAAAGATCATTACAATCTCTAATGAGGAAAATGTAACATGTAAATGAAATAGGTCGGCCTCAAATTTGAATTCCTCCTCGACGGGTTCATAAGATGAAGTGTGGACCTAAAAAATTTGAAACATACCATAAGGATTTGCAAGTTACGGGAATGATCCACGAGTGATCAAACTAGCCGTTAGGCTTGAAAACTATTCTAATGTTGGTTCAAGAAAATACCACTTATTCCGGAAGTGATAACTTGTCGAAAAAAGATCCAATCATGTTGAAATATTGGAATAAGGAAAATGAACATGTCCACGATGAAAACATAGATCTACAAGGCTCGGTGAGAAAATATGACGAATCCACCAACTTGAACTGAACAAGAACTAAACAAGAAAAAAATTTGAAAGGAAAATAATTTTGGTTGATGCAAGATTGCCCTAAACCAAGGATGCTCCTGCATCACCCAGGTACTTGTATAGCAAAGAACTTGAGCCATTTGATAAAAATCTCTTTGGTCATCCATGCGTGAGGTTGAACAACCATCAATGCTCTTGCCTCATAGTTGGCTATGTGGTTTTGCACATGTTTTTTGCTCCTGAACAAATAAAAACCTGGAAGTTTTTAACTTGCAGCGTTTACACATGCTAGAATAGTGATCCACTCTTGGCTCTTTGGGATAATGTAAGCAACACTTCTCATGCCTTTGTTGGAAAGCACCTTCATGTTACCATTCCATCCAGCCTGCAACCTTGTCTCATCATAGTTCCAAATTCTCTGCGGTCCATAGTTCCCTCCTGCATATGCCTTCTCCAAAGTGTCATAGAAAGAACTTACAATTGTTGGCCTCAGATTTATAGCACGGTATCTATCTTGACCTTGGGTTATTCTCAAGCAGAGATCAAGATGCATTCTTTTGAATCCCGTCCACCATGACTTGCCAGGAAGCCCATTCTTGAAGGGATTATTCCTTGTTTCGCATATTTGGGCCACTTTTATTTTCAAATTGGCAATCTCCAAACCTTGGCCAACAACAACCATCTCCTTGCACCAATCGATGATCAATGACTCTTTGTCCTCAGTTAGGACTATTGGGGGCCCTTTCCTTCTAATAGTGGTCACACCACCCAACCAATTGGACAATGTTGAGGTAGGAATACCCCACTTTTTTATTGCACCTCTAGTTAACCAGTCGTTGTCTTTGACATCTTCAAGGGCATGGTTCATGTCAGCCTGGGTCCATTCCCGCCTCGGTGCAACCTTTTTGGTTGATATAGCTGGGTTAGTTTGAACTACATAATCGGTTGGCTATTCCACAACAGTTTCTACCTCCTCCTCACTGCTTGGTTCTTCAGTTGGTTGGTGAATAGGAATGACAACATTCTCCTCATTGCTATGTGGTAGATGCACACCTCTCTTATGTGCGGGCATATTTTTCCTCTGCTTTTGTACAAGAATCCTCCTTGAAGATTGCCTGGTATTTGTTCTCTCATTTTTCTTCCTCTGCATTGAACCAACATAGTAATTAGTAAACAACACACTTAAAAGGCCCTCAATTTTGACCCTCAATTTTGGAGGGGAGATTGAAATGGCCTGAGTGGGAGGAAACCCTACCCAAGCGAATCGAGTAGAAGGAAAGGGCGTCGATGGCAGTGGCTTCCAAGGCAGCAACCTCATTTTGTCAACACAGCAAGAGATTGCTACGAAAGAGATTGGGGTTTCCTGTGTGGCAGGTTTTGGCGAGAGGCATGGATTTGTTGCTAAGATGACGATGTCGGGACCTAGATTTTGGCAAGGGAAATTTCTGAATGGTGAGTTTATTCCCATTGCAAATGCCATATCCATTGATCTGAAAGCTGAGACGGTAGAGGAAATTCATCATAATGCTTTTGTTCTCTCCTTACATGGGGTGATCTATCGATTTAGGGGTTTTTGGCCTAGCCTCCCTCAACTGCACTCCTGGATCTCTAAAGAATGGGAGCCTCTAATTACTGTTAAAGTTCATATTTTCCCCATGGCTAAGGGGTTTTTTGTTGATAAGTTTGACAATGCTCAGGATAGAAACAAAATTTTATGTGATCATTTTTTTAGGTGGGAGGATAGATTTTTGTTGATGATTAAGCCTTGACATTTTGATTTCTACCCCTCTTCTGAAATGTTCAATAAGTTTCTGATTTGGGTTCGGTTGCCTAATCTCCCACTCCATTTATGGGTTGATCCTCTTTTGGAAGAAGTGGGTGAAGTTCTTGGAGATTTTTTGCTGGTACATGACGAATCCTCAGATATTTTTCACTCCACCTATGCTCGTATATTGGTTGAAATGGATGTTTCAAAAGGACTGCCTGCTGAGATTTTACTGAAATCTTCTAAGGGTTCTTGGGTTCAATCTTTGGACTATGAAGGGATTCCCTTCCGATGTAGAAGATGTTTTAAAACAGGTCATGTTACTGCACAATGTGGATTTTAGAAAAAAATAATGATGACTACATGGTGGAAAGGTGCCTCTCAACAACACTATATGGTTGAGAAGAAATTTGAACAACATAGGATTTTTTCTGAGGTGGTTGCGTCAAAATAACAGGGTCTTGGGGCATCCTCTTTGAATGTCTCAAATGATGGGGTTGCTAATGTTGAGCAAGATTATCATGTTGAAACCCCTAAAGAGTGTGAGAATGGGTCTCAAGTTGCCATTTCTAGTGGTTTTTCTGATATAGTGTTGCCTGCAGAAAGGAATACTGATGTAATCACTGAGACAGTGGTTGCAAGCACTCTTCTTCAAGGTAATAGTGTGTTGGCTTGGCATGCTAAGGTAGTGCAAGTGGAAGAAGGTTGGATTAGTATAAAGGGCAAGAAAGCAAAAATCTCAAGGCCTTCTTTTGACATGATTCTCCGTTCCCACAAGAGTAATTCTAAATGTAAATCTTGAAGGGTCTTGTTGGGGGGCTGGTTTTTGGCTGGCTACTAGTTGTTCTTTTTGTAGCTTTGTTTTTGGTTGTAAATGGTTTCGGGTCCCTTCAAAACCTATTTTTACCTTAATAAAAAACACACTTAATATTGAAAATAATGATACCAACTGAAACAACGAATTCATACATGTACTATTGAGTGTAATTGAATAACAAGCTAACCATGCATCTAATTGAGTTGATTTGAAATGATGAAGGGTATGTGTGCAATGCATGCTATACTATCATATGTAGAACTCTACCTCTTATAAGCATTTTGGTGATACCATTAAACCCTTCATCATACAACATTATGATACCATTATATATAAACTTGAAACAACAGTATGATACAACAAACACAACATTATGGTACAAATATATATGAACTTGACACATCACTATGATACAAATATGTATATCTTCAAATAACATTACGAGACAAGAAAGGGTTTCAAATATTTCTATCATACTGTTGTTTCAAGTTGCATAAATGTTTCATAATGCTATTTGAGATATTGTTAGCATATTGTCACTTTAATTGAAGAACAAACAAAGCATACATCTAATTAAGTTGAATTTAACTGATGGTGGGTAGGCTAACTTTGAGCAAGGGGTCCATGTCATCAGCATCGCAGTCGGCTAATTTTTTAATGCCTCGTCCCTTGACAGTCAAGTTGGCAGTATGCAACTTTTATTTTATCTATAGGAAACTTATGTATTTATCTATCTCTGCAATATATATGTATATATATATATATGTATGTATGTATGTATCTATCTATATATGTATGTATATATCTTACTGTTGTTTCAAGTTATTTATGCTCTTTCATTCCATGGTTATAACATAAGTAGGAGTCATATGTTATCACAGTTGGCTGTAAGGGAGAGGGTTTGTCATTTACAGTCATTTAAATGGAAGAACAAACAACACATACACAAAAGGCAGGAAAGCTATGTGTGGGGATGGGAGCCGATTGTGGGTTTAGATTTGGACATATGACATATGGTGGGTATGGTATGTGAAAGCCTGCTATAGGAAACATGTATACGTTGCCAATTTAATTGAAGAAAAAATAAAGAAATGGAGGAGATTTTTTCCCCTACAAAGAATGCAGTGAAGTGGTATAAATTTCATGGCATTTGCCAGGAAATTTAAATTCTTGGCATTTTCCAATAATTTATAAGTCATGGTATTTTCTATGGATTTTATACCAATTCTGACTGCATGCATTGTAGGGCAAGAGTGTTTTGATGCGATGTATACATAGACGTGTGCATATACATATATGCATATGTACATTGAACCTAATTAGATGTATGCTTTGTTTGTTGTTCAATTAAAGTGACTATAAATATCGTCCCCTCTCCCTTATAGCTAACTTTGATGATGGCTGACTCCTACTTATGTTAATACCATTTCTCAAACAACATACTGAAATATAACTTCATAGAGCATATAAATGTGTGTGTGTGTGTCATGCCTTTTAATTCTTTTATGTAATATAAGTAGGAGTTAGCCATTATCACAGTTGACTGTAAGGGACAGGGGCCGATATTTACAGTCACTTTAATTGAACAACAAACAAAGCATACATCTAATTAGGTTCAATGTAAATGAAGAAGGATATGGGTGACATATATATATATATATATATGTAGAGATAGATAGATACCTTATTTGAATGTAAATGAACAAGGTATAAATTGAGTGTAGATACCTATATTTGTTGATGAACTATACAGTAATATATAAATTTTAGTATGAAATATATATATATATATATTTGTAGAGATAGATAGATACCTAATTTTAATGTAAATGAACAAGGTATAAATTGAATGTAGATACCTATATTTGTTGATGAACTATACAGTAATATATAAATTTTAGTATGCAAAATAAAATTATATATATATATATATATGTATATATATATGTATATTTGCAGAGAAAGATAGATACCTAATTTGAATGTAAATGAACAAGGTATAAATTGAATGCAAATACCTATATTGCTGATGAACTGTACAGTAATATATAAATTTCAGTATGGAATATATATATATATATAGAGAGAGAGAGAGAGATGGAGAGAGAAATGCATAAGTTTCATGAAAATGAACAAGGCTATATATATTGTAGATATAGATAAATGTGTAAGTTTCATGAAAATGGATAGGGCTATGGGAAACATACGTGGATATGTATCATTTTGTGCAACATGTATATTTTTGGTAATGTTGTATTCGAAAGGGTTGGAAATATTTCAACCATAACAGAGCTTAAAGGGAGACTGGCCGATGATAGCATAAAGGATATGGAAATTAAAAAGGTGTTGATTCATTTAAATGTAAATGGAGAAGGCAATTGCTGACAGTAGAAAATGTAATGTAGTTTCTATTTTTGTGAAGGTAGGAAAGTTGATTTACTATAGAAGCTAAAGGAGGAGATTGCATCGATCTAGAGGAGGTCATCATCGCTTAGGAGCATGCAACATAAAGTGAGAAATTTGAATTAACTGCTCAAAGTAACTTGCATCACACAAATGAGGATTGCTTGCATAAATAGGTTTGTAGAATATGAATTGGTAGCAAGTGGATTAATTTGAGTTATGGGAGGGAATTTGATCTACATTGAATGGATTAATGGTAGAAGTGATAGCTTAATGGGTAAGTAGGATTTATGTTGGTGATTTGAAGTGATATTAAATTTTTTTTTGAACTGTAACCAGTTTTAATTTTTTTTTATGATTATTATTTTTTAGGTGGATTTGTAAATAATAGTGTGATAATTAAGTGTTTTAATGAAATTTTTCAATGCATAGTGATCCTGAGAGTTCATAGTTTCAATTTTGCAGGAAAATTCAGAAAAAGATTGGTTATTATGGACACCCGGGAACCAATTGTTTGTAAAAAGAAGATGAGAAATGGAACATGTTGAAATGCATTTTGTTCAGATATATTTAGAATTAAACCACTTGGTAATGTCTTATGTATGTGTCAACTCACTTTTAATGCAAGAAGGCTTATATTTTGGATAATGAAATATCCCTTTACAACAACCTTTTATTGGGAAGGTGGCAAATATTATTTATATTGTGGAAATAAGATTATCATGATGCATTCACTTGATATTGTGAAATAGGAAAATAAGTGTCCACTTGCATTCACCTCCTATTGAGAAGGTGGCAATAAAAAAGTCAACCTATGATAGGACATATTTTGAATTTAATATGAATCTATCATATCATATTTAGAAGCAAATTTGAAATTTTTATTGGCATAAAAATTGCCCAATGGTGGGTCCCGGGCTGTCCAAAGCTATACCAGCGATGGGACCCTATCCCACGATCAGATCCTCTCCCTTAGAAAAATTTTCCCAACCACGAATGGAAAAACTATCATAATTGTACACCATATATCTTCCTGTACTCTACAAAATTTGAGGTTGGTAACATCACTTTAACATGGATATTAAACCAATTCATAGATTTCTAGATGGCGGTCACATAAGGGAGAGGAGTTGACCATGGGACTGGGTCCCATCACTGGTATAGCTTTGGACAGCCTGGGGCCCACCGTTGGGCAATTTTTATGCCAATAAAAATTTCAAATTTGCTTCTAAATATGATACGACAGATTCATATTAAATTCAAAATATTTCCTATCATAGGTTGATTTTTTTATTGCCACCTTCTCAATAGTAGGTGAATGCAAGTGGACATTTATTTGTCTATTTCACAATATCAAGTGTATGCATCATGATAATCTTATCTCCACAATATAAATAATATTTGCCACCTTCCCAGTAAAAGGTTGTTGTAAAGGGACATTTTATTATCCAAAATATAAGCCTTCTTGCATTAAAAGTGAGTTGACATGTACAAAAGACATTGCCAAGTGGTTTAATTCCAAATATATTTGAACAAAATACATATCAACATTTTCCATTTCTCATATTCTTTTTACAAACAACTAATTCCCGGTGTCCATAATAACCAATCTTTTTATGAATTTTCTTGCAAAATTGACAAACACGAACTCTCAGGCTCACTATGCATTGCAAAATTTTTATTAAAACACTTAATTATCACACAATTATTTACAAATCCACCTAAAAAACAATAATCATAATTTTTTTAAAAAACTGATTATAATTCAAAAACAAATTTAATATCACTTCAAATCACCAACCAGAAATCCTACATACCCATTAAGCTATCACTTCTACCATTGATCCATTCAATGTAGATAAAATTCCCTCCCATAATTCAAGTTAATCCACTTGCTACCAAACCTCAATTGTGCGATGCAAGTTACTTTGAGCAGTTAATTCAAATTTCTCACTTTCTGTTGCATGATCCTGAGCGATGATGACCTCCTCTAGATCAATGTATTCTCCTCCTTCAGCTTCTACGGTAAGTCAACTTTCTTTCCTTCGTAAAAATAGAAACCGTATTCCATTTTCTACTGTCAGCAATTTCCTTCTCCATTTAAATTTAAATGAATTGACACCTTGTTAATTTCCATAACCCTTTATGTTGCTATCAACTAGTCTCCCTTTAAGCTCTATTATGGTCAAAATATTTCCAACCCTTTCGAATATAGCATTACCATACATATATATGCTACACAGAATGATAGATATCCATGTATGTTTCCCATAGCCCTATCCATTTTCATGAAACTTACACATTTATCTATATCTACAATATATATAGCCCTGTTCATTTTCAAGAAACTTACACATTTCTCTCTCCCTCTCTCTCTCTCTATATATATATTGCATATTGAAATTTATGTTACTGTACAGTTCATCAAAAAACATAGGTATCTACACTCAATTTATACCTTGTTCATTTACATTCAAATTAGGTATCTATCTATCTCTGCAAATATATATATTTGGACAGATAGATGGATATATATGTCACCCATATCCTTCTTCATTTACATTGAACCTAATTAGATGTATGCTTTGTTTGTTGTTCAATTAAAGTGACTAAAAATATCAGCCCCTATCCCTTATAGTCAACTGTGATAATGGCTAACTCCTACTTATGTTACAAAAAATAATTAAAAGGCATGACACACACACACAAATTTATATACTCTATGAAATTATATTTCAGTATGTTGTTTGAGAATTATTATTAACATAAGTAGGAGTCAACCATCATCAAAGCTATAGGGGAGAGGGGTCAATATTTACAGTCACTTTAATTGAACAACAAACAAAGCATACATATAATTAGGTTCATTGTACATATGCATATATGTATATGCACACGTCGATGTATATGTTGCATCAAAACACTCTTGCCCTACAGTGCATGCAGTCAAAACTGGTATAAAATCTATGGAAAATACCATGACTTATAAATTCTTGGCAAATGCCAAGAATTTAAATTTCATGGAAAATGCCATGAACTTTATACCACTTCACTGCATTCTCTATAGGGAAAAAATGCTCCTTCGTTTCTTTGTTTGTTCTTCAATTAAATTGATAGTGTATACATGTTTCCTATAGTAGGCTTTCACATACCATACCCACCATATGTCATATGTCCAAATCTATACCCACATCAATCATAGCGTTGTTTGTTCTTCAATTTAACTGACTATAAATGACGACCCCTCTCCCTTATAGCCAACTTTGATAACATATGACTCCTACTTATGTTATAACCATGGAATGAAAGAGCATAAATAACTTGAAACAACAGTAAGATAGATATATACATACATATATAGATAGATACATATATATATATATATAGATATATGTATATATATATATATATACATATATATATATATAGATACATATATATATATATATATATATATATGTATATATATATATATATGTGTGTGTGTGTGTGTGTGTGTGTGTGTATTTATCTATATATATATATATATATTGCAAAGATAGATAAATACATAAGTTTCCTATAGATGAAATAAAAGTTGCATGTTTCCAGCTCGACTGTCAAGGGACATGGCATAAAAAAATTAGCCGACCGCGACGCTAATGATGTGGACCCCTTGCTCAAAGTTACCCTACCCACCATCGGTTACATTCAACTTAATTATATGTATGCTTTTTTGTTCTTCAATTAAAGTGACAGTATGCTAACAATATCTCAAACAACATTATGAAACATTTACACAACTTGAAACAATAGTATGATAGAAATATTTGAAACCCTTTCTTTTCTCGTAATGTTGTTTGAAGATATATATATTTGTATCATAATATTGTGTCTATTGTATCATACTGTTGTTTCAAGTTTATATATAATGGTATCATAATGTTGTATGACAAAGGGTTTAATGGTATCACCGAAATGTTTATAAGAGGTAGAGTTCTACATATGATAGTATAGCATGCATTGCTTGATTCATTGCACACATACCCTTTGTCATTTCAAATCAACTCAATTAGATGCATGGTTAGCTGCTTCTTCAATTACACTCAATAGTACATGTATGAATTTGTTGTTTTAGTCGGTAACATTATTTTCAATATTAAGTGTATGTTGTTTACTAATCACTATGTTGGTTCAATGCAGAGGAAGAAAAATGAGAGAATAAATACCAAGCAATCTTCAAGGAGGATGCATGTACAAAAGTGGAGGCGGACAACTATGCCCACACACAAGAGAGGTGTGAATTTTCCACATAGCAATGAGGAGGATGTTGTCATTCCTATTCACAAGCCAACAAAAGAACCAAGTAGTGAGGAGGTAGGAATTATTGTGGAGCAACCAATGGAATCTGTAGTGCAAACTAACCCAGCTGTATCAACCAAAAAGGTTGCACCGAGGCTGGAATGGACCCAAGATGACATGGACCATGCCCTTGAAGATGTTGAAGACAACAACTGGTCAACTAGAGGTGCAGCAAAAAAGTGGGGTATTCCTACCTCAACATTGTCCAATTGGCTAGATGGTGTGACCACTACTAGAAGGAAAGGGCCCCCAATAGTCCTAATTAAGGATGAAGATTCATTGATCATCAATTGGTGCAAGATGGTTGTTGTTGGCCAAGGTTTGGAGATCATCAATCTAAAAACAGAAGTGGCCCAAATATGTGAAACAAGGAATAATCCCTTCAAGAATGGGCTTCCTGGCAAGTCATAGTGGAAGGGATTCAAAAGAAGGCATCTTGATCTCTACTTGAGAACACCCCAAGGTCAAGATAGAGACCGTGCTATAAATCTAAGGCCAATAGGTGTAAGTGCTTTCTATGACACCTTGGAGAAGGCATATGCAGGAGGGAACAATGGACCGCAGAGGATTTCGAACTGCGATGAGATAGGGTTGCAAACTAGCCGGGATGGTAACATGAAGGTGCTTGCCAACAAAGGCATGAGAAGTGTTGCTTACATTATCCCAAAGAGCTGGGAGTGGATCACTATTCTAGCATGTATAAATATGATGCAGGAGCATCCAGTGGTGTAAGGGCAATCTTGCATCACCCAAAAATAGTTAAATTTCAAGTTTCTCGGTTTTTAGATGTTTTTTATATTTTTGGATACCCTTTTGTCATAATGAAATTCCCAATTTATGGTTTTTCATTTCGGTTCCTAGGTTGAAAGATATGGCAGTTTTAGTTCCCAGATTTGCACCTAAAAACCTTCCGAGTGGGATTTGAGGCACTTAGAGCTTCTGGAATGGCCCCAAAACTTTCCAAAATCAGCGTAGAAAATTTCAAGTGCGTTCTTGACTTCGAGACCTTTCCAATGGTTCGAACGATTCGCGAATCGGAGTCCTGGATCAAAAGTTATGACCCCGCGATGTTGGCGCACTTTCTAGAAGATACCATTGCAAATGCTCTTTTGAAATTTGAACTTCATGTTGTAAATTTTCGGTGCCAAACCACCTAAACTCAAATTGAATGTTGCTTTGGCTCCAAAAAAATGAGGAGCTCTATTTATGGGCGGGTTTTCTAATTTTTTGGGGAACTTGTTGGGGACAAGCTCGCATATTGCGAAAGGGTTATTCTGTAGCTTTCTGAAGCTTGCATGTGTTGTAGAACTTGGGGATTTGAGATCCTCTACATGTAAGAAGTTCCATTTTCTGAATAATAAAATTCTTCTCTAGTTTGTGGGTTATTTTCTGTGTCTCGGGTTTGCGCCCTCATCAAGTGGTATCAGAGCCAAGTTTTCTTGAGCGTGTGGACAGATCGCTGATCGTGAGGCAGTTCGCACCAGGATCGTAGTTGTGGGTCAAGGTCAAGAAAGATGCCTCCAAGAGTGGTGCCAGAGCCAAGTTTTCTTGAGCGTGTGGACAGATCGCCGATCGTGAGGCAGTTCGCACCAGGACCATAGTTGTGGGTCAAGGTCAAGAAAGATGCCTCCAAGAGTGGTGCCTAGTAGGCATGGTGGTGTCAGAGGTGGTCGAGGTGGCAGAAATGCTGGTGGAAGAGATGCACTGGCAGCCCTCCAGAGACAGGTTGATGCGTTACAAGAGCAGTTGAGAAGAGGGTTAAACCCGAGGGAGGAAAGTGAGGATGAAGGAGAGGAAGAAGGTTCAGATGTAGAAGAGGAAGAAGAAGCAATTGATCAAGACCAAATCACCTAATAGGGCCATTTGAAGATCGGGAAAAGACCGAGCCGAGAAGT